>CM053791.1:803129788-803639788 GCA_028749045.1 Cupressus sempervirens | reverse complement strand
CTATGCAACACAAAAGAAATTTAGAGTACATCAAATGGATGTGAAGTCAACATTTCTGAATGGAGAACTTGAAGAAGAGGTATACATTGAGCAGCCTAAAGGATGTCCTTTGATAGATGATAAGGACATTGTGTGCAAACTAAGGAAATAATTGTATGGATTGAAGGAAGCACCCAGAACCTAGTATGCAAGGTTAGACAAACGTTTGACAAAAATTAGATATAGCACAGGTATGGCAGATAGTAATCTGTATTGGAAAGAAATTGATGATGGTTTGATGATTTTGGTAATATTTGTTGATGATATTATATTTGGAGGAAATGATGAAGAAAGTAAGAAGTTTGCAAGAGAGATGAAGAATTTTTTTGAAATGAGTAATGATAGGAGAGATGAAATATTTTCTAGGATTGCAGATTGTACAGAATAAAGAAGGAACCTTTATTTCTCAAACTAAGTACTTGAAGGATTTCTTGAAAAGGTTTGGTTTGGAAACATGCAAACCCATTAGAACACCTATGGTAACTGGACACAAGTTATCTACAAAGGATGAGACTCCTACTATTGAGCAGAAGAAGTACGAATCTATGATTAGAGGATTGCAATATCTAACTCACACAAGTTTGGATATAGCAAATGTAGTTGGAATTGTTGCAAGATTCCAAGCTAATCTCAGAGATGCACATTATGCAGTAGTAAAAAGGATATTTAGATATCTTAAGGGAACATCAAAGTATGGATTATGGTATGACAAATCTAATGATTTTACTCTAAGTGCTTATACTGATGCAAATTGGACAAGCAATATGGATGATAGTAAGAGCACTAGTGGAGGAGCTTTCTTTCTCGGAGGAAGATTGATTTTTTGGTTAAGCAAGAAGGAGGATTGTACATCTCAAAGTACAATAGAAGCAGAGTATGTTGCAGTAGCAAATAATTGCAATCAAGTCATTTGGATGAAGTAGATGCTAAAGGATATAAGGATAGAAATCAGTGACCTTGTTGTTATATATTGTAACAACACAAGCACGATAAATATGTCTAAGAATCCAGTGTTGCATTTGAGGACTAAACACATTTCTATTAAGTATCATATGTTGAGAGAGAAAGTTGCAAAAAAGAAAATTAGATTGGAGTATAAGCACTAAAAATAAAATTGTAGATATATTCACTAAGCCTCTTCCCAAAGAGACTTTTGAGTATTTGCGAGGTATGCTTGGGTTTATGCCCCTTCCTACATCAGAATAGAAGATGCAAGAGTGCATCAATCCAGGGTAACAAAGCACCATTGTTTGTCTGGACTAAATGTTGATGCTTCCTGAATGGGAGAGTATCTGTAATGGACAAAGTCATCTAGGATTATCATTGATATTGTTTTGAATAGTGTATTTTGACACTTGAGCTAGTACGTATTAGTTGTTGCAGAGTTTGATGCAGTAGAGTTGGTTACCTTTGACATTGATGTTAATGGGGGAGAAGTTTGGCATGAAAAACAATATATGGAATGATAGTTTGGTATAGAGAACATTGAGGTATATCAATGGGGGAGTATGATTGATGAAGAGGATTTGAAGATGAATAGTCTTTTGTTGGTATTCTTGGAACTAGATGGTCTTCATCTATGTTGCCATCAATGCCAAAGGGGGATATTGTTGGAAGATTTGGAAGATTGGGAAGATTGTTGGAAGCATGAATGCTGATGATATTCCTATGGGGGAGTACTACTATGATGATATGTTACATTCATGACTAAGTTTGTCATCGATGTCAACATAGTAGTTTTCAGTGGTATCAAAGCTTGGTCACAAGTTCAAATCTCATCGGGTAATGTTGAGAGGGGATTGTTGGACTAATCGCTAATGTTCCCCTTTGAGATCCGTGACATGGCTTAACCACCTCATGTGTTCTATAAGTCTAGTGGCTGTATCAAGCATTAACAGGTCGATCTTTTGGTGCAACAACAACCCTAGCTTATAACAAATTATATTTGTATTGATCATAATAAATTGTTAGTTAGAAAATTGTTTTATGAAATACAACTTTACATTTGAATATTGTGAGGTGGAACAAATATTGATCCCACATATACAAATTCTATAAAGTATTACTACAAATTTTGTAATGCATTATATAATGAAAATATGGATGAAACTATTATGTGTTTTTGATATTAAGTGACCTTAAAGATGACTTATAAATTTAATGTTATGTGTTTGAAAAAAAATATGATATGTTTTTCATATTGTCATTAGTGTTTGGTTTTTGTTAAGTTTTGGTAAAAATAGTTCTTATTCATAGTCCTTCTATTAACACAAACAAAATGATAATATACATCAACACGATGACAAACAATAAGACTTATTATCTATATTTGCATTCAAAAATCATACTAAAACCTAGTTACTTTCATCAATTTTCAAATAAATTTTGTTCCAAATTATACTCAAGTTTAGGATTATGTTTAGGTTTTCTATTACTAATATTGTTAGGTTGAGCATCATTCTTTATTTAAAGAAAAATAGTTATAATTAAGGTTAGGTATTAGATTAGAGTTAAGATGATAGTTACAATTTATGAATATGGTTAGGGTTCAGGGTATCCACCAAGGTTAATATTAGGGTTTAAGGTATGGATATGATAAGGATTGAAATTATTATTATGGTTAGGGTTACAAGTATTAAAAGGTTAGTATTATGGTTTAGATTTGGGATTAGTGTTGGGATTGGGTTTTAGAGTTTTGTATTTGGAATAGGATATAAGCTTTGAATTATTGACATGGTTAAAAGTAGGATTCTGATCTAAAAATTGTGACTTGAATCCAAGATCAAGAGAAATATTTGAATTTATAAATATTTTAAGAATTTTTTTCATTCAAAATGCAAGGAAAAAATTAAGGCAAAATCCCAACCAGTAGAGAAAAATGACTAACATCTTTGCATGCCCCCTATAATCAACACTATGATCAACACTTTTGGCAGCATCATCTACATTGACCTCAAATTGTCAACCTTCCTAAAATGAAATCGTATAATAACATTTTGAATCCACATCTAAAGGTGTTGCATGGAGAAACTTATACTGCCTACATGGTAAATTAAAACACATACTCCACCATTATTCCCTATTTTCATCTGCTCCACCCCTTAGAGTTAGATCAAATAGAGAAAAGCATGTTGAAAAGTCTATAAAATTTATACAATAACAATACTAACCCTAAACTAACTGCCCAATAACAAAATCCAATAATGGATGAAACTATAATGTGTTTTTGATAAAACTGAAGCTACCAAAAAATATTCAACATGTATCGTATAAATGTATCAAGTTACATAATGAAAATATGTTGTTATGCATTTGTATATCTCCTCCTTTTCGATCACCAAAAATGTTAGAATTCTTTAGAATAACTGAGAGGGGGGGGGGGTGTTGAATCAGTTATCTAAGGTCTAAATGCCCTAATAATACTTTTTCTCAAATTATAGTGAATCCATACACTTTTCATCAATCATCCTAGCAAATTACAGTAAATCAATATGCAGGGATAAAACATGCAAGATCAACACATGACACAATGATTTACGTGGAAACCCAATTTGAGAAAAACCACCAGTAACATGCTACTTGATTTTCACTCTTCTAAAGTGATGCCCTATTAAAAGCCTGCCCTGTTAAAGGCTTACAACACATTGTTAAATGTGACATTGTTGGAGGATTTCACCATACTGTTAGGAATGGGCCTGATCAAAGGACTTTAAAACATTCACTTGGAATGTCACCCTGTTAAAGGATTTACAACATGGCTATTAAACCAACCTAAGTCCATAGGATTTAAACTAACTGTTACAATTGCTAGAAAGTAACAATAATGGCTTTTTGATCTGATACAACTTACAACATATCTTGCAAATTTCATATCACACTTCAGCTCAATCCTTGGCTTGGCTTTAATCACTTCAGCTCTAACAGCTTGTCATCTCCTTAAGTCTTCTTACTCATCATACCAATGCAATCATATCTATGGTCATCTGTTGAAGCAGAGTAACTGTGCTTTCTTACTCCTTAGCACCTCCTTCAGCACTTTATACGTTCATGCTTGACCTCTCCTCTTTCTTTGCTCCATGACCTTGTTATTCCTTAAATAGAAATATGGATTGCCTTTGCTACTTGATTCTCCCTCTCCAACTTTAGGGTTTCAAATGGATTAGGTAGGATACAATGTATCTACCCCATATCTTGCTCTTATCTAGAAACTTCGTCTAGAGTCCAGTTGTATTCTCCCAAAATGTTCTACATGGTGTTCTGTGCCACCAGCTTGTCACTCTTCTCTTTTACTTAATTCATAGAATTCAAGATAACAACCTTGTCGGCTCAGATCTGACAAATCTTCGATCTTTGAAATAATGCAGCAACTCGACACTATTGGTTTACTAATGCTCGGCATCTTTGTATTACTCGGCACTTGTATTTGCTCGGCACTTGTATCTGCTCGACACTTGTTTCTACTCAGCACTTGTATCTACTCGGCACTTGTATCTGCTTGGCATCTGAAGTTCACTCGGCACTTACTGAAGTTGAACTTGCTCGGCTTCAACTAAGAATTTGTTCGACACTTACTAGCTTGCTCGGCTCTCCCTCTCTAATGAACTTAGTTAGGTTTTACAAATGACTTAGCTAAAACCTTGCATCTTTGATATGTTTTAGTGTGCCCATTTTCTGTGTCTTAGAGTTTGTCATCAATACAATTTTTCATCAATGGCTTAGCTGATCCTTGTACTTCATTACAACATCATAACTTCAACCTTTCTCTAGGTGTTCTGGTTACATCTTATTGATTGCCTCCTCCTTGTCAATCAACCATTTGATAGTGTTTGGATCACAAAAGCAATTGTCATTCCTACAAGTAGCAAGTTTGACATCAATGACAAAACAATGATTGAGAACATTCTTTACCAGTTCCATTACTTTTTATATATGATCATTTCCAACAATCTCCCTCATGATCTTTTCAATCATTTCCAACACAAAAACACTCATCGCCATGATTTATAGCGATACAACATCTATGTCGCTCATCGTTGTAATGATTATATTTGTTTTCTATTAGCTGATGACCGCTATATGTTATAGTGATAAGCCTCCTTCATTTCCCATTGCTATATTATTTTTGTAGTTTCTTTGCATAGCAATAAAAGGGATCGATATATGTCATAGCAATATACTTTCCTCATCGGTTAGGCCTTCTTCGTATAGTGATAGAAGAGTTTGCTATATTATATAGCGATATAGTACCCAAAATCTCTTTTGACCATTCTACGATCATTATAGTGTATGCTGCCTCATGAAGCCTAATCATTGTAGCTATACTGATATAAAAAACATTGAATGAAGAAACAACATTTCTATCAATTAAGGTTTATGACTTGCTTGTGCAAAATAAATCTCATTAATGGTTAAACAAAATGTCGAATGACAGATTCCAATGCTTATTTGATGATTCGAGCAAGGTGGGGTATCAAAGAAATATACAGAGAAATCAAGGTAGGGTTTCAATGAAACTGTTATGCATATAAATGTATCAAATTACATAATCAAAATATGGATGAAACTGTTATGTGTTTTCGATATTATGACTCATTAACAATATCAAAATATGGATGAAATTGTAATGTGATTTTGAGAATACAAATAATGACCAAAAACACTTATCAATATACTAACCCTAACCTAACTGCCTGATAACAATAGCCAATTATGGATGAAACTGTGATGTGTTTTTTATCAAACTGAAGCTACCTAAAAACATTCAACACATATCTTATAAATGTATTAGATTACATCATGAAAATATGGATGCAATTGTTATGCATTTTCAATAAGTCCTCCTTTTTTATCACTAAAAATACTCATCACCATGACTTACAATGATACAACATCTCTATTGCTCATTGTTGTAATGATTATATTTGTTTCTCATTTGCCAATGATCGCTATATGTTATAGAAATAAGCCTCCTTTATCGCTCTTTACTATATTTCTTTTGCAATTTATTTGCATAGCAATAAAAGGGATTGCTATATGTCATAGCAATATACTTTCCTTATTGGTCATCGCTATGTCAAGATTAGGCCTTCTCTGTATATGATAGAAGAGTTTGCTATATTCTATAGTGATATAGTACCCAAAATCTCTTTTGACCGTTCTGTAATCCTATAGTGTATGCCGACCTAGGAAGCCTAATTGTTGTAGCTATACCGATATAGGAAACATTGAATGAAGAAACAACATTTCCATTGATTGAGGTTTTTGATGCACCTATGTGAAATAAATCTTGTTAACGGATACAATGAGGTAATAGCTATAGATCACAAGGTCATGACTTGTATTAAGCTTAAGACATTTTAGGTTGCAATGATGTGGAGGATAACCACAATAGTCAATGTATAGGTAATTGTGATATCGCATGCAATGAAAGTTAACATTGGATTACCATTGTAAAGTGACGATGACTCATAATCATGGCTTCGTAGTGTTAAATGATGAGTTAAAGGTTTAAGTTGAGAGTTGCGATCAAGGTAACAGTTAACTTCAAATGGTTATTGCAACATCACAAGTGGAAAAGCACTTAATATATTTTAAGTTGTGAAGGAGCAACAAAGAGTGAGGACAACTAAAGTTTAAGCTATCACAACTTCGCAAGAGATTAAATCTTGAATGAAGAGATCACACTCTTGCGGGTCAACATGGTTAATGTAGAAATAAAGTTATGATGTGGTGATTGTTACGAATCGTGACATTGCAAGGTTAACCAAGTAGTTAGAAAAAAGGATAATGAAGTTGTAAAACATTGAAGATAGCCCATTTCACATGGTCATAGTCAGAAGTAAATAAGAATGATAAATCATTGTGAAGCAGAGATAGAAGGAAATTACTTCACAACCTTCAATTTTAAAGCGTAAAACAATTTGAAAATGGACATGTCTAAGTTGGAATAAGAGATGTGAGCTAGAAGAATGAACAGTGAAAAAGTTGCCCACTTTTCAAGGACTGATAGGATTTTTAGCATGCCACGTTTAATGCCATTAATGCCATGCACTTTTCAAAATGGATTAATTATAAGAATAATGAGCATTTCCATTAACAATTACATAAGTGTTTGAAATTTTCATAGTAAAGTTCAAGTTGCAAAGTAAATTTGAGCAAATTTATGGTATAACAGAGTTCAAGGTTATTGAGATAATTTGAAAGCAATGGCACAAAAGGAAAGGGAACTAATTGCACAGGCTCAGATTGAAGAGTCTACTTCAAAAATAAAAAACATCCTAGCCCTTTCATGGATGAATGGATGAAAATCTACTTGGTTCTTCTAATCTCCAGTCTGCAAATGATCATGCATTCAAAGATCCTTATGTATTTTGCAGAGATGCAGAAGTTCCTGATAGAAATAGGAGTGAATTGTTTTGGTTTTTCTACAAGAATAGAACATAGAAGATTCCAATTTCAAACCCTTGGACCAAAAACTTAGGAAAACTAATCATGCATGAGGTCTTTGTGGATGTTGACCTAGTTAAAGTATTGATAAAATCTTACAATTGAGTTAGAAAGTCCTTTTATAGGAAAGATAGAAGTATATTCTTAGCACTGGATAAGGAGACATTCATAGAAGCCTTTGATTCGAGAGGTCGAATGTTGCTACCAATTAACATGGACAACTTGAATAAAAAATTCAAAAATCAAAAGACCTTCTACATGGGTAGAGCAATGCCAAGGCACATCCCTATGTCAAGAAAAGAGAAATAAGAAATTCCAGAGCATAAGAAGATGGATGACCTCATGCCTCTTGAATTCTTTCAGAGATATATGCAGAATACTACTTTTGATTTGAATAAAGCCTTAGGTTTAGATGGAACCATGAATGCTCTTGGTGGGTATTATATCATGGCTTTGAATATTTAGGATCCCAACACAAATCTAGGATATGATTTTGTTGAGTACATCATCACCAAGATCCATGATGAAATTGTTGCATCATAGGAGGGAAGATTGGAGAATTTCATGTTCTATCATTACTCCTTGCTCATGCATCTAATCCTGTTCAGAAATGTAGATTTCTTTGATTAGAACTTCTTTGAGTGTACAGAGGAATGGGGAGAGAGATTACCTATGCAGAGATGGACAAGGGTATGGCAAAGATTCTACCCATACTCTAATGCTATTTATTTTTATAATGACTTTGTACACCCTGTGTTAAAAATGATATGAGTTGTTAATAAAAGAATACCACATAATGTGAAGAAGATAGTTAAGCCCAATTTATGCCATGATGGGGGAAAGTAGATAGGACATAATGGGGGTAGTGTTTTTCATTTTGAAGACTTTCTTTTTGAAGACTATACTGTTATTAGGGTTTTTGGATGCTCTCAACCCCCCATCTTCTTCCAAAGTTTGTGTCAGAGACGTTGGGAATTGTAGAGATATTTTGGCAATTAATTTCATTTAACAGAGAATACTTAGGTAAAAATGTCAAGAAGGGCACTTTCCTATGTAGGTGTACCAAAGTAGGAGATTTTGAGATAGGGAATAATACAGTTGAGGAAACTGATGATTTCCTTAGATACTACAAATTGTCATTGGCCCCTCCTAGAATCTATGACCCCTACAATGTAGTCAAGAATGCCTTAAAGAACATGAGGGAATATACTTTACCTCCAATAAAATGTCTATGGGAGGAGGATTTCATTGCTCATGCTACAACATTACCATATCATATGACCATCTTTGCCTGTGCTACAACATCACCATATTGTATGACTCTCCAGGTTACCATACAACCAATCAACGCCACCATTCGTACTTCATTCTAAGTTGTTGTACGACCCACCCCAAATAGTTCATACATCATTGTTCACTCCATTCAACTATACTATATGACCATTAGGTAATTGCCTATTAGGCACACAGGACCAATAGGTACTTAGCCATCAGGCACACGGGACCAATGGGTAACTGGCCATCAAATACACAGGAACAATAGGTACCTGGCCATCAAGAAGACTGGACCAATAGGTACCTGATCGTTAGACATACAAGGCCAATGAGTACCTAGCCATTAGGAACACGGGACCAACAAGTACCTGGCCATTAGGCACATAAGACCAATGAGTAATTGGCCATCAGGCACACAGGACCAACGGGTAACTGCTATCAGGCACACGGGATGAATAGAACATTACAGTGTTATCAGAGCAATTACCTTTGGGTCAAGATCCCCCTTTAGATTGTTTTCCCCTTTAGGTTGAGATTCCCCTTTGAAAACAAGTTCCCCTTCAGATCAAGATTGCTTTCGAATAGAGATTCCCTTCAAGACAAGATTCCTTTAGGTTGAGTTTTCCTTTAGAACATTACACACTACCAGATCCACTACTAAAATTAAAGACTAGAGTGTACAAATAGAAGGATATGCACCTAAAGCAAAAGAGGTCACTAGCCAAGCTATGGTAGTGGAAGAAGAAGAATTGAAGTCTACCAAAGAGATTGAAATTAGAGCTACCAAGAACTTGTTGATTCACAAGATAAATGCATTAAAACTTGTTTCACAAAATACACATAGTAATTATCTTATTTTGTAGTGGGTGAATAGATCATCTTTGCTCGTGCTACAACATTACCATATCATACGACCATCTTTGCCTGTGCTACAACATCACCATATTGTATGACTCTCTAGGTTACCATACAACTAGTCAACACCACCATTTGTACTTCATTCTAAGTTGTTGTACAACCCACCCCAAATAGTTCATACATCATTATTCACTCCATTCAACTATACTATACAACCATCAGGTAATTGCCTATTAGGCACACAGGACCAATAGGTACTTAGCCATCAGGCACACGGGACCAATGGGTAATTGGCCATCAGATACACAGGAACAATAGGTACCTGGCCATCAAGAAGACTGGACCAACGGGTACCTAATTGTCAGACACACAAGGCCAATGAGTACCTAGCCATCAGGAATACGGGACCAACAAGTACCTAGCCATTAGGCACATGGGACCAATGAGTAATTGGCCATTAGGCACATAGGACCAACGGGTAACTGCTATCAGGCATACGGGATGAATACAACATTACAGCGTTATTAGAGCAATTACCTTTGGGTCAAGATCCCCCTTCAGATTGTTTTCCCCTTCAGGTTGAGATTCCCCTTTCAAAACAAGTTCCCCTTCGGATCAAGATTGCTTTCGAATAGAGATTCCCTTCGAGACGAGATTCCTTTAGGTTCAGTTTGCCTTTAGAACATTACACACTACCAGATCTACTACTGAAATTAAAGACTAGAGTGTACAAATAGAAGGATATGCACCTAAAGCAAAAGAGGTCACTGGCCAAGCTATGGTAGTGGAAGAAGAAGAATTGAAGTCTACCAAGGAGATTGAAATTAGAACTACCAAGAACTTGTTGATTCACAAGATAAATGCATTAAAACTTGTTTCACAAAATGCACATATTAATTATCTTATTTTGTAGTGGGTGAATACAAATGTTTTGAGGTAGTTGCTCTGTTGTCTCCCTTTTTACTACATGGGGTCCTTACACCCAATTTTTTTTCATAATCTTCTACCTATTATGAGACAGAACAAATATTTGCCAAAGGCAATGATTATCAATGTCAGAAAAATGATAAATAAGGTAAAAGATTTGAATGCTTTCTTTACTAGCAAGTTGCAATTAATTCAGAATAAAATGAAAGCAATTTCCACAGGAACACCTAATTTTATGCCCACCATTTTGGATAATGATGGAGGAGTTAAGGATTGGATGGAATGGTCATCTTCTTTTGACAATATTTTGAATCATCCTAGATTTATGGCATATTGTAATGATGAGGCAAGTGTGGTGGTAGTATATGATTTGATAGATATGTTATACTAGTTAGAAGTTGAGATGTCAAAGATAACTACAGATGTTAAGGCTATAAAAAATGCAAAGTGGAACAAACACCTTGAAGAATTAAATGGAGTTAGGGATGCCACCTAGCCTGTTGTGGACATCGATATTGCTATATGGGAAGCTATAGTAGATACAAAGGTCCTACCATCCGAGAAAAGTGATTAGGCAGTTCAAAGATGCAGTTAAAGGTAGAAGAGACAAAAAGATAAAGAAAAGGCAAGGACGGGCTATCATAGTACGAACAAATTCAAGCTAAAGATACCTAAAGAAAGTGTCGCCTGCCAATTTTGCAACTACATTGCCAATTTCAATCAAAATACAAAGAATGTTTGAAAAGTAACAATATAAAATATCTTTGTATTTTCTTTCCAATAGGTTTTTAACATTTGTCCTCCCACATGAAGCTTGTTGCAATCCTTCTATAAAAGGATTTCCAAGATGTGGAGCAGTGGTCCAAATTTTATAGAATTTTAGTGCTTATGTTATTTAAAGTCGGTCCACTTTTTGTGGCAATTGTATGATGTATTTAGTTTTGCAAATCTAAGAATACAATGAATCTTGAATGATAGGTTTTGTCATGTATTGAGTTATTTTTTGAGTTTCATACTGGTAATATATTATTTTCAAGGAGAATTAATATGAAGGAAAGTTATGCATATCTATGTCTCTGATTTTTATCACCATTTTCATTGATTGCTTTTAATTCAAAGAGTTCAGTAAATTCTTTTATGAATTGATAGGGTTTCTAAGTATGTTGGGTGGGATATCATAAGAATGAAATTCAGGGTTAACAATTGATAAGTTTAATTGCAAGCCAATTAAATAGGTCTAAGGTTATTGGTTTGACTCTGTGTAGTAATGGACAAGGCACTGGTCATTAATTCAGATGCAAATTGATGTAATCACATGGTTACACAATACACATATAAAATAAAAATCAAATTTCCATTTCTACAAGGAAGAACTAAATTTCTGGTCATTACTTATTTATAATAACTTTCCTTTGAGTTATAGTTAGCTACTGTCATCGAGGAGTTAATTACAAGTCTAAGAAGATTATTGAACATTTTCTACTATAAGGGATAGGATCTGAGAAGAAGAATATTAATGAGCAAATATTTGAAGAGGAATATCAAAGAACAAATCATTTCAATCCCTAAGGTGCAACTACCTTGGCCTTGTAGAGCCTAAACTGTAGAGAGTCTTTATGCTCTATCGAAGTTGGTCCAAATCTGAGATAAATATGGTTGAATATGGGAATTAGCTAATCCTTAGACTAATTTTTATCTTCTATATCCTAGTATTGGGTTTCTTCAACTTGGTAGCTTTGAAACACCAACACATACCTACGTATACTTTTTATATATTGAACTATCTGCATCCAAATATTGTAATTGTAACAAGGTCCTACATATTCCATTAATTCAACAACTTTTTTAATAACTGACCTCTTTACCATCCATGGAAAATAGGCCCAAATAATGTAATGATGATGGAGCTATGCGATATATCCTCTCGTTAACACAAAAATCAGTGTTAATTGGAGGTAATTCCTTGGGTGCCCATTCTTTCTCAAGATGTGTGTACCTCAAGGGAACCTTGAAGTTTCCCTTTAGTCTCATCATCATAAGAACATGACCCCCCTTGAGCAAGGAAAAATTGCATGCATTTATTGAATTTTCTTCTAATCTTTTGACCTCTCATTTATCTCTCTTTCGTAGACCTACTACATGTCTCACTATCATCTTCTCTTCTCGCATTTCCCTCACTCGAGGAAGACAAATCTCACATATACCTATTTGATGGTACCTGTAGCCCATCAAATGAGAGATATAGTTGAAAGAGCAAAATATTTTGCTCTAAAATGAGGTTATTAATGATGAAGTTTTCCTAAAGCTAATGTTGAAATTGTCCATACAAGCATTGCACAAAATTGAAATTGTCTTTCACCAACTAGTCTAGAAATTTCATACATAGTGACCCCATTCCATAACTCCAACAACTCATCAATCACAAGCTCAAATATATACATTCATATCTTTCACTTGGTACTTGGTGTAGGGGCCCAAGGTCCTAAACAAGGTGGTTAGACCTCAAATTTGGATAGATTACATGGTTAATAAGTGTCCAAGTTGATACAAATAAATATTTAAATCTCAAGCATCTCTACAATCCATTTAAACAAATTTCATTCATATTGAAATAAGGCCTATGGGCAAGTTATAGGCCAGTCAACATTGGTCAATGCTAAGATTTGACCAAAAATCTTTAATTTCATGTTTTTAAGAAATCTTGCATGATTTAACAAGTTTTGGTAGGCATTTGAAGATGTTTTATTAGAAATCTTGAAAAGTTGAAAAATTTGACAAAAAGTTGTCATGCAACAAATATTGTTGCTGAGCAATTTTCTTGCAATTTTGGAAGGTCAATAGTTAGGGCTATGTTTTGATCGAATAAGGAGTGAATATGTAAGGTCAAGAGGCATGCTCTATAAATGAATGTTCCTCAACCTAAGAGAGGGTTGGAGTTGATATGTATGGTTTTTGAATCAATAAGAAAGCAGTTTTGGTGGGAAATGATGTGCAAACAGAAAGCACAGTTTTAAGATTTCCTTGTAGTATGATAGTACATACATGATTCTATTGTGAAAAGTTGTGTTTTTACTTCCTTGTGAAGGTACTAATTAGTTTGAGGTGTACATGATAAGCTTGAAGTAGTTTTGATTTATTTTGTGTTTGTTGGTTACCCTAATTTGTGCTTAGGGTTTTAACTTAAATAGAATCTCCTTTATAATCCCCATGGTGGAAAACCTAATTTTGGTTGTGTAGAAGGGGTATAGGATGGAGATGATTTTTTTACTTTTTCCTTTCAATACACCCACGTGTTTGGAGTATCCTGACAACAATTAAGCTAAGCATCTTCATGTGCTTAGCATGCAGTCAGTCAAGAATCATGTTGCAGAAGGCATATTGGAGGTCATATTTTCTTGAGGTTTGGAAGATAGTAGTCAGAAGAGATGTTCTAAGTGTTGGTAGGACCATTCTTCACATGGGTTTCAGATTTGATGGCACGTTAGTCCAAATTGTGGTATTAGTCCTAGACTAGGGCTCAAGATTTAAAGGACAAGGAGAGTCTACCCAAATGCCATCTTTTGGGGTTTGTTAAGTTTTCATAACCCATAAATGATTCTATAATTGGTTTGGCAAGTTCTTTGGAAGTTATGGGAGTTTGATGAATAAAATGGTTAGACAAGGCTACTAGGAAAGAGCCCTTACTAGGCCTCCTAGAGAAACTTGTAGTATTGACTTAGGAGGAAGTCCAAAACCTATGAGATGGTTTTGAAACTTGGTGAAATGATGGAGAAGAGTGTAAAGGAGTGTAATAGAGTTTGAGATCTTGGAGGGTGCAAGGGAGTGAGGTGTGGAGAAGATTTGGTTACCTTTTTGAAGGTTTGAGGATACTTGGATGATAGAGATGGTATAAGAAGGTGGAGTGGAAATGTGAAGAAGCCATTCACTACCACTCTAGTCTTGAGCAGGTCCTAAGGAAGGGATTAGGTATTGGTTGAACTTGGAAGAAGTTCAAGAAAGGATTGCAAGAAGAATTTAGTGATTGATACCCATTACTTTCATCAATACTTACCAAGTTGAATGAACATAAACAAAACATAATTACTACAACCATTTTGATATTGTGTTTATAAATTAATTTAGATGACTCTTAAATGGAAAAATACCTAGTACAATCATTGCCAACATTATGTGATCCCTCTTTATGGACATCCAAGGAGGAATGTTATTGTTAAAAATAAAAGTAGGCTCAAGCTGAAGCTACCCAAAAACATTCAACACATATCGTATAAATGTATCAGATTACATAATGAAAATATGGATGAAATTGTTATGCATTTTCAATATCTCCTACTTTTTGATCACCGAAAGCACTCATCACCATGACTTATAGCGATACAACATCTCCATTAGTCATTGTTATAATGATTATATCAATTTTCCATTTGTCGATGATCACTATGTGTTATAGTGATAAGCCTCCTTTATCGCTCATCGCTATATTACTTTTGTAGTTTCTTCGCCTAGTGATAAAAGGGATCACTTTATGTCATAGCGATGTACTTTACTCATTGCTCATCACTATGTACAGTTTAGGCCTCTTGTGATGTGGATCATAATCAAACTCAGAGGTTTATTCGGTGCAGTTTTCTCCCCATATTATTTCTACGGGGGTTTGGGGGTAGTGCCCCCAAGACATGTTAATTAACAAATACTTGATTTAATTGAGAAGCAACTAGAAACTTCTTGGTTAGGAAGCATCTAGAAACTTCCTGGTTAAGTAGTATAAAAGGGGGTCAAAGGAGGCATTTGGTGAACATAACATGAGAGAGAACAACAAGAGTTGTAGAAGCATTTGTAGTGTTAGCAAATGAGTTTGTAGTGATGGCAAATAGTCTTGCAATGTTAGCAAGGGCGTAGTGATAGCATTGGGGATAATAGCAAAGGAATATCAGTGGGACGAATTAGGAGGTTGTCTAAATTTTGCTAGTGAGAGGCAAGGGATTTTGTATCTCTTGATTTGCTAAAGTTAATATATTTTCCATTTGCAAAATTGCTTTTCCCTTAGGGGTTTTTCAAGGACAATTTGTCCAAAAAATTGTGTTCTTTGTGTTTTGAATTTCTTTCTATATTTTTATTAGTGAAGTTGCAATTGTGTTATTTTTTTATATTAGCTAGAAATTTATTATCAGCAGTTTAATAATCATTTACCATAGGAGATTAATAATCAGTGACTGCAACTATGTTAATTTTCACATGGTATTAGAGCATTGTTGAGGGTAGAAGAGTTTTACCCTGGGAAAGAAATTGTGATCTCTTCAAAATTATTGCTTTAATCCCTTGAGATGGCTTCAACTAGTTTGAGAGATCAGGACATATTAGATGGTGCCTTGAATTTTGGTGTTTGGAAGGTCATAATTTTTTTTATTGTTGGAAGAGAATGATATCAAAGATTATGCTACCACTGGTATCGTTGTACCTACAGATGCTATATAGTTTGCAACATATAAGAAGGACAATGCCAAGGCGAGGAGGATTATCCTTGATGGTGTTAAGGATCATATTGTTCCACATATCGCGAAGCTAGATACATTGAATAAGATGTGGGACACCATTCTGAATCTGTACCAAAATGCTATCATTGACAGGAGGATGATTTTCAGAGAGAAGCTAAAGAATACCCAAATGAACTAGGGAGAAGACATTACAAGTTACCTCACCAGGCTTAGACTAATCAAGGATGAGTTAGCAGCTGTTAGAGATAGTCCCAGTGATGACGAGCTAGTGAGAATAGCCCTAAATGGGTTTTCTAAATAGTGGAGTGTCTTTGTTCAAGTTGTAAGTCGATGAGATACCTTGCCAAGTTGGGATTGACTATGGATTAATTTCACTCAGGAGGAGTTTAGACTAAGGCTTGTCAATGGGTCCAACAAAAGTCAAAAAAGTGAGGTGGAATAGGAAAACGTTGCCCTAGTAGGGAAAGGGAAAGCAAATAAGGGATCTAACAAAGGATTGAACTCACAAAGTGAGAAGAACAAGGACCTTTCTAAGGTCAAGTGCTTTAGATGTCATGAGTATGGTCACTATGTCAATGATTGCCCGTAAAGGAAGAAGGCAAAGAAGCAGGTAGTAGCTTTAGCAAGTGTAGAAGAACTCTCCATTAGATTGGAAGATGAGTTTGCACTTATAGATTGTACGGTGAGCTCAACCTCACAGACTATCTAATATATAGATAGTGGTCGTCATTTCATATGACAGGAGTTAGTACTTCTCCAGTTACAATGAGGAGAACACCAATATCCATATTTCTATGAGAAACTTGTCCAAACTCAACCTGGTTGGGAAGGGACTATTCAGTTTTAAAGGGAGAATGGAAAGATAGTTCCAGTTCATGATGTATTGCATATGCTAGGCTTAGGTATGAATTTGATTTCTATATCTATTCTTCAGGATAGGGGGTATAATGTACTCTTTAGAGGGACACTTGTGTTGATTAAGCACAAGGATTGGAAATCACCCATAACTATTGGAGTTAGGAGTGGCCACCTTTATAGGTTGTAGTTTGATACTCCTAAGGCACTCATGAGAATCACTAATCTTAAAGATCTTGGAGAGCTATGGCATAGGAGGATGGGCCATATTCATCATGGAGCACTCAAATTGCTCTATGAGACGGTGGTAGGTGTTCCAAAGCTGAGCATAGAGCACCATGATTTATGTCAAGGATGTGTGTCGAAGAAGTTTGTGAAAGTATCTTTTCCAAGGAGTGACACTAGATCTAAAGGTGTTCTTGATATAATACATTCAGATGTTTGTGGACCGATGTTAACAAAGTCTATCAGAGGATATGAGTACTATGTCACTTTTATCGATGATTTCTCCAAAAAGACCTAGATATCCTTCTTGAACACCAAGGATGAGGTTTTCAGTTGGTTCCAAGAGTTCAAGGCTCTAGTGGAGGACTTGACAGGAAAGAAGATAAAGGTCCTTCAATCAGACAATGGAGGCAAATACAAAGGAAATAACTTCCAGGAGTTCTGTACTAGGGAAGAACCATTCTATATCAGAGGCTACAAGAGCCATGCTACATGACCAGGATATGGCCCACTACTTATGGGCATAAGCATATAGTACAACAATCTATATTTAGAATAGGGTTCCACACAAGGTGCTAGGGAGGATGACATCAAATAAAGCTTTCACAAGTAAGCAACCTGATGTTAGCCATTTCAGAATATTTAGGATTTTGGCATATTGTCATATTCTAGGTGATACATGTACCAAGTTAGATTAGACTGTAGAGAGGGGGTACTTTGTTGGATACAATGAAAACTCAAAGGCATATATGATTTTTATCCCCAGGACCAAAAGAATTATTGTCATATGTAATGTTAAGTTCATGGAGGACAAGGCATTTAGAAGGTCTAGAGATTTTCCAGCAGATGATCAGAGTGAGCAACCAGTAGAAGCTCCAAGGCCTAGTCAAGGGCAACAGAGCACAAGTACAGTTACCAGTGCAAGTGTAGGCTGAGGTGGTGAAGATTCATAGAGCATGAAGCAGTAGGTGCAAAAGGAAATGCATCTAGAAGACTTAGAGGCTAATATTGCATCCTCTATACTTGGCAACAGGAACCATGAGGTTCAAGAGATACTGAGGGATGTTCAAGAGTTTGTGAGAGCTCTTAGGATGAGTACTAGATAATGGAGACAACCAACTAAGTTCAATGACTATGTGGCATTATTTAGCCATTTGGTAGATAGTGAACCTTCTAGCTATAATGAGGTTGTAGAGCATCAGGTATGGCAGGATGCTATGGTTGAGGAGTATAACTCAATAATGTAGAATGATGTGTGGGAGGTAGTTCCTAGACCAACAGATAGAGTAGTAGTTAGATCACATTGGATCTATAAGATAAAGCACAGTTTAGATGGTAGCATCGAGAAATACAAGGCAAGGTTCATGGCCAAGGGGTTCTCTTAGAAGGAGGGAATAGACTATGAGGAGACATTTTCTCTAGATGCCAAGTATACTTCCATACGAACTGTGATCTCATTTACAACATAGATGGGATGACATATCCATCAAATGGATGTCAAGACAACATTCCTTAACAATGAGTTAAAGGAGGAGGTATACATAGAGAAACTAGAAGGCTTCGTAGCACACACCAAAGAGATCCATGTGTGTAGATTGAAGAGAGCATTACACAGACTCAAGCAGGCTCCCAGAGCATGGTATGAGTGCATTAACACATACTTGTAGGAAATGGGCTTTGTGAAGAGTGAAGCGGATGCTAACCTCTATTACTTGGTGGTTGGTGGTGAGATCCTCATTCTTGTTTTTACGTAGATGACTTGTTTCTTATAGGTTCACTAGGGCTCATAGAGGACTACAGGAGGGACCTTGCAGAAGAGTTTGAAATGAAGGACTTAGGACTCATGCACTGCTTTCTAGGCATGGAGGTGTGGCTGACTGATGGAGAGATTTTCCTTGGTCAAGGGTAATATTGCATTGAAATCTTGAAGAGATTTGGGATGGAGGATTGCAAAGCTATGTCTACACCCATGATTACGAATTGGAGGAAGGTAGATACATCTAAGGAGAAGGATGTAGATCCCACCTTATACAGACAACTGATTGGTTCACTTATGTATTTAGTCAACACTAGGCAAAATATAGCATTTGCAGTAAACTCTCTTAGTCAGTTCATGGTTGAACCAAAGAGAATGCATTGGACAATGACCAAGCATGTATTACATTACTTGTGTGGTACAATTGAGTATGGGATCAAATATATTCAAGGTGAAGGTATTAGGTTGATGGGCCATGCTGATGCAGATTGGGTAGGAAGTACAATGAACAAAAGGAGCACTTTAGGGTGTTGTTTCAATTTGGGATCAGGAGTTCTATCTTGGTTCAACAAGAAGCAGAAATCTATGGCTCTGAGTTCAATAGAAGCAGAATACATAGTAGCTAGCATGGCGACATGTGAAGTTACATGGCTTCGAAAGTTGTTAGTAGTCTTGTTTGGCCAGAAGGTTGAGACTACCATGATACATTGTGACAATTAGAGTTTCATCAAGTTGTCTAAGAACTCATTGTTTCATGATAGGTCTAAACATATAAACATTAGATATCACTTCATTAGAGATTGTGTACAATGGGGAGGGGGGGTTGTTTAGCTACAATACATGACAAAGGTATTGGGGAAGGCGAAATTCATCTTCTTCAGAGATAAGTTAGGTGTTATGTAGAACAAATTCCTCACTAAGAGGGAGTGTTAGTTTTAGGTAGCTTAGACAGTTGTTCGTCCACATGTGATTAATTGACAAATAATTGTTAGAGTTATGACAAATATTTGTTAATTAATTGACTCCTTCTAGAAGCCACTCGTAACCTATTGGTTAGGTTGTTTTAATCAAGAAGCAACTAGAAACTTCTTGGTTAAGTTATATTGATCAAGAAGCAACCATAAACCTCTTGGTTAAGTAGTATAAAGGGGGTCAAGGGAGGCATTTGGTGAATTGAACTGAACAGAGAACAACAAGAGTTGTAGAAGCATTTGCAGTGTTAGTAAATAAGTTTGCAGTGATAACAAACAGTCTTGCAGTGTTAGCAAGGGCACAGTGATAGCATTGGGGATAACGATAGAGGAATATCAACGAGACAAATTAGGAGGTTGTTTGAATTCTGCCAGTGAGAGGCAAGGAATTTTGTATCTCTTGATTTGCTAAAGTTAATATATTTTTTATTTGCAGAACTAGTTTTACTAGGGATGATTTGTTCAAAAATATTGTGTTCTTTGTGTTCTAAATTTCTTTCCATATTTTTATTGGTGAAGTTGCAGTTGTGTTATTTTTCGATATTAGTTGGGAATTTATTGTCAGCAGTTTAATAATTATTTACGATAGGAGATTAATAATCAGTGACTACAACAGAGTTAATTTTCACCAGATGGGGTCAAGGGGCAGCGCCCCTGTGGGGTTTAGGTGCACTCCTTGTCGCAGTAGAGGGTGGGGTTGAGGGGCAATGCCCCCAAATTATTCTAGCCCTAATTTTGTAAGTGACAAAAGCTTGTATAAAAAGGCTCAGGGTTAGGGATTTCATAATGTAATGGTGATATTGTAGCTTCTTGCAGTGCTATTGAGCTATAAGGGATTGCGAATTGTAATCACTAGATAATAATAATATTGGACTTGCTGTTGGGGATGTTGTTAGAGTAATTATTTGTTTGCACTTATTAATTAAATCACTTTGATTTAATTAATTAAGTTGCCTATTACTCTAGTTTGCTTAAGCTATCTTGTAGGTGCATATAATTAATATTTTATTAATTATATTGTGCAACCTAGCTTTTTTAGGCTTTAAGTTACCCTTTTCGGGTTTCGATCTCCTTTATCAGGATTGATCTCTTTGTATTTTTAATTATGAAGATTCGTTGAATAATATTTTCTTCGTCTGAGTTTTTTAGATCAAACCCTTACCTCTTCTTGTCTTTTTCTTCTCCGTGACAAGTTTTCTACATGCAGGTTTTCTTGGGCTTCGTGGATTTGTTGTGCACTTTTGCTCAAATCCTACATGGTATCAGAGCCAGATCTACTGTAGCTTGTTCGGTGTTTCAAGAAAAAGGGAGAACAAGGGTTTGGCAGATTAGATCTGGTGTTTTTTCAAGCTTTTTCTAAGAAAACAGGGGGGTCACTGATTTTCAGAGTAGTTTGAGGCCAAACAGACCTCACGGATGGATTCAGAAGGCGTCAAAACCCCCATTTTGATATAAAATTTGTCCAATTTAGACAACATTGATTTGGGAGGCAAATTTTTTTTGTTGTACAAGGTCATACGACCTCTACACGCAATCCAAGACGCAAAAAATTAAAAAAATTTGCAAAAAAAATTGTGCAGGCATTTTTTTAGCTCGCGGCGGTTAGTTAACTGCGGCGGAACCACTAGTGGTTAACCGTTGCGGTCACCGCTGCCGGAAATCGCTAGCGGTTACTGTTTGCGATCTGCCAACGGCTCGCCGTGGCCCCGCCGCAGCTCCGCCCCGCGGCGGCCCTTCGCCCTCCCACCACCTCGGCTGCTGCTCCGCCGGTGGTGCAGGGGTGGCGCCCTTTTTTTTGTTTTATTTAAAAAAAAAAATTCATGCATTTTCAGAGGCCCTATCGGTTTTTCTTCCGTAACTTGAGCATACGGGCGTATTTTTTCAATCCAAAAAATGCGTCGAAAGTTGGTTCCAAGACGAAGATGATGGTACAGGTCTTTTTGGGTTTTGATGTAGATTGGTTGCTTGTTTTGGAATTCAAAGCTGGATGTTCTATTTTGCACTCCGGGAGACGTATCTTGAGCATCTGATCTTTGATTTTGAACTTCTTTATATCGCTGGAAAGCTCTTTCTATGCTCTTTTCAGTGATGCTAGTTGTTGTTCCAGATTCTTCTCTAGGAACATTTTATTCAGCCTTCTGCGTTTTTGTATGCTGGTGGATATCTTGGCTGTTTCAGGTCTGAGGATCAATTTTGTTGCTTCAGATACTTTGTTTTGGGCTCTACCTTCTGTTTTTTCTAATCTTGTTGATATTCATTGTAAGCATCTTTATGCAAACGCACTGAGATAAAGTGCCACTCTTGCGTTTCGGGATCCTTTTCATCATTGTGGTTTTTTGTACTCGCACTATTTTATAAAGTGCCATGGGGGGGATAATTGTTTGTCGGTTTTGTGCCCTCTTCCTCTTTTTGCCTCATGCAGAGTCGGTGACACGTGCCTTTATAGGTGTCTGTACCTCACTCTCGATGTGTTTGGTTCCTGTGTTGTAGGAGATTTTTGGCCCATCTTTTCAGTTGCCTGTCACCTCACCCTGTCTGCATTAAGGGGGGGTTATATTGTTGGTTCTAATGCTTCCTTGGTTCAATGGTTCATTGGAGCGAGCTATGTATTCAATATTTGATCCTATATACTAGGCGATTGCAATGGCTGACTACTTATGCATTTCGATGAGATGGATCACCTACCATATAGACACTCTCGGTTCGTGCCTTCTATTTTCATGGAGGATCTTCAGATCAACAGTTTCTTTTTGACAGAGTTTGCGGTTTCTTCTGCTTCAGTGGCTTTCTTCATGATCTTCTCTTTGTTCCTATCTTCTGGAACATTCTATGCTATCTCTTTTTGGAGTAGGGTTTTTCCCATGTGGTTTTCTCTATTTCTCCTCTTTATAGAGATTTTGTTGTGATTGGGTACTTGATTAGGCCTTGTTGTCGGGACCCAATTTTCCTGCTTTCATAGCTGTGCTAGGTTAGCTTACCTCCTGAGCTTCACTTAAGGGGGGGTGTTAGAGTAATTATTTGTTTGCACTTATTAATTAAATCACTTTGATTTAATTAATTAAGCTGCCTATTACTCTAGTTTGCTTAAGCTATCTTGAAGGTGCATATAATTAATATTTTATTAATTATATTGTGCAACCTAGCTTTTTTAGGCTTTAGGTTACCCTTTTCGGGTTTCGATCTCCTTTATAAGGATTGATCTCTTTGTATTTTTAATTATGAAGATCCGTTGAATAATATTTTCTTCGTCTGAGTTTTTTAGATCAAACCCTTGCCTCTTCTTGTCTTTTTCTTCTCCGTAATAGGTTTTCTACATGTAGGTTTTCTTGGGCTTCGTAGATTTGTTGTGCGCTTTTGCTCAAATCCTACAGACATAGCCCAGGGATTGGGTGAACCACATTAAATCTTGGTGTTTTGTGTTCTCTTTGATGCAATCTACTATTTTCTAGTATTGGTTATATTTGCATATAATTGTTATTTCTTTCTAAGGTTAATCCTAACAAGGCCGTCTTTGTATAGCGATAGAAGAGTTCACTATATGTTATAGCAATATGGTATCCAGAATCTCTTTTGACTATTTTGCGATTACTATAGTGTATATTGACTCATGAAGCCTAATCGTGTAGCTATACTGATATATGAAACATCGAATGAAGAAACAACATTTCTATTGACTGAGGTTTCCAACGTGCCTGTGTGAAATAAATCTCATTAATGACTGCGAAGAGGTGATAAACTGTAGATCGCAAGGTTGCAACTTCTATTAAGCTTAAGACATTTGAAGTTGTGATGATGCAGAGGATAACCACAACAGTCAAGGTCTAGGTTATCGTGACATCACATGTAGTTAACATTGGATTACAGTTGTGAAGTGGCAATGACTCATAATTGCGGCTTCACAAGGTTAAATGATGGGTGAAAGGTTTAAGTTGTGAGGTTGGGATCAAGGTAACAATTAACTTCAAATGGTTATCGCAACATCGTGGGTGGTAAAGCACTTAAGACATTTTAAGTTGCGAAGGAGCAACAAAAATCCAGGACAACTAAAGTTTAAGCTATCACAACTTCACAAGAGATTGAGTTTGACTTATGGTCAAAGTAGCGAAGTGGCAAAATCTTATAATTGCAACTTCGTGCGGTCAGGGTTGGGAAGAGACGATAAGGTCAGGGTTTGAGTCATCACAACATCGCAAAAGATGAAGACGTTACGTCCTTAATCGTAAAAAAGTTGTGAAAAGGTCACTCTAAAAGGTTTTGCTACTCCGTAGGTGAAAGTGATAGTAAAGAATGCAGACAATGATGTTGCAATGAGGGATTTCGCGCCTTTGCAAGTTCTAGGATGTGGTTAGTTCCTGAGGTAGCAATGTTGTGAAAACGATTAATGGTATTGTCATCACTACTTTGCTGCGGTTAGTAAAGTGTAAAGACATATAGTAATTCTATCTCTATGTCGAAGGAACATTAAACCGTAACATGTGTCAATTGTGTGAAAGAAAGGATATGCCAAAGGAAGAAAAAATTGTTTTATCGATTCCGTCTTACAGTGCAAATGTATGAAAGAGATCGGATAAACATTTACATGTTTTATCGACTAACTATATAATTTCAAATGTCTAACTCTACGGTGAAGTAACAGTAATGGCTAGTTGGAGGTACGTAAACAATTATCTAACTTGATGCAACATTAATAGGCCCATGAAAATGCATCGAATGAGGTTGCTTTTTCGGTATGAATTCATACGAAAACAATCCACGGTGACAATTCAACTGAAACTCTATTACTTGGCATTTGTACAGCTGTATAATTAATATGAAACACACAAATCAACTGTCGGTTCAATGAAACATCCATCAGACACGCCCACATGACATTGACACCTAGGGAAGGACATTGATGGATCCATCAGATGGACTTCCATGAAATGACCATGCCCTTCGAAAAGGATGTATGTATCATGTATGGCGGGATGATTTATTTGGAGGATAGCTGCGTCCTTTACAATTCATAGACATCCTTAAAATTCATTACATAATTCATTCAAATTTCCAATGAAATATGTTTGTATTAAATATAGTATTGAAGGAGACAGCACATGTTGACTCAATGGACTCTTGATTGGTATATGCATTAAATGCTGGCGCGGCGGCGCCGCTTCCTTGAACAAAGAGGCTTCCGTAACGTTCTTGTGGACCTGAAAATTCATTCCAATTTGTTTTTACCTTCGTATTGAACGTGTTTCTCATCTGGACACAACGTCCAAACACACAGCATTTTCAGTTCAGTAATTATATTGCAGCAGCAGCGTGTCGGAATACTACAGGTCAGGTAAGGAATTTGTTTTCTGAAATAGAAGAATGTTTAGTTTAATCAAAGATTATAGTTTTTGTTCATGGCAGCCATTGTTATCTCCTGTTTTCTAGCAAAATCTTAGTCCAGGAACTTTGAATTAAGTGGCTGAAAAGAAGAAGCATAATATTTCCACGAACATCAAGACACAAGCACAGTAGGTTCATATTTAACAGTGAAACAAGCAAGGGAAAAAGTCTTGTAGCGCCTGGGATGTCGTAAATTTAGAGAGCTGGTAAAAACTTTGTCAAATTGTTTCTAAGTTTTTGCCTGAAACGATGAAACGGTGCAGAAGTTGCTGTATCTGATATTTCATGATCTGTTCAGAGTAAAGTCTGCAAATTTTCATATTCTAGAGCCGAGAGCGTCTCGAACTTTTAAAATATTCTCCATTTGTAAGGTATCATACAAAATATAGTAATTGCTCTGTGCTATAAAGCTGGCAGGTTGCACTTCTGTAAATAGATAGCAAAAGCGGCTTGGTTGTCTGTGTCAGAACTTAATTTTGACGGGGGAACGAGATTTCAGAGATGAATCTGAGACAGTCGACTTGTTCGCTAATACGGCAAGATATGCATTTATGTGGAAATATATCTAGATATTTATGTGTGCGTCAAATTTTTAGAGTAAGTTCTGGAAATCTCCATATTCTAGAGCCGGAACCATCTCGAAATCTTACAGAAGCTTGAAATATTTTCCATTTTTAGGGTACCTTACAAAATATACCCCTGGTAATTGCTTTGTCCTGCAATTCTTTTAAATATAAAGGGAAAAAGCATCTTTTGCTTGTCTGAATCAGAACTTAATTATGATGGCGTGACCTAGGGGAACAAAATTTAATGCGTAAGGTCAAGTTGTTCGCTAACACGGCAAGTTATGAATTTATGTGGAAACAGTCCTGCCGTGCTTAGTACTATTACAAGCTTTCTTGCAACTTTCTGTCATGTTTGATTAATGAGTGTAATTATACTCCAAATGCAGAAAAGTTAACTGGTTCGGATGTTATGTTTTGAATCTTTTAGTGGTCTCTGGGATTTAGAAAAATGTGAACTGGTGGAGGTAACTTTAAATTTGACCGTTGATTTTGTTGTTGTTAATTTATAGGATATTTTAATTAAAAGTTTAAATGATTGAGTATAATTAGTAAAAAATGATGTTGTATTTTTTTTATTCCACATCATTGAAATAAATTCAGAAAAAGACGTAATATTAAATTCTTCTTAAATTCAGACAATTTTATTTTCAAACAGTTCTCTTTCTGTTCAAATAAACTGGCGAAAGATTGGGCGAGAAAAAGAAAAAGACGTAATATCAAATTCCTCTTAATTTCAGGTAATTTTATTTTCAAACAGTTCTCTTTCTGTTCAAATAAACTGGCAAAAGATTGGGCGAGAAAAAGACGTAATATCAAATTCCTCTTAATTTCAGGCAATTTTATTTTCAAACAGTTCTCTTTCTGTTCAAATAAACTGGCAAAAGATTGGGTGATGTCTATGTCCGCATCAAAACAGTAATTTTTAAACTAGCTTATATATATTTTATATATATAAAAGAAGTCGAGGGATATCCTTCTTCTCTAGGCGTCTATTTTTCATAATCCCATAATTTTCATCATCCATATTTATCTAAGAGGTGTGAGGAAATGATTCAAGCCTCTTGATCTACCTCATTTTTCTCTATAATTTTCACGATTTTAATTATAATTATATTTAGTCTATTTCTATTTTGCTTTTCTACATGTAAATGAACGTCAATTTTTTTCAAAACAGAATATGTTTACATTGAAGATTGCTGCCACTGTAAAAGCCTTTCTACTTAATAATAAATTTAAATTTAAGACAGTTTTAAAATGATTTTTAATTTAATTTTTAAAATCAGTAAATTACCGATTTGATGCCGACACAGACATTTGATTGTAATATATTTAAAAAAAAGATTATATATATATATATAGTGTTTCAATTACCGATCATTATTGCAGAGTTTTTAAGCTGTGACCTGATAGTAAAGGAAATAAATCTTGTGCAGGGTTTAAAATAAAGAGTAAAGCTGTACAAAGGATGAGTTTTGGCTAAATGAAGGTGAGTGAATCTATCCGATGTTAACAGTGCAATTATTGCAATCTGTAAGCAACAATTTGTCCTGCGGGGCAGCTTGAACTCTGAAAAATGCTTAATTGTATTTGTTTGGTTGAATGTTTGAAAATCTTTTAAAATTTTTAATTTGATCAAACTAGTTTAAGACATACTAAACTACAACTTAGACTTCCTAGCACTCAGCCTTGACCCAAAATCGGATTTTTGGCCTAGTTGAATCTGTCATTCATATAGTAGCGTAATTAGGTAAGTCGGGTCTTGTAGAGTTGATAAGCTTGAACTCTTAAATTATTTAAAATACTTTTTACGGAGTTGAATAGAAGCTTTAGTTAGTTGAAAAAGACAAAACAAGGAAAAGAGAGCGGGTTTTGCTTTGTTTCACTTTTTGTTCAATTATTTGTCTTATGTAGAGGAGTTCAAAATTCGAAGGAAAAGTGTTTTGTAATGTGGGAGAATGAATTAAGGAATGAAATATTTTTAATAAAGGTTGATGTAATTAATGGGATTCAAGGGTAACATTGTCATTTTCTTTAAAGATAATGTTGACTTAATTTCTAGTATGTAATATAAAAAAATTTAGCCACTCAATATTATATATGGTGATTTTAAATTATATCTATTTTTTTCATAAATTTATTTGACAATTCTCTTCTTTATAATTAATGTTTAGGGAGACATTATCTAATACAATACTGCATTAGTATGTTTTTTTCTTATTGTTCTAAAAAAATTTAAATAGTTTTTTATAGTTGTGCACTAAGTCATATATTATTGAAGTGCTAATGGAACATCACATGATTTGTTATTTTTTCATTTAAAGTGTTACATGTCATTCAATTATGAGTACTTGTGATAAAATACTACTTTTGAAGTCACAACTAGTACGGTATTATAAAAATATTAGACATTAAATCAACAAATATAACAACAACTACCAAATTATATTCATCACTAGAATTTTTTACTCCCCCTATTTGATTGATATATATATATATATATATATATATAATTTTTTTAAAATTAAAATATAAATTATCCCTAAACTAAACTAATAACAACTTATTGATTAAATAAAATTTATCTTTTAATTTATTTAATAATAATATTATATAAGTACTTTTTGTTTGTGTGTCCATATTATTTTTGATTGTAATTATAAAGAGTTTAGATGATATGGTATAAATATATTTAAAATGTGTATAAACCAGTTTTTTAACTCAAAAGTTGGATATACTAGACAACTTAGTATAAAGAATTGGTTGAGGTAAATTAATTGAGATAAACAAGGGTCATATATTGGAATGGTAAATGATATGAATAAAGATCTTAGTAGAAAGTGAATTTTTTTTCATGTGATCTTGTTATAATAGATGAATTGAAATTGAATTTTGCAAGAGCAAAAACAAATGAAATATAAGAACATGAGTGAGGGATATGATCACACCATGATCCTAAGAATGAGATACTTTAGGATTCATATAATATTGTTTTGAATAATATTAAGTTTTGATAGTATTGGTTTTGTGATATTTGAGGTTATCCAAATGGTGGTAGTGCTTAGAAAATACATAGGATTCAATATCCAAGTATTAAACTTTAAAACTTCCTTGCACCTTAAGCAAACCCCAATATGTAGTTAACAAAAGGGATTGTTTTTGAATTGATATGCAAGTTGATAACGGATTGTGCTCATGGGATTTAATATGCAAGTATTGAACTTTAAAACTTCCTTGCACCTTAGGGAAACCTCAATATGTACTTAACAAAAGAGATTGTCATTGAAATGATATGATAAGGGATTGTACTAGGAAATATACTCGTAATAAAATCAATGGTGAACGATGTTACATGTTCATTATTGAGAGTTTGATCGCTAGTGATGTTGTTAGAAGATAATTAACGACTAATATTGATGTATGAGAAGAATTGTTCATTGATTTTCATTTTTATTTTTCTATTATATGATTATTTAAAAAAATTCTTCAAACACATTAGTTAGAAATAAAATTCTAATTTGATCAATTTATTTTATAATGAATTCGAGGTAAAAGATCTAAAAAGTAGAACTGATAATTATAACCAAATACATAAATTAATAAAAATATATTTAATAATTAAACTAAATGTTAAATGAAAACTTAATTATTAAATATACATTATAATTGAATTATATTAAAATGATATAATTAAAGATATTAACACAAATTTAAATAAAATAAGTCTATGTATGGTCATAAACTCTTAAATTATAAAATAATAAATACATTAAAAATGACGTTATAGCAAGTGTAGAGTAAATATATAAAAGTTGAAAAAAAAAGTTTTATGATAAGTAGGAGATATTTTCTACAACAATTCAAATTTGTGATATTTCTATCAAGATTCAAGTGTGTCATGAGAATGAATGGAACACTTAGTACTTATTGCATCTAGTTGATGTTGATAGAGGGTGGAGTATTGAGACTTCTCGGGAGGTCACCCATCCCAATTGTACTCCAATTCATGCACACTTAACTGTGGAAGTACTCATTGCATCTAGGTGATGCTGATAGAGGTGAAGCACTGAGACTACTAAGGAGGTCACCCATTCCAACTCTACTCCAATTCAAGCATGTTTAGCTCTGGAGTTTCCTCCATGGTTAAGCCCACTTTGCTTGCAACCCCATTTATAAAACCTTTAATGATTCTTGTTTCTTATGAAACAATCATTAGAAAGCCCTAAAATCTCATTTGTTGGTAACTAGGAGATATTTTTCACAAGTAGTCAAATTGTGATATCACTATTAGGTTTCAATTGTGTAGTTTTTGAGTCAAACTCACTGACCCATATTTCACGAGTCAACAAAAACCCATCTTTCATGAGTATGAATGTAACACTTAATACTCATTGTCAAAGCTAGGTGACGCTCACAGAGATGAGGTCACCCATTCTAGTAATACTCCACCTCAAGTGTGCTTAACTATGAAGTTCCCCCAAATGTTAAACCTAATTTGCATGCAACACCATTTGCAATACCTTCAAAAAGTGTATTTTCTTATGAACCATTTATTAGAAAGCCCCTTAAGCTCATCAATTGATAAGTAGGAGATATTTTCCATAAAAAGTTTAATTGTGATATCGCCATTAGGATCAACTATGTAGTTTTTGAGTCAAACCCATTAACCCATGTTTCATGAGTAGTGGTTCAAAAGAACCCATCTCGAATGAGAATGAATTGAACTCAATCCTCATTACCTTGAGGTGATGATCAAGGAGGTAATTTCTGATTTACAAAATTTAAAGATTATTAATTATTAATTATTATTTGTAAGTAAAAGTGGAAATAATCGACAAGATGACATTGTTGGGAAGGATCTTGTATATGGTAGGATACATTTAACTCAATGCTATTGGTAGGGGATTGAGTCAATATGAATTTTTTAATAGTTAGTAAAACATTATTATTTATCATCTAAATGTGTTGGTGTAATTTAGTGTTCTTAATTCCACTTTATTTAAGCTTACTTAGGATATTAATGCATTTCGTAGTAGTTTGCATTGTAGACGCCTAGGAGTTTGCATCCTATTTTAGCACATGAAGTAGGAGAATTACACTTAAAAGGAAATAGTTGTTATCTCATTTTCACTTTATGTGTGGGATCCACCTTTTGTGCACTTATCATGTCATCATCCTCACACTGTTACACTACTTCATTGTATGATAGAGGAGGATCCACCTTTGGTCGTCATCTGATGCCACCTAGTGTGACTGATAGGTTATCACTTGCTTATCTCCTAGTTATCATGCATTGCCTATATATTTAGGCACATATACATTGTACACATCCATTATTGTTTGATCAATATTGAATCCAGTGAATTAATTGCTCATATCACTTTGGCCCTCTTTGTGCTATTCATTGGGCTTCTGGATCTTGACACATTCTTTCATTTCCTTATATAAATTCTTACAAAATGATATTGTAAGTTGGAAGTATACTTCTTTGCAAGAAAATATATGTTATAAATAATTATATGATATACTATTTAAATGAGGTCTGCATCTACATATGGCAGATGGCCTTGGGTGGCATTTTCAATGGAATGATGACAAAGTATGATTCAAGGCATGATAGAGTAATAATTTTATCAAACAATATAGTTCTAATCGTTCAAGAAAATGACAGGCGTATGGTTGTTTTAAGAAAGGGATAGGAATCCACACTTCGAAACCAAGTTTTGCAGCATGCAAGAACCACTAAGCATATTCACATAGCCAAAGTGGTTGCCTTTTCACTCACATAGGCACTAACAATAAGAGGTCTTTGATATATGTGAAGAGAATTGATACTTGAATGTGCAGAATAATGGTTTTCTTAATTAGCATCCTGAACAAATCTAGGGTTTTTGTTTTTTATACAAAGAAAGTGAACTAGACTTCAGATCAAACCAAAAAGTGAAAGATGTAGAAAAAGGGAGAGAGGTTGAGGTTAGCATTTCGAATAACATGACAATCTTCGGAAAAATGGATCTCATGTAGATGAAGAGAAATGGGAAGGGAAAGAGACAAAGATTATGGTTTAATTGAATAATGACAAACTGGATGGATCTTGCGCTAATGTTGAAATTCTACAGAAAGAGAAAGGGAAAGTGACAAAGATTAGGGGCATTAGAATAGTCTACCAAAGGAAGGAAAAAATGAAGCTTAATAATAACAAAATGGGAAAGAAGAAAGACATTGATAATATAATAAAACCAAACATGCAATGAAGGAACAAAGAGGCAATTAATTGCGACACCAGTCAACAAATGAATTCAATTGAGAAAATATAAGCAAAAGGGTAGGGCCGGAGCAATAATGATCATCACATTTTCTGAGGATATTTTACAAGGTCAAATTGACAATCTACGTTAATGAGAGATAATCTATAAGTTTTGGAACCTTGTTATAGACACATAGCTATTGATGGATATGTTATTTGAAGAATGGCTAGGGGTTTCTTAGGTATTCTATCTAGACCAATCAAAGGGCATATGTTTTGTCCTCTTTCACTCAAAGTCAGAGATATTATAAAGTCCAATCTTGGATTTTAGTTTACGCATGCAAGTATGGACACTAAACTTTAAATCATTGCAGCTTGAGGCTAAATTTGCCCCCTCATGGGTTTAATGGCAATGTCTTTCTCTTGAATATAGAGAGTTCAATCTGATTGAAATCATGACAAATCATGTAGGGATTTTTACTAAGCATGACGTGGATTTGTTTTTGGATCCGTCAAAGCCGGTTAGTTTGTATATTGATGGATTCCACTAAAACATTCCCAAGCCAAATACATATAAACTCTAAATTTGGTCATACAAACTCTAAATTTGGTAAGTGGATTTGGTTTATCCTTGCAAAAGATCCATAAAATGTATGTGCTATACTTCGTGACATGGGTCATAAGAGATCAACATGTCCTAATCTTTAGTGACTGAAAGAGCATGTAAAGTCTTTGCAACAATCACATGTTTCTTTTATCAAGAAATATACGTCATAACAACTTATAAGGCAAAAGAAATGGATTAATTTTTTCAAGGAAAGAAAGGGCAGGTAGGTTCACCACAACAAGAGTTGGAAAGTCCTACAAAAATATTTTTCAAGAAGAATCCTATGTTTTTCATTGAACCCAATGTTTTGCTTAGCAAAGATAGTAATTCATTCATACAATTGTTGCCTTAGGACAAGAAAGGAACGACAAACATCATTTCAGAAGTCCCTTTAAGCCACATTGAAGTCATTGTTCATTAACTGATTTTTGGTAAAGAGCCCATTCAGATATCTCAAGATCCATTACAAAAAACTCTCTGTAAATGACCGTTAAACTTATGATCAGATTGTTATGGTTATGGCTTATTTTCACATTTGATGGATACTAATCTATATATGCTTTGCTTGCAGGGGATAATCAAGATATAATGAATATGAATTAACTCAATTCTAAAACTGAATGCAAGGTTTGAATATTATTATTGAGCTCCAGTTCCGATCTAGAGAGATGTATATATATCATTTATTGATTTCGATGATTATGATCTCTTGAATGGATTCGTATTTATATCCATACCAATAGTGAAGACATGGGCAGACATTTCTATTCATCCATGAAAAGAAAAAATGGTACAATTAACAAATCATTAAAGGATCCGATCCTTAATTAGGTGTAATTAGTTTTAAACAGATTCCTTCATGAATTCTGATCTATATAAGACAATAGATCATTTGATCGATCTAATGCATGATTGACATTATGTCAAGAACATAATGCTCGAATCCAAGAGAATTATATTTTGATCGTTCAGATTTCCATACTTGGTTTGATAATGATAAAATCAATTTAATACTAGGATGATCTCAACAAGGTAAAATTAAAGTCTATGCACATGTGTGTATATGCATGTATATCAGTTCACATGGTGAACTGGTATACATATATGCATACACGTGCAAATAGTTGCCATGCCAGTAATTTTGATCGATGCTATCATATTTTAACGCTTCCTCTTAGCTAGGGAAGATGACTAAGTATGAACTAGTTTAGATATCACCTAACACATGATATCAAGGAGCATACAAAACATCAAGTCAGATGACATTTGTATATCTTAGTTATGGTATGTGCACTGGCATCATGTCGTATGATGTTTGCCATAACATATCATACCATGCCCATGGATATTACGTCACATAATACCCAGCATGATTATCTCTTAAAAAACATATTGATACACAACCAATATCAAGTCAGCATGATATCTATCAATAAGTCATAGAGATATTAACTATCGAGACATTTCCATGGATATCAAGTCATCATGATACTCGTCATGATATTGATAGTGAACATTGTAAAGCCATCACCTTATAATGTTGTATACAAGTGTATATTATTAGAAAGATCATCACCTTTTAGTAATGTACACAGGGGCCCATATAGTCATAGAGTCACACATATGACAAAAGAGTTTACACATTAAACACACACACACACACACACACACACACACATATATATATATGACAAAATTTTGAGATTTAGTCTCAATAAATTACTATTCAACCATACCCAGTTTCTTTCTGAAGTACTCCACTACAACTTTGGAGAGAGGCTTGGTGATATGGCTGTTGTTTGATCATTTGTATCAATATATTCCAATTGGATTGCTTTCCTTTCAATCATATCCTCACATAGTGATAAGGGATCTCTATATGCTTGGATCAGTCATAGAAAACAGGATTCTCAGAGAGCTTGATGCAACTGTGATTGTTATACACTTGGATGGTAGTAGGTTTCAGGGGTTTACCAAATAATCCCACATTCAACTTCTGAAGCCATACTACTTCTCTAGCTCCCATGGCAGCTGCAATGTACTATGCTTTTGTAGAACTTTGTGCTACGAAAGATTGCTTCTTTCATATCCAAGAGATCATGGCTGATCCCAAACTGAAACAACATTCAGACATGCTCTTTCAATCAGTCACACTTTCGGCCCAGTCTGAATCTGAGTATCCATGTAAGTCTAGATCAACTTTCTTATATTTGAGCCCATATCCAATAGTACCCTATAGGTACCTCAATATATGTTTTGCAGCAATAAGCTGTATCTCTTGTGGTTCACACATAAACTAACTCAAAGCATTCACTGCATAGCAAATGTCAGGTCGAGTGTTAACCAAATACAACAAAGATCCGATAATTAGTCCATAAAGGGTACGATTTGCAAATATGAATTCTGCTGCTGCCTCCTTTAACTTATGCAATTTAGTTTCCATGGGTACAATTTAGCATCCAAATCTTTTCAGAATGTTAATAGTGTATTTTCCTTGATTCAGAAGAATACCATCAGGTTTGAGTGCAAAATACCCAGGTCCTTTATATCAAATTCCGAAGCCAAATCTCTTTTGCATTGAACAATAGCGTGATCTTCACCAATAATTAGTAGGTCATCAACTTATAGGATTAATATTAACATGTCACCTTTAACAATTTTAAAGTATAGATTTGGATTTGCATCATTCTTTGAGAAACCTAGTCCCATAAGATAGTTGTCAATTCTCTCATACCAGGCTCGGGGATCTTGTTTGAGTTCGTACAGGGCTTTCTTTAGTTTGCATACATGGGAGGATGCATTATGGATCACAAAACCTTCAGGTTGTTCTAAATAAACTTCCTCTTCGATAGTCTCATTCAAGGATGCAGTCATTACATCCATCTGGTGTATCTTCTAGCTTTTAGCTGCGACAATGTCTATGATTGTTCTAACAAAAGAATATCTAACAACATGTGCAAATGTCTCCTTGTAATCAATTTCTTCCTTTTGAGAGAAACCTCTGGGTAAAAAATGTGCCTTTTAGACAAATGAAACTAATAACATTTAAAAAAAAAATTAAACTTACTTGTGATATCATTTTTGTAAGAATTTGGTATAGCTCCGATACCATGTAAGAGTTTGGTATAGCTCTAATACCATGTAAGAATTTGCCTTAGGGCAAGATTCACCCAAGATCGTAGAACTCGAACACAAGTACAATTGTAGACCAAAAAGAGTATGATCAATATATCAGAGTATGTCCTCATACGTTGCTCAGTATTGTATGTGATGATTGAACACACTAGGAGTGCCTATATATAAAGGCCTCTCAGAAAGCACCTAGAATGTCTCTAGAAAGTACTAGGAGATAAGATAAGCATGACAACTAAGCACACATCTTATCCATCATTCTAGATGAGAGGATAAGAATGACAAGGTGTATCTCAAGTGGAGATGTTGTAGACACCATGTGCTTAATTAGTGTGCTAACTCCTGTGTTGTAGACACCATGTGCATAAAAGAGGTGTGAACTCCTATGTTGTCAACATGACAACTCACAAGAGTGCACATACTCCTAGGTGACTAAATAAATAAATATTAAAATAATGCATTAACCTAAGTAAACTTAAGTAAGTGTAAATAGTGAATACTTATTTACACCCACACCCCTCGTTAAGTGCAACTTAGGGGAATGCACTTAAGTTTACAAAAACTAGGATGAAATGATTGACGGGTCCCAGCTACTAGGCCATGTTAGGTATCCATGTACATAATGAAAATGCAATCTCTCATAAAGTGGAGAAAGAGTGAAAACCTCATGGGAAAAACCCTCCCCCAAAAAGAGAGATGAAAATAGGATGCATGGCTGGATGGAGTAATCAAGACCCCCCCATTATGACATACATCGAGTATATACAAAAGAGAATGAGAAGGACAAAACCCCTTAAGAGGAAAAAGTCTCCCCCAAAAAGAAGAAGAAAGAGACAAGGTAGTCCCCCCCCTCCCTAAAAGTAAGGTGCCAACCAGTGAGAAATGCTCCAATCTAGAAGCTGATCCATGACTGTTGAATGATGTTCCTCCCCTTTGGAAGAAACAATGGCAAGGGTATCTATGAGATGCTTCCCCTGTATGTAGAAAGAATCTCTTATGATGAACGGTGTCTCTGAAACTTGCTCAAGTGTCCCTATGTCGATACTGATGGTGGCTCCTTCCAAAACAGCCAAGAAGAAGTGTAGATCTAACAAGGATTGATGTAGAACCTGTTTTAAGAAACCAACAGTCTTCTCAAATGATAGAGAGACCTCTTGCAACTGTTGTACATAAGTATCCACAATCATGCCAACCTGTAAACATTTATCGTGTAGAGAATGGACATGAGGGTCAAAGTGGGCCCTCGCAACAACTGTAGAAGGATTGTCCTCAGCAAAGAGAAGTGGTAGATCATCAAAGAAGTCTCCCAAATCTGCTATGTGTGACTCTACGAACAGAGCTGAAATGTCTGGCAAGAAGTCATCACCTGGAAGACAAAGTGTACCTTGTTGTGCTGAAGTACATGAATCTGTCACTGCAGCAACAGATGAAGAATTCGCTTCAAAGAGAAGACGAATATCATCTAGGATGTCTCCCACATCTTCAATGTGAGACTCCATGAATAGGCCTGCAATGGCGGGAAGGAAGTCGTCACATGAAGGTGAAGTAGGAAGACATGAATTGTCTTGTTGCACTGAATCCGAAGCATCTGTGGCTGAAACAAGATCAGTAGGAGCAATAGGAGCATCTAGAGGTCTGATCTCATTTGGAGAGGATACAACTGCAACTGGAGGTAAAAGAGTTTTTGGGAAAGGAGGAATGTGTGGATCTCCATACGTCTTCCAAAGATGCATCCAATGAACATATGGATCAGTTGCCTTAAGGTCAATAAGTGAATCCAAAACCTCCATATCCGTATGTAGAAAGAGAACACTACTAATGAAGGAAAAAGTCTCAACATCATATGTAAGTCCTCTCGCATATGGTAGTGTATTGTGCTAACTGAGATATGGATAACCAATTGACTCCATTCTTGATAGTTGTTTGGTGTCAAAATAATTAAATCTTCCTCTTCCATGATGGACTAATCAATGTAACCCCCAAAGAATGCAAAATAAATCAAAGAACCCCCCCAATGTATGATTTAGGCACTTGGTAGCCACTTGCCAATTTAGGGCCTATTTCTGAAAGTAGTATTTTTGTCCATAGAACCTATAATATGATTACAGATCTGGAAAGTAAACAAAAAAATGCACTTTCAAAAAAAATGGAACTTGATTTGGAGTCCAGATGAGACCGTACTAAGCATTTTAAGTGGCAAAAATTGGGATTTGCGAGTTGCAAAAAAATTCAGGAACAAAGATATCAAACCACTTGCACCAATGTGTAGATCACGAAATTCTACCCCAAAACAAAAAAAATTACTTGCAAAAAGGAGTCTGTATGAGGGAGATATCGCTATTTGAAAATCACTGCTACTGTTATTTTTTCTGAATTGCTGTTGTCGCACCTCCAAAAATCAAATGGCTCTAGATTTTGCCTCAGATGTCCGATTTGGATCAAACAAAATCTGATTTGGGGTTTTTTTGACCTTCTGAATGTGATGCAAATATCTGATTTGCACTAGCAAGCACCAATCTTCACCTGCAAAAAATCTCTCCTATAGGCTTGATGGCCAATTTTTTCGGAAAAAATAATGCAGATCCAAAATTTGTTTGTAGAGATGCAGATGAAAAAAAAAGATCTGAAAATTAAATGTACAAATGTGAAATGATCATTCCAATTCTGGAAATCGGTCTTTCGGGTGCTGGTTTGCAAAAAAAATTTGCCTCACAATCAACTTTGGCCTAGGGTAGGCAACTTTATAGCCGATTTTCACCAAATCGACATTCCAAACACAATGGGCGAGGTCAAATCTGGTTCTAAATGCTCCCAATTTCTGCGATACTCCGGATTTTGGCCGAGGTGCTGAAACAACAATGGTCTTGAACGACTATGTGAAGTGAGATTCTCCAAGAGCTCTGATACCATGTAAGAATTTGGTATAGCTCTGATACCATGTAAGAATTTGCCTTAGGGCAAGATTCACCCAAGATCATAGAACTCGGACACAAGCACAACTGTAGACCAAAAAGAGTATCATCAATATATCAGAGTATGTCCTCATACATTGCTCTGTATTGTATGTGATGATTGAATACACTAGGAGTGCCTGTATATAAAGGCCTCTCAGGAAGCACCTAGAATGTCTCTAGAAAGTATCAGGAGATAAGCATGACAACTAAGCACATGTCTTATCCATCATTCTAGATGAGAGGATAAGAATGACAAGGTGTATCTCAAGTGGAGATGTTGTAGACACCATGTGCTTAATTAGTGTGCTAACTCCTGTGTTGTAGATACCATGTGCATAAAAGAAGTGTGAAGTCCTGTGTTGTCAAGATGACAACTCACAAGAGTGCACATACTCCTAGGTGATTAAATAAATAAATATTAAAGTAATGCATTAACCTAAGTAAACTTAAGTAAGTGTAAATAGTGAATACTTATTTACACCAACAATTTTGATTACAAGGGGCTGCAACTTTTGGAATCTTTGGCGATGGAGGTACACCAACTATGAGCATCCTTCCTAAACCAATGATGAAGAGCATTATTACTTAAATGTTTTGCATCCACAAACTGTATGAACTCATACGTAATTAAATCTCACATTTCATCATTAGGAAAGAGTCTTTCGAATGCTGCCTTGTATCCATCAAACACTTCTATGTCTCTATAGGGTGGTCGCCTTCCTGGTAGATCAGTATATTGGGTGCTACAGTATTTGAACAACAATGCATAGGCAAGCAAATGTAGAGGAGTGGTCATTTTGTTCCATCTTTGTATAACAATTACTTGCAATTGTTTGAAGAAGGTCTCTTCAGGATCTTCTTCCTTTTCATTTACAATTTGCTTGATGTTCTCAAGCATTGAGTCTATGCTATCATAGATCTCTCCAAGGCAACACCTATCCATATTTGCGTATCTAAGCATGATCATAATGGGTGTGGTGAGCTTAATGAGATATTCCACACGTTACCACCATTTTTCATCCAATATCCTCTTCCTTATTTTGGTTGCCCTCTCAGTGTTGCTTTGCCTCCATATAGCCCAATTGTTGCTAATTACCATATTGGTAAGTGCCTCTTTCATTTGCATAAGTCATCTCAAGGCGATTACATTTGATGCAAAACGTGTCTCAACAACCTGTAACATAAAATAGAGCAAAAACAATACAATTATTAGATACATACTTGATAAAAGAATACACATTATTACATAATAAAAAAATCAGAAATTGTAAGATACTATTTAAATTTTTTTTAGCTACCTAGAGTTCAAATTTACTTACCTTCAGCAACTCCAAACGTGAGAACATTCTAAATATCCCTCAGAGTCATGTGGTGGTTGTGATGAACATTTGAATGTTCTTAGCTTTTGCATACACTTCCTTGATCCATTGAATACTCTTCCCAATCATTCGTAGCATAAGATTGAATGAATGATCTACACAAGGTGTCCAAAAAATATATTGGTATCCTTCTTCAACCAACAAACCAGCAGCTCTTATGAATTAGACAACGTTTCTTGCACCCACTTGTTCAATGGCCTCAATTAGGATATTAGCAATCAATGACTCATCTTTTACTTGTCCCTCACAATCAACTACTTTAAAAAACATTGCCTCTTTAGGGGACACCGCCAAAACATTGATCAATGGACAATTTCTAGCATCTTTCCACCGGTTTGAAACAATTGTTACCCCTATCTCAATCAATGAATCTTTGATGGGCTTTAGTGTTAGAAACAATAACATCAAAATGAACTAAAATAAAAGAATTATCAATTAATCCAAGAGAGTTTGTGATGAATATAATTACCATACTTTAAAGAGCTTTCCAAGATCAACACAAGAATGGAGACACAGATTTTGAAAGGGGAAAGAAAAGAAAACCCTTTGTGAATTATATTAATGAGGCAAATGCCTAAGAATGAAAAGAGAGAGAGAGAGGACATAATGAAGAGCCATAGTGCTCATTACATGAACTACATCGTGATTGTGTGTTTAGAATGAGAGAGAAGCATCTCTTATAAACAGATGAGAAGAGGAGTTATTTGTAACTCCTAAGTGAATGATTGCCACATTCATAAGTGTGTGCTTGACGAGTGTCATAATCCTCTTAAGGAGGAATAAACTATTTTCCTTCATAAATGAATTACAAAAAAGACTTGTCCTTACATGTGGACTGGAGGACAAACAACTTAAGGGATACCTTGGTTTATCCCATTTAATAGATACAACCAAGGAAAGATTATAAATTCTAACACCCCTCTTTAATCTTTACTTGGGGAAATTACATCAAAGGGTATTAAACCCAAATTTTACAATGATATGCTAAATAGCAGCAACTTGAGCTTTGAGAATGTCTTCAATTATGTGAAAGGTCTCTTGTGAGTGTAGGTAGATCTTCGTAGAGCCAAGTGGATAGGTCATTAAAGTACATCAAATCTTGTATGTGCTGGATGGATTACCTGAAAGACATAGACAAAAGAAACAAGACAACTATCCACAAAAAGTATTTCATCTTATATGCAAATTAGAAATCCTTTTGAATAAGGATAATAAAACTCTCAGAGAGAAACAATGAGGAAAATAAAACATGTTACCACAAAACAATGAAGATAATTTGATATCAAAATGAAGTATATGCTCAAAATATTATCAAAAAGTTTGATCAGTATTCTCATGAAAGGTTAGAGGAATAATAATCTTGCAACATAAGGAATCAAACTGATGCATAACCATTATTATTATTAAAGAATCTGCAAATATTCTTTAAAAGGAAACTTAAAAAAAAAACTATTTTAAAAGACTTGATGTTAGGCGTATCTAACTAAGGATAAGTATGCCAAACGTATAAGTTATAAATCAATTTTATAACTTATGACATAGTCATCGGTAGAAATTGTGCATCGGCCGACGGGTCCCTTCAGTAAAAGTCTTGTTATGTAGCCGACAGGCAAAAAGTTGTAACGGGCATAATGTACCTGGCCGACGGACTCCTTTGGAAAGTATTTATAACCCCTTTGGGAAGCATTGTAAGGGGAGGATTAGGATATACTACCATCGAAGCGTAATGTACTGTTGGCATGTGCGAATAATAATAAGAGTTTTGCTGCTTGCTGTTCGTATTTGCATCTATTTCTTGTGTGCGTTGCTTAATTAATCCATACGGTAAACATTTGGCGCCGTTGCCCGATGGATTTGGCACGTAGGCAGGCGGAGATGAATTAAATGCCGAATCAGTTGAACAAAGACAAGAGTAAGCTAAAGAAAAAAGATGACATACGCGTTGCCCAGGAAAATTTAATTTTGGCTCAGCAGATAGAGCGTCGAAGGAGGTTTCAGAAGATTTCTGACGGAAGCAAGAGTGCGGAAGGATTGTTGAAGGAGACTCGACAACGGCTTGATTTGATGGAAGAAGCGAGGGAGGAGTTTCTGAACTTGCATACGCCACGGGAAGAGAATCCTAACGGAAGCAGATCGACTCGCATGGCTCGGAGTGCAGAAGGAGCACGAGCGTAGAGTGACCTCTTCGTCCGAGATATACTTCCGGAACGGATAGCTACGGTTGACAAACCCTCTTCTTCACCAAACAGCGTGGAAGTCCAAAATTGCGCGGGTGTTGAAAACAGCGTGGAAGCAAAAAACTGCGCGGGTGTTGAAAACAGTGCGGAAGCAGAAAATAGCGTGGGTGTTGAAAACAGCGCGGGTGTGCAAAACAGCGCGGGTGTGCAGAACAGCGCGGGTGTACAGAACAGCGCGGGTGTTCAGAACAGCGCGGGTGCTCAAAATAGCGCAGGAGTGCAAAACAGCGCAGGTACACAACAAAACCCTCGACATACAGTAATAATGGCAGGTCCGAAGGAAAAATTGCCTAAATTTGATGGTGATGAAGCAGCTGATCCCATTCGACATTGTAAAACATGTGAAACGATCTGGAGGGCGAATGGCATAACAGATACAAATGAATGGATCCGACAATTTCCTGCAACCCTACGGGGTGTTGCCATTGATTGGTTTACTGATGCCGATCCACAGAAATTAAATAGTTGGGATAACATTAAGAAGGAGTTCATCGCGGAATTTCAACTTTTGCGTGATGACAATGAAATTGTCGCAGAGATATTCAATACCAAGCAAAAGAAGAATGAAACTGTACGGGTCTTTGCCAGGAGGTTGAAGGACTTAATCAATAAGATGGAGAATAAGCCAGCTGACGGGTTACAGAAACGATGGTTCATTGAAGGCCTTCACCCGAAGCTGCGGAAGAAGATGAAGATCGTGCCACCATCGACATACATCGAAGCTTACAACCGAGCAATGAACCTTGAAAGTGACCAGAAGACAAAGAAGAAAAAGAAGACCAGCTCGTCGGATTCAGATGACGATGAGCCTTCAGGAGAAGATAGCAGCGACGATGACGAGGGAAGCAGCAAGAAAGTCCGTGCTCTCCAAAAGGACATGATGCAGATGATGAAAGAATTCAAAAACATGAACAAGGAAACTAAGGGCAGTGACCTATGGTGCACAGAATGTAAGAAAGAAGGCCATACGAAGGGATCTTGCTCGAAAGATCAATTTTGTGAAATCTGTCAGATCCTGGGACACTCGGTAAAGGAGTGCCCTTTCAATTTAAAAACAAGGACACCGCAGCAAGTGTTCCTGTCACAGGAGGCATCCCCGTCAGGAGGGAACAGGAACACCAGTGCGGAAGGTGTCACATCAGGCGGATATAGAAATAACCGGCGCGGTCCAAACAACAACAACAGCAATAACAACAATGGTGGCAACAACAACAATGGGGGAAGAAGTCAAATTCAGTAAGATGCGAATGGTCGGCCAATTGTTCAATGCCGCGCATGCAATCTGTGGGGTCACTTCGCCCGAGAGTGCACAATGACGAACCCACCAAAGTTGCTGTGCCGATGGTGTGGACTTGGAGATCATGATGATACTAAGTGTCCGAAGTCCGGAGTAAACTTGATTACCGTAAGGACAGACGAAGAAGAAGTTCTGGCAATCACTCGGAAACAGGCGAAGCTATACCCTGACCTAGCGGAAGAAAAGAGGAGAATGGAGGAAGCAAGGGCAGAGATCCAAAAAGCAACACAGGCAGAAACGACACACTTGAAGGACACGCCGAGTACTTCCGTACGGAACTGCGCAGAACAGAACATTGTCCGGCAAATTTTGCAAGCCGAGATACCTGTCAGGATAAGTGATCTGTTGCTCACTATGCTTCAGCTCCGATCGACACTCACAAACATTGTTCCCGCTGCTCAACTACCAGGAGAACATGGAAGGAAGTAAGAAAGTGGAGCAAGTACAATGCACAAAAAGGAGAAGGAAAGTGGCGCAGGTGCAGAAGATCCAATGTTGTTAGCGCTCTCATCCGGACGCCATCCAGCAGTCGTCGAAATGTGAATTCTCGGGACTGTATTGACGGAAAAAATTGTGGACGGAGGGTCCGGTGTCAATGTGTTGCCTGAAGACACTTGGAAAAAGTTGGGACAACCGACATTATGGCCGCCTACATTCCAGCTGTTAACGACCGATCAACATGGAATCAAGCCATTGGGAATCCTGACAGCACAACCAGTGACGATTGGAACACAACCGTTCTTGTTGGACTTTGTCGTGATCCCATTGAAGCGGAGAGGATATGATGCCATTCTGGGCCGAGGGTGGTTGATACAAGCCAAGGTAAAACATGATTGGAAGAAAAATACTTTATCACTTGAAAGCAAAGGCCGGAAGTATGTCATTGATCTACACACTCAGATGGTTGGAGAAGAAGCTCTATCGTTGGATTCCGAAGGAGAAGATGATGAGAGGAGGCAAAATATGGAACCCGATCAGGAGGGAGTCCTACGATTGGAAAGAGATGACGATCTTGATTCAGTAAATGGTCTTTACCACTGGCAGATAGAGGATTACGAGCTCTTTCCAAGTTGTAATATGCTAAGGATTGACGAAGGTAAGAAACAAGGAAATGAATGTCCGAAGGCACACAGAGAAGCTGAAGAAAGAAACGCGGGTATGATTGAAGCTGAAGAACAGAACATACAGTACGAACCCAAGAGAAGGAAAGATTCTATTGTACGACTACGCCGGAAGAAAGTATTACGTCGAACCACAAATATAGCAGAAAGGTACCGGCAGCCAGGAAGACACACGATACCGTCTGCACAGGCAACAAAGAGGAAGGGCTCAATAAAAGTTGTAGCAGTACAGAGTGAAGGTGTTATTGACGGACAGAAGGGGCAGTTAACGGAGTCCATGGTATGGGGCTTTGGGAACAAACTGGGCGATATGGAGATGACACAGAATAGGCGTAGCAGGTTTCCACTCGGACAGTGGGTGTTGTACGACGATCAGAATGAGATCAAACCAGGCAAGTTCAAAATTAAATGGGTCGGGCCATACCAGATGCGGGAAGTAAGCAATAACGGAGCAATAAAACAGTGGATGCTAGACCGAAAGGAAGTATTCGATGTAGTGAAGAGGTCGAAGTTGAATGTCTGCAATGAAAGAAGTAACGCACCCACGTGGACGAATAACTGAGAGAAGACTGTAAGTACTGTATATATGCAAATATTGTAGATAATTGTTCCAGAAGTGAGATTTTCAAAAAAAAGAAAAAAAAAGAGAAAGCACCGTACGGTTTTTGGGAAGCACCGTACGGTTTCGGGGAAGTACCGTACGGATTTTGGAAAGTACCATACGACACCGTACAGTTCCATATTTGCAGGAGACAGCATCGTACAGATTTAACTTATTCACCGTACGGTTTTGGAGGAAGTGTATGGATTTTCCAGCTCAATGTACGGATTTTAAAATGATGATGTAGTGTACGAAATTTATTGGTTCACCGTACGGATTTTTATAAGAAAGCAATGCACGGTTTTTAAGTTGCAGATACCGTACGATTTTTAGCAGCAAGGTTACCGTACGGATTTTAAAGCCAGTTCTTGTACGATTATTTTCACGGTTGCCGTATGGATTGTGGAGACATTGTACGGATTTTTTTGATCGAGCAATGTACGGATTTTAAAGACAATGTACGAGTTCCATCATCAAGTAGGTGTACGGTTTTGCCGTGGCACGAATTTTTCTTGCATTGTACGGTTTTAAAAGTTACATTGAAACCACCGTACGGATTTTGACAGCCTCAGAAGGGTAACGTACAGAATTTGATAGCCTCAGAAGATTAACGTACGGTTTCTAGAGCCAAAATTTGTTTATTTTCATTGTACGAATTTTTCAAGACGGTGGGATATTGCAGAACGGTTTTTTTAAGCAGATTGGAATCTAGATTGTGTCAAGTTGGAAGCCGTACGGATTTCATCACAGAAGGATGACAGGAGGTTTTCTTTTAAAAAAAAAAAACGACGACAGAATCAAGTTGTTCAGAATGAGTGACAGATGATGCCAAAGGGAAGGGGACGCATCCGTGGTTGCCAGAAAGAGTGCAGAATCGGCAGATAATGACAGAAATGGTGTGTTCCGTGCATTTTTGTGTGGGTTTTGAAGTGCTAATTTGGTCTTGGCGGCGAGGGGCGCTGCCCCTCGACCCCACCCTGTACTGCGAGCTGCCCCAGGACCCCGCGAGGGCGTTGCCCTCTGGACCCCCAGTCGTTGCGGATATCAGTCGTGGGAGTCTGACCAGTTGAGAAGAATTGAAGTTGCTGCAGGCATGGACTTTCTGTGTACCAGAGGCAGTGGGAGCAGGTGTTGGTTGTGAGGCTGTCTTGGTGGATGCGTAGAGAGCTCGAGAGGAGCTGATCATCCAGTTGGAGGTAGTGCAGCGACACTTGGCTCAGCGTACCGAGGAGTTGGAAGCAGAGAAAGCAGCACAGGTGGCTATAAAGGTCAGCTTGAAGAGTCAGTATTGTGTTAGCAAAGTCTATAGATGCAACGGGATGAATGTGAAAGTAATATGGCAGATCAATATTGTTGTATTAGTTGTTTGAGTTTTGTTTTGTAGTCGTCAGGAGACGACTTTTCTTTTTTGGGGGGAATGATGTCGTTGGTAGAAATTGTGTATCGGCCGACGGGTCCCTTCGGAAAGAAAATTGTGTATCGGCCGACGCGTCCCTCCGGGAAAGTTCTTGTTATGTAGCCGACGGTGAATAGTTTGTAGTGGACATGATGTACCTGGCCGACGGATACCTTCAGGAAGGTTCGTCGGAAAGTATTTATAACCCCTTCGGGAAGCATTGTAATGATCATTATCATATCATATGAGAAAAGCATAATGTACTGTTGGCATATGCGAATAATAATAGAAGTTCTGCTATTTGCTGTTCGGTGTTCTATCGATTTTCTGTGTGCGTTGCTTAATTAATCCATACGGTAAACATTTGGCAAGAGCACCGTACGGTTTTTCAGAACTAAAGTACGGATTTTGAAGAGCACCGTATAGTTTTCCATCAGCAAGGTATGGATTTCATGTTACCCTACGGTTTTCCATCAGCAATGTACAGATTTCATGTTACTGTACGGTTTTCCATCAGCAAGGTACGCATTTTGTGTTCCCGTACGATTTTCCATAGCAAGGTCTGAATTTTATGTTGCCGTACGGTTTTCCATTGGCGAGGTACAAAATTCTTAGCAAAGTACGGTTTTCCACTGGTAAAGTTCGGATTTTTTTGCACCGTACGGGTTTCAAGTTCATTTGCAAAGTGGCATACAGAAATTGCAATAAAGACTACAATGTACGGATTGCAAGTTAGCATACGGAATTTGGCAATCACTTTACCGTACAGATTTTGGCGACAAAGCTTGTTCACTATGGAATACGGATTTGGTATTAGCTTCTTGTCAATCCCGCATTGCACCGTATGGATTCTTCTTCTCAGTTCAGCGTATGGATTTCAAGCTTGGTGTGCGGTTAAGCTTTCCAGATTTGTGCACGGTTTTTTCATGCTTGTACGGACTTTAAGCTGTACGGATTTCCAGTATATATCTGGCCATACGGATTTCAACCACAATTTGGCGTACGGGGTGTAAAATTTAAATTATATGTTTGAAAGATTAATGCATGGAGTAGCCGATATTTTGCATCTTTGTCAAGGGTTAGAGAAATTGTGGAAGGAGGTTTTGTAATAACAAAAAAAAAAAAAACGTTGTACGGTTTTAGCAATGCACCGTACGGTTTTTTACACCGTACGGATTTCTTAAATGGAGTACGGTTTTAAAAGGCACCGTACGGTTTCTTAGTACGGGATTTTGAGGCATTGTACGGTTTTAAAAGGCACCGTACGGTTTCTTAATACGGGATTTTGAGGCATGGTACGGTTTTAAATACATCGTACGGATTTCTTTAAGTGGAGTATGGTTCAAAAAGCACCGTACGGTTTCTTATTTCTCACCGTACGAACTCTCCTTGCACTGTACGGTTTCTAACTTTTGTATGCACGGAAATTTCCACTAATTGTACAATTTTCAGGCAGTGCGAATTCCATCAGAAATACATCCTTGTGGTGTACGGATTTCAAGAAGAGGGGAACTGAAGGCAATATACGAATTTTCCTTGGAAACTTGAGCAATACAGATTTTAATAGGCAATGTACGGATTTTGAAACAATAATACGACATACTGTATGGATTCTGCATTTTTCACAGGCGGGCAACGAATGCAACCACCGTACGGACTCGAGGAGGGAAAGTTTGGTACGGATTTGTGAGGTACGGCTTTGTTATTTCATTCTTCTTCCAACTTCTACATTGAGCGGATTTTCAATCTCTTCCTGCGTGTATGGATTGGGATAATCATGTCAAGGGTGGCAATTTACCATACATATTTTTGAAAGAACTCTTCACTGTACGGACTTGGAAGAATTCTTCATTGTACGGATTTGGGAGACCGTTAGAAAAAGATAAAAATAAATAATGGAGTCTACAGGTAAACGGCAGTGGAAAAAACAATTAGCGCAGGCCAAACTTGAGGAAGCCAGGAGCATGGCAGGTACAGGCAATTTGAATGAGGGTTCGAGTAGCAGCAAGGAGAAGCGTAAGGCGGTAGCACCTGCAGCAGCAGAAGTCACACCACAGACTATACAATTTGAGGGATTAAATGGAACGAATTGTCGGAAATGGTGGCAAGAAACCCCTGATGACCATCCAGTTAAAGCAAGCATCAGAAGAGCGCAGGTGGAATGGGCCATTCAGATGCCTTTTTTTTGCATTCGAGATTATGAAGGGTATCTGCGTACCATGATTGAAACATATGGCAGAGCCTCTCGCAGAAGCACATTTCAGTATCTGGGACGGAACTTAGTGGTATCATTCAAAGCAGCAGATTTCACACGGGTTTTTGGCATTCCAGGGCAGCAGGGCAGGAAGATTCAGCCGAAGAAAATTCCAAAGGATGGAAAGCTATTTTTAATCAGGTTAGTCTGTGGAGATTTGACTGAAGCAGAACAGGCGGCATTAGCCGAGACATCCAAGGGAAGGGGTTTAAAGAAAACCGACATTCAGGAAGGGCCATGGCGGTGTTTAATGGACTTGGTTAAAAGCAGGCTCACGGGATCTTCTAGGGCATCGGATATCACATTTCCGCAGGTATCTATGATGAACGGCATAATGACTGGGAAAGTGTATGATTGGGCGTCTGTGCTAGCTGAACGAATGCATGAATTCATGACTCTCCAGCACAAGACTTTCTATATGCCTCATTACGCCATTGGTCTATTCTTGGATGCTATAGCACGGGTGATTCCATCAGAGGAGTTAGAGGCAAAGTCTGGACCATTGGCTCCAGGAGAACCTCCTATCATGCAATGGAAGCACTTGGACACAATCTCTGGGCAGAAGGGTTCAGCAAGTCAAAAGAGGCCACGGATAGACATGGCAGGAGATAGTGACAGCGGCCGACAGGAGACATCTTCTGAGCAGGACAGTATGGAAGAAGACGAAGGGGAGGGCGAGGATGATGAAGAGGTTCAGATTGTCACGGCTACCCCCTTGCTATTTCCGCGTACTACAGTCCCTATGGCTTCCGAACTGACACCCCGGGGTCTGCACATGGCTCACATTCCAGGGTTTGGACAAACTCGGCAATCGATACTGATGACTGGAGGATCCCACCAGGCAGTCACACTAGCCGTACCATGGCAACATGGGGTACGACCTTCTCCTGTCCGACCGGGGGCAGGATTTGCGGTCGGCTTTGCCCACCTGGCCGTACCCGTGGACCGAGAGACTTCGTCAGCTCCTGAAGCACTTCCGGTAGCAGCACCCGGGGCGTCTGCCCTAAGTCAGCCAGCAGCAGTTGTTACAGTAGCACCGTCAGCAGAAACCCAGACACTCCCAGTAGAGAACGTATTAGACGGAGGAGTACAGGAGTGTACGGACCCAGCACAGCCAAAGGTCATGGATAGAGCCAGTGTTTTTCTGAGGCAGCAGTTCCAACTCGTCCCTGACAAGCGTGGTCCATCCATTCAGTCCCCCAGCTATTCTGAAGTAGCACCTATACCACAGCCTCAGTCTCAGGAGGAGGGAACGCCACATGCCGTGATTGCACCGACAGCAGAGGAGGTGGCACCGGATGTGGGCGTGGCTCCCGCTGATAAGGAGGACAATAGTGACCCCGAATGGTCATTCGAGGACTTCGCCAAGGAGGATTATGGGTCAGATGAGGACAGGTGCAGGGACTACCTGAGGACCATGAAGTCTGCATTGAATAAGGGGCATGATGTGGCCATTCAGGCTCTCACTCGGCGAAGGGAGTGGCATTTGATTCGAACGTATATTCGTAGGATTTGTCCTGAACGATTTCAAACTTGTTTTGTAGATAGAGGTTGGCCGACCGTTGAGACACCAGAGATGTTGGCGGACTGGGCCACTGAGCCAGAGTTGGGACCGAGTGACACTCCAATGATGAAGTTGGCACATGAGATCGTGGGACTGTACAAAGAAGTTTACTATGCGCGGCAGCGCGCGGAGGTGGATAGGGCCGCAGACAGTGTTGCAGCTCAGAGATCACTAGCAGTTGAAAAAGAGGCCAGAGAAAAGTTAGCCACTGATTTGGCTGACAAGCAGGCAGCATGGGCAGCAGAGCGGGCAAAACTCTTGAAGGATATGGCCGCAGTGGTGCAGGAGAAGGACTCAACTATCCGGGATAAAGATGCAGCAGAGCATGAATTACAGTTGGCCAAGAGACAAGCTATGGATGCTGCGCTTCTCCTAAAGGAGGCCGTAGAAGTTAATTCACAGATTCAGACAGATTTGCGCATCCGGACTGACCAGGTGTATGAGTTGCGTCGTCAACAACACTCTTCTGGGACCCCTCCTTCTCTCTAGTATTTCTTTTATTCTTGATTATGGATTGTCTCGTAATTTTGCTAGTCGTCAGGAGACGACTTTTCTTTTTGGGGGGGATGATGTCGTCAGTAGAAATTGTGCATTGGCCGACGGGTCCCTTCGGTAAAAGTCTTGTTATGTAGCCAACAGGCAAAAAGTTGTAACGGGCATAATGTACCTGGCCGACGGACTCCTTCGGGAAAGTTCTTCGGAAAGTATTTATAACCCCTTCGGGAAGCATTGTAAGGGGAGGATTAGGATATACTACCATCGAAGCGTAATGTACTGTTGGCATGTGCGAATAATAATAAGAGTTTTGCTGCTTGCTGTTCGTATTTGCATCTATTTCCTGTGTGCGTTGCTTAATTAATCCATATGGTAAACAGACATAGTAAATTATTCTTATAATGTAATAAATTATAACATAATAACTTATAATTTTGAAACAATATGAAATATAATCAAAAGGCCAAGTATAGAGGTTATAAATTAATTTTATAACCTATGCTATGACCATATGAGACTTATAATGAAAGGAAAAAATAAATGGTAGATTAATGACAAACCAAAATTAATAAATCAAAATAATAAAAAATTTATATGTACCAAACTTAATAATAGGACTTAAGCAAATTTACAAGTTTTATCTTTAAAAAAGGCATTGAACAACAGAGAAACTAAAACAAAGACTGTATGAAAGATGTTACAACTAAATTTATACTAAAAAGGTGTTATAACTTGCCAACTACACAAAGTAACTTAAAATATCTCAAAGTATAACTATCAAAGAAACGAATGAAATGAATCATTAATATCTTATAAATAGTAATGATAAAAAAACTCTGATTTAATTAAAGATAAATTTTAAAAAAACTTATTAATAAGACAAAGAGAAGCAAAATCTAATAAAAAACAATATGGAAAACTATTAAATGAAACTGAACTACGGGAGCTGAGGTGAGGATTGATAAGGGCTTAAAGGATCAAAGAGACACGCATATTCCTTATGAGTCTTTTGGACTCGGGAGGGCTGGATCAACATGCAAGCATGTGGCGACGCAATGGTCATTCAACTCTTAGCCTTTGTGAATAGTATCATTCTGTTTGGTGCTTTCATTTGCAGTGTTGCCTTACATGAAGAGAAATCACTACTGATAAGTTGTTGCTAATTGATAAGGTTAAAACATCTTTTTCTATCTTAAAATGAATTCATGCAGGCAATTAAGACAGTACTCTTCATTTTTTCGTTAATCTATTTCAAATAAAAATAAGTACATAAATGTTTCTTTTCTTTCTCTCTCCTATCATAATTAAAACCTAAACCTATTGCATGCCTAACCTTTCTTTAACCCTTTCCTCTAGACCCCCTACACCTGGTTCGTAGAACGTATCGACTCCACTATTACCCCTATGTTGTCATCCCCTGAAGAGGCCCTCATTTGAGGATGAACTTTTCGACTTTCACAGTATTGAACCGCCACTAAGATTGCATCAAATAATGCATATGCCCTAGCCACCATATTTGTTGGTAGTAGCCCTGCAATATGAATCATTTCCCTTTCAAAATACATGCGATTCCTTAGCCGCAACCCTATCCTCATAGTATCCAAAAGGGTCATTCATACCATATCCTCATCAAACTTCTTGATAGGAATAATTCCTCCCACCCATGCCTTTGAACCATGCAACATATAACCACTGATTGCTTCATCCAATATGGCTACATTCACAAAAGAAGGATTAATACAGATCTCTTGAATCTTCATCATTGTCTTGTACTCAGGTAACATATCATATATGTTTGAGTACAATATGGACAATACTTGAGTCTGATAGATAGGCCGCGGTGCCCTTATCCTCAATACCCCATCTCCTATTATGCTCCTTATTGCATGCTCCACCTCTCCAGGCATTGCTTGAAATAGTTCATCAAAATCTCTCCTTAGGTATGTTGACTCCAGTGGAAATTCCCATGTTAAAATGGGAATCATCACTCAAAGATTCAACACTTTGTGATCCATTTTCTCTCTAAAACCTGCATTCAAAATTCATAAGAAATATAAGTTTTTTTTTCATGACAAAAAGATACTTTTGCATACTCTTCTTTCTTATGCTTTACCTTCACCTAGAACTAGCTCTACTGAAGTTTTTGAGTAAGACTCTAAATGCTTCTCTCAACTTCATTCTCTTTGTTTGCAATTTATAGAAGTTTTTTTCCTTTTTTATTCGATTACACTGTTGACTGCCCAATGCATGTTAGGGGATTTCTTTTTGTCTTACTTGCAACTGTCTATTCTAGTTATATTCCTTTGTAACTGCTAAACTTCTATCATTGCTTTAACGTCTCTGTTCATGTATGCACAAAAATCAGTATTTTTTGTTCATGTAATATGCTTTTTCGGCTTTCATCATTCTGAAATTTCGGTTATGTTATTTTTTAACAAAAAAAGTACTCTATTTGCTTTGGTAGTCATTCCTAATGATCATGCATTTCTTTGATTGTGATAGATTTCGGTATTTCAATTTATCAAAAATTACTATTTAAGACATTTTGTCTTCATTCAAAATATTCATTCTATTTGGTATATTTTTATAGAAGGATCCTATCAATGCTTTTTAAAGATAAATATTGTGACTTATCATATATTTATTTAAGTATATATGGGTGCACACATATATACTCAGATAAATATATAATTTTTATGACTATAATGATTTAGAAATTGATATATACCTTCACAAAATGAATTAAGTACTCATGTTTACCCTCAATGGAGTTTTTATACCTGATATTCATATTTTGTTTATTTATTTTTCCATTGATCATCCTTGAATATCTGCAGTTACCTTAAATGGATTATGAGTTATCTTACACATTTGCCTTCATTGTGATATTTTGATATGCACTTAGTTGCACTTTTATGCTTTTATAGCATCATTCTATGCCCATGTTGGCACTTTATGGTTTTATACCATTCATTTATATGATTTATATGATATTTTGTTTGAGTTGCATAGGGAGCCATTTTTTTTCAAGGTTGATTATGTAGGTCCCCTCAGTATAACTGATACATAGTTTCCTTATCTACATAGTTTCCTTATCTGGCCCATGGATTATCCCTTCATCCTATATTGGTGTGCACTCATTTTATATGGAGTTTCCCTCCATTTGATCCAATTTGTTCCACTTTGATAGGATAATATCTTTATGGAGTTTCCTTCCATTTGGTTTTGTTGGTTCCACTTTGAAAGATTGATATTTATATGGAGTTTTCCTCCATTTGATTCTATATGCTCTACTTTGAAAGGTTGAGATTTATGGAGTTTCCCTCCATGTTGTTCCATTTTGTTCCTCAATGAAGAGGATACTATTATTGGAGTTTTCCCTCCAAATTCAGAGGATTTGATCCAATTTGAAGGCAATATGTTGTTACACCCTCATAATCCATTCGTTTGAGTATCCTAACAAAAATCATGATAATACTAATTTGATCAGCATGTCTCTCTTTTTACTTTATTTTCATATATTAATGTGATAATGATCTACATACTTTATTGCTTAGATCATGAGTCATGCATGTTATGGATTGATCACCCATTAACTTGCAATGGGATGATTCATTAAGTGGACTGTCTATATCCACGTGATTGATGCAATGTTGATGCACGTATCATTAGTTGGCCTTGTATGTGGTCATTAGTACATTAGTATAATATTTAGTTGCTCATCAATCAACTTGACCTTGTCATCCAACAAGGTGGTTCGTACTCTCTCAAAATCGAGACCTAAATACCCTGTAGGTGCTACATTAGCACTTCTCAACATCTACTTGAAATATGGAGAGCGAAGAAGATTAAAAGACAACCCATTTGCATACAAGCATCTTGTCACATCAATTTGGCAATTTCCCTACTCTAGTTTTTAAATGCAGTTTCAAGTGGTCCCTTTCTTTTGTATCGAATGGGTGCTTCATTCTGAGAACTAGGGGCAGGTGAGGTATTATAGAAGTGGTGATTTTCTATCACAACAACAGGGGTTGATTTCATTCCTTTTGCTCTTTTCTTATTTTCATTGCCATTAATGGTAGTTTGTCTAAGTTTAGCTCTCTCTTCAAATCGCTCATGCACTTCAATATATTTTAATACTAATGAGTTTGGCACAGGTGCATTTTTTTTCTAGGATATTTCTTCACTCCTCTACGAGGGTATCCACACAAATGACCTACCACACGATAATATGAATTGTTTCTTTCTACATCACAACCCCAACATTTCTAATGGAAGCCACCATTTCATGGAAGAGGTATGATATTCACATACTTCCACAAAGGAGAATCAGATTGGGGGTTCTATTCATTGTGGGATATTTGCATTGCCTGCTGAGGAAGGTGTAGATCCCTTTGAAGCTCCTTTTCCTATGATAAGAATTTGTAAACTTATTGACATATTGTTATTGAAAACAACTTTTTAGGGAATATACTAGCTAGATCTTATTGGCAATGAAAGACAATTGAAAAAAATTAAAAAGATTAAACAAAACATTGACACAAAAGAAAAATAGAACAAGAACTTACCTCTTCTTGCCATTGTAACCTTGCAAAGATGTAGCAATGAGACACAAACACTTAAATATTGCTCACAATCCAACCTTCCAACTCCTCCTTGCACAAACTTATTTTTTGCTCAATCACTTATTTGCTCACAAAATCAACTATTTGCACAACACAAATGATGTTAGAAGCTAAAATAACCTATTTATATTCACTTTTTTCGGGCTGCGGAATTCAAAACAAAACCAAATTTTTAATAAAAAATGACCTAAAAGCCCTCCAATTCGCACGGGTTCGACTTTCTGGACTGCGGGTTTGAACCAACCCCTTGGAATTTGTAATGGACACCCTTGGATGTTCCAAAAAACTAAACCAATTTGCTGAAAGGAATTTTGTCAAACAGTTTGCATTTAACCTCTTATTTCTCCGTTTAATGTTTTAAACCCCTTATAACTCCGGAAATCAAACGTTTATTTGTTTGTTGTGTTTTGTGCATGGAACTTGGTATCATACAACATAAACAAGAAAGAAACTACAATAATATGCAAAGTGGAAATGAACTGCTGCTAATAAAATGTCATTTTCAGAATTCATAAAACCAAATACATGGCAGATTTATCAACTCACTAATTACTTCAGCAGTATTGACATAATACTCCAGCCCATGGTTTCGAACTTGCTGCTACAGTGCTTTGTCCTTCAATCAATCCACTACCTTTGTAATATCATTCCCTCAAAGCGGCATAAGTGTCGGAAAAGTAGTGAAGAAGATATGAGCAAAATACCAAATCTGCCTGTAGCTGGAAATGCAACTAAATTGCCTGATAATGAAGCCAATAACAAAGAATTCCAGAGGCCAAACCCCAAGGGAATGACGTCTAGAATGTTACAAGAGAGGATAGACGTCCTCAAATGCCAAGAACGGAGCTGCAACTCACACACCAATTTCTTCTCATATTCAACCTGGCTAATGAAGCCACAAATGCTTCTTTTTATTCTATTTCCAAGGGTCCGCTCAACTCATATGGGCAATGTGGGATAAAAGATGTGTAGTAAATAAAACATATATTAAAATACCCCTTATGTCTCTCTTGGGTACACATCCCCATAAAATAAATATTAAAGTAACACTTTAATATTTTACAATTAAATTAGACGTTACTTTAATAAAACTTCAGGCATAAAAATGTATTAGCAATCGGACTCCGAATAATGCGAGTGATAGCTCATCGGAAAGCTCTCACCGAGGAGTATCAAATCCAATCACCAAAATTGACCTGCACTGTGTCCTGCTGACTTACTAAAAGTAGTAAGTATGCCTGAAATTGAGTAAATCAACTTTGTTTTGGCCCAAACTGGAAATGACTAGGCCAAAACACTCCAGGATCCCATTAAACCCTTCGTTAGCCCTCGGGACCATGTAGAACAAGGCTAACGCACACACACTTGGTCAAATGCTAAAATGGGGACATTACAGAATTGCAACCTTGGTCGTTGTTTTCCCTGAACCAGACTAGTCTTTCGAACTGGTTCGAACCCAGACATGATTCTAGGGCCAAACCAGTGAACCTGGGTAACTAAGATTATTATCATTGGTGATATGATTATCGTGCTCCTTTAATAGTTCATGGTATTATAGCTTATGTATTTTATACATTAGATCTTATTCGGAATAAACCGATCTTTTATTTGATCTTATACATTAGATCTTATTTGGTATTTGCTGCCTATACTAGTTGCCCTTATCTTCCATCTTCATCGATTTTAATACCTATGTGATTTTTAATACACCTCTGCAATCATCAGACTTTATCATTATTATAGCATCCATCTTATTTAATTTTTTTGTCTTTCTAATCGTGTGCATCTTTGCAATATAAATTTCTTGTGCAGTTCTTAAATTAATCTGTAGCCCTTCTAAGATAATATGAAAAATTGTTATTCCGCCGTACTGGCTGATGATACTTTTGCTCTGGATGTGATGAGGCATCTTGAGGGCTGCAAATCACCTTCCTATATCTGTGATAAATGTTTCCTTATATGCCTTTACTGCTGTGGAATGAACCACTGATGTTACTGTTTGTAAGACTGTTTTCGTGTATGATAAGAGACTTTCCAGGAATTGCCAACAATAACCTTTATAATTATTATATATCAATCGCTGAAGACGCTAATGTATTACCAACATTCTAGATACTCCAACCGAATGACATGCTGTGCTGGGACTTCTTTTTGTTGACTTGTTACATTATTCATTTCCTATATTGAAGTCTTTGCTCATAGATAGTTGCTTATATCTATATATAGTCACTTTGAACTCTTAACTTAATAAAATGTGGTTGTATGTTTATAACATGGCATTCTTTATTTGATGTCATAGCTATATCGCTGCACATAACTTCAGTATCATTTATACGTATTTCTGAATATTAAATCTGTTGTGTCTACCAATATATTCTGCATACTCTTTTGTTCATGAATACTATCATTTTGACATCAATGACAATTTCTCAGCAATCTCTCCCATTTTCATTGGGTGCCGGCGATCCTCCAGATAGAATGCACCAAAAGTCTAACATTTTTTTCCTTAAGATCTCTGAAAATACAGTGAAATTTCTCAATTTTTTTTGCTGTTTTCAATTATAAAACATGCAGATCATGAAGAACAAATGCGGAAAATTTTAAAACAATCCGTTGTGTTTTTAATTTTCTGAATTTTGGTCGAAGATACATTTAATCTTGAGGATAGCCGCATCCTTTTCGTTGATGTCATCCTCTTGATGATATGAGGCTCCCCCTTTGTTTGCTGCTGCCCCTTCTCCAATCTCTCCCCCTTTATCATCAATGGCAAAGGGTCTGCAGGGCTAGAGACTAGCTGCCCCTGAACATATACACTCAAGAAACTATTAGTGAATGGATGAGAGTGATAAAGTTCTAAAGTTATCTGCTATTTGCTCGTTTGTACTAATGTATTCCAACTTGACTTGCTTCTCAAGTATTTGCTCTCTAAGGAAGTGGTATTTAATTGATATATGCTTTGTTTTGTAGTGCATGACTGGATTCTTTGATATACTGATTGCACTTGTGTTGTCACAAAAAATGGGAATAAGATGCTCAAATTCAATCGTGATGTCTTCTACAGTTTGCTTCATCCAAAGCACTTGTGTACAACTTGCTACTGCTGCAACATACTCGAATTTTGTGGTAGATAAAGTTACTGATCCTTGTTTCTTGCTTAACCATGATACTAGATTGTTACCAAGGAAGAATGCTCCTCCGCTTGTACTCCTCCTGTCATTAATATTGCCTCCCAATTCTGCATCTGTATAGGCTGTGAGATTAAAGTCCTTTCCTCTTGGATACCATAAACCAAGATCCATAATGCCTTTTAGGTACTTGATTTTCTTTTAACTCCTAGAACATGAGGTTCTTTTGGCATTGCTTGAAATTGGGCTACACCTACAACTGCTAGGAAGAAATTAAGTCTTGTGGCTGTTAGGTACAACAAACTTCTAATCATAGATCTATATTGAGCTTGATTTACACTGGGGTATTCATCCTTTTTGCTAAGCTTGCATCTTGTAATCCTGGGATTGCTGATAGGATTACAAACTTCCATTCCAAATCTCTTCAACATTTCTTTGATATATTTACCTTGAGAAACGAATATTCCCTTACTTGATTGCTCAATTTGCAATCCAAGAAAGAACAAAAATTCTCCAAGCATGGACATCTCAAATTCTTATTGCATGTTCATGGGAAAATTCCTTACACATTTTGCCACTACCTCCTCCAAATATTATGTCATCCACATATACTATTACTACCTAAAGTTTGTCATTTTCTGATTTAATGTAGGGCCCGTTTGGTTGTAGGCATAGGAATGGGGAATTAGAAGAGAAAATTTGAATGAGAATGGAAATGGGGAATGAGAATAGGAAATTACAATCCAATTCCATTTATCTCTTGTTTGGTTGCACAAACTTGAATTGAAGATCGAAGGTTCGAACCCTATCAAATTTTATGAATTAAAAAGAAAAAACATAATTTAAATTTTAGCATCAACAGTGCAGATTGCCGGAAACAGCATCGACCACCATTCATGTCATCACTACTATTGAATTTTGTTGGTTTTCATTAGTTAAATAGTTGGCAGTGACATTTACTGCAGAGATTAAAAATATCGCAATTTGACAGAGACTAAAAATCTGCTACATTGCCTTCTAAAATCAACCCCATCTAAATACATTTTTCTTGCGCTGTGTAGACGGAACCCCTGTTTTTCGGATCTGGTAGTTGCAGCAATCAAATATTGTAGCATTCGGAGTGTTTGATTTTTGAATAGTAGAGCAAGAATGGGTGGAATACAAGCAAGATGGTCTTCCATGAGTAGACTCTGAGGAATATATATATATTTTCAGTATCATCAGTTTGAAAATGGCCATGGTTTTTCATTTTGGGGAGCTCCAGTCATGCACTACAATACAAAGCATATATAATTGAAAATGGCAATGATTTTTCATTTTGATTCTCCAAAATGGGAATGGGAATAGCAATTCCAATTACAAGTATTTTGGAGAATGGACATGTTACTACATATATTTTTCTCTCGCCCTAGCATGCTTCGGTCCCAAGTCTTCCTTAATTTTGAAGTTGAAGTTGAAGTTTTGGTTTGCTTCAACTTCAAGTTCGAGCCCGCGTTAGTCTTTCATATGTCAAGTCCGCTTTCTTTTCCCGAGTCGGTCTTAGTGAAGTTGAAGACCTATCAACCAAAACTTCAACTCCAGCTTCAATGTTGATTTTTCATATTGACGTTAGTTTGCATGCAGGTTTCAAATTTTCAAGCCAAGGCAACGTGCGTCCCAGTTTAGCACTTCCCAAGAGGTGTTTCAAATTGCACTTCATACTGACGTTAGTTTGCATGCAAGTTTCAAATTTTCGAGCCAAGGCAACGTGGGTCCCAGTTTAGCACTTCCCAAGATTATAAATGAAGAACTTTAAGGCGGCATGTGTTCAGATATGGCAAGAGTTGGCGAAAGGCTAAGTTTGTCATTTCATGATGACACGGCATGTCAGTAAGCATGCAGATTTGATGGGCATTTAAAGAAAAACACTCGTGGGGTCTTTTCCAATGCATGTCGCACGAATAAGTAATTATTGCATTAACTTACCAAATCTGTCCTGCGATTTCCTGTGTAAACCATTCCTTAAATGCATTCATTTTAGCTTTCCCCACTCATTTCGCCATTTGCAAAGAAATTCTAGTGTTGTCGGGTAGGGAGAGTGAATCGCAGGCTGTGTTTTTGTCAAACTGTAAGTGCATTATCATAACCCTTTGCAATTTCAATTATGTTTGCTTTGTTTTGGGGTAATTCAGGCTGTATCTTTCAAACCTGTCTTTCTTAGCAATCATGACGCTATTTCGTCCGAAAAGGCCCAAGTTTGAGAAGTCATTTTTGCTCAGTTCATTGCCTGAAATTCATGATACATTTCTAGTAGATAAGAATTTATCTGATGTTATTGAATGAACCAAAAACACCCAGTCACGCCCCATTTACCAGAAGTTAGTGGATAGTGGGTTATTAGAAGCCACCGCTTTTCCTGCTGCAATCACATGCCCATAACTTGTCATCGAATGTGCAAACCATTACAACCTTGCTTCCAGGTGCATTAAGAAAGTCTCAGGAGAGGTGATTGTTAAAATCAGCAAAACTAGTGTCTATTTAGCTTTTAGAGTTCCCCATAAAGAACCCTACGAGCCATGGACGTTTGAAGAAGTTGGGCATCTATATGCTGAAATGAAAAGCAGCTATGATAGTAAGGTAGCTCAGTCTTGGCTCCTGAAACCTGCAGAGGGGGGTTCTAGATTGCCTAAGCCATTAACTGTTGAGCATTTTATAAAGGAAATCGTGGACATTGTCCTCCTGTTGAATAGGGTTAAGTGGAATGAGCATGCTTTCCACTGGGAGTCCTGGATGTACTTTTTCATACAGAAAATTGTTGAAGGAAATAAATTCATTGATTGGGCCGACTTGATAGCCGAAAATTTGCATAAGGGTTTAATAGCAGTTAACAACTTTGGCTCTTTTTTCTTGTCTTCTTATCTGATTTACATCCTAGTGGCATCTACGGAATGAGAGCATCTTCTACATGCGCCTTGGGTTGATGAAATGCCCATTTACCAGTATTACAATGATCTTCAAGAAACTACACTATGTAAGGAGTTTAGAAAGGTAAATGATGTCTTTCTAGGGAAACTGGTATTTGAACTCCAAGGTCATGAGAATGATAGGATGTCAGAAGAAGCTATGCAAGTTGTGCAAATCTATGGCTGCTTTTACATTCAATTTCCCAGATTCACGTATATCAGTGTGGGTGGCTTTTTTGGTGAACTCTTGAAGTTACCACATTATTGTTTAGACTCTATAGTGTAATTTGAGATCTGTAGGCAATTTGCTTCTGTGGTAGAGTCTTTTCAAGTTTCAAAAAGGTCTTCCTCGGTATTCTTCCCTAATGAGATTGGACATTATAGATGCTCTAGTCCAAAAGAAGCTATGTTGGCAAAAGGATCATCAGCCCATTTGTGCTTTAAACCCTTAATTTCTCGATTAGATTTTGATTATATTGGCTTTGTCAAAAACAATGTTAAGAATGTAGCATCCTCGGTTCACACCCCACAATTAGAAGATTATTGGGTGAATTGCCTTAATGAATTTGAGGTGAGGAGGAGACTGTGGTTGCGCTTAACCATTAAATAGATCACTATGTTTAACGTGGAGTTGGATACATGTGGACTGAAGGATGAAGATTTTGAGGAGGTGCTTGATCCATTCTACATTGATTAGATTGAGTGCATGCCTATTCCTGAAATTGATTGGGGAAAGAGGGAAGAAGATGATATCTACTCTCGTACTAAAGATGTATTAGCTAGGACTACAAAATGGATAAAATCAAAGATAATTGCCACTCCTAATCTTTCTGGGAAGTTTTCAAATAACAAAGGTAAAAAGACTCCCAAAAAGCGAACTAATCGAGATGTTCCTGATCCTGTTGCAGGTCCAGTTGAAGTTGAAGGTGAAGCAGTTCCTGAGCCACTTCAAGTTCAAGTTCAAGAGGCAACTCCAAAGACCAAGAGGGTGACCCGTTCAGGCACGAGAAGATGATATCTACTCTCGTACTAAAGATGTATTAGCTAGGACTGCAAAATGGATAAAATCAAAGACAGTTGCCACTCCTAATCCTTCTGGGAAGTTTTCAAATAACAAAGGTAAAAAGACTCCCAAAAAGCGAACTAATCGAGATGTTCCTGATCTTGTTGCAAGTTCGGTTGAAGTTGAAGTTGAAGCAATTCCTGAGCCACTTCAACTTCAAGTTCAAGAGGCAACTCCAAAGACCAAGAGGGTGACCCGTTCAGGCATGACAAAAGCATCAGCCATCAAGAGCGAGGGTGCCATAACCGTTGATCTGGAGGTTACAGAAGATCCACCTATGGCGGATAATGTACCTAAATCTCAGAGCCTGCTAGCGACTATCGAGGGCCAGGAAAGTACCCTTGCCTTAGCCAAATTCTCCCCTACCACAGAAAAGGACCAGGCTATGCCTAAATGGTTAAAGACATCAATGAAAAAGAAGAGGAGCATCGTCTCAATATCCATGCCATATGATGACTTAGTAAGTGTCTTGGCAAAACACCCAAAGTAAAGAAGGCGAGGACTAAGGCAAGGATTAACTTTGATAAGAATTCAGGATGTTGGTCAGTAGAGATAGCTACACCACCAGATGGAAGCTCGCGGGATTCCTTAGCTCCTCAAGACTACCAGATAACAAAGGTTGATCTGGGAAAAGGGAATCACGAAGTGGACATGGAATTCTTTGAAGTGTCCAATAAAAAGATTGCGCACAAAGTATGGAAAGATGGACAGGAAAAGCAGGAGATGAAAGAAATAATAAAAAACATGGCGCAATGCATTAATTCTATCCTTCACCCTAAAGCAAAACCAATCAATGAAATGTCAGCAATCGTTGATGTGTCCTCTGTGACTAATCAACAATCATTGGAGAACCTGCACAAGTGTAAAGCGGTAGCGAAAATAGCAGGCGAATGGGTCCAAGATGTTCTGGATGACACTGTAAAACACATAGGCCACTTGGACCATGCTTCGAAAGAAATACCAAACATTACTAAGAAGGTGGAGACAAGCAACGAAGGATATAAAAAGGAGAAGAACAACTGGGAAAAGGTGGTAATGTGGTTAGAGGATGTGCAAGAATTCGGTTTGCAGAAGCTCCAGGCCGAGTGCCCTGTGGCTGGTCTAGACGGAAGGCCCTGTATGTCATCAAAGACTGCACCGAATGGCAGAATGAAGCACTGACACAGGGCTAACTAAAATTAAAGAGACATTGCAAGAACTTAAGGTTATACACCAGATTATCCAAGGTGACCTTAAGTGGTTTGTCAAAAAATTCACAGGGAAGGAAGACGACTTCGTTGCCCAATTGGATGAGATAATCAAAGAGGTTCAGAAGAAGTTTCAAGAACTGCAGGACAAGAAGGCACCAGCTAAGCAAGATTTTTCTAACATGGTGCACACTGAAGCTATGTTAATCATCAATCAAAAGCACTTGGAAATGCACGAAGAGAAGGTAGCTGAACTAAAGAAGATGAAAGAGATCTGGAAGCAACAGTTTGCCTATATTGGCTTGCCACATCAGTCCGTTATTTCAGCCTTTTCAACTACCTATGAAACGTGGAAGATGGCGAGAGGCTTGGCCAGTGGAGACAGTGCTACCTGATCAAGAGAAGCAGTTACACTTAGTCGCTTATTTGTAGTGTCTTTTGTCATTTTGCTTTTCTTGCCTTTTTTCGATTAATAGTTATGTTAACCAAAAGACTATTAACTCTTGGCGGGGTAATTTTGGTAGGGGTCCAACCCCATGTTTATATATATGTAATAACTAGTATGGTGTAGGAGTTAGAAATTCTCCAACAGATTGATAGATAGAACTATTTCTGTTTGTGGTTTTATTTCAAGTTTTAAGAGTAACATATCAGAACTCTGCTATACAAAAAAAAAAAAAAAAACTCTGTAGTTTGATTTTGATTAATGTCTTTGTAAGTAGATACTACTGTCTGCTTATTTAAATCAGTATTTCTGAAAATACTATTTATGCGAAGCTCTTGATTGTTTGTTGTGGATTCTGAGATTGTGATTTAGAACTTGGAATGCTGTGAGAAGTTAGTTCATTAATCTACCTACTCGATTACTTAGTTTTCAATTATGTGGAGAATCTTGATAATTAAAATCGAGTGGTTTTTCAGCATAGAAGTTTGTTTTATATTGATGAGATGAAATAAGTTGATTTAACACTTTCAGCAGATTGTATTCTGGGAAGGTCTTTCTGTTGAGTTTTTAGATCAAAAAATTCTCATTGCAATAAAGGTAGCTGCGGCTATTTTCATTGAAGAAACTTTAAGGAGAGAATTCCTTACGCCCTTTTGTAGGAATTCATTTGTTGGTATGCACTTTTTCTCTGTTTTGGCATATGAATCCATATGAGAAAAACTGTTTACTAACAGGACAAATGCTCATTTTGGGGCAAAATGGGAATACATATTCCTATTCCCAATTCCGATTTGGTGCACGAAACAAAGAATTAAAAATGAATTCTAATAATCTATTCCTATTCTAATTGTATTCCTGCAACCAAAGGGGCCCGTATAGATTACTATCAGTCATTCCTCTTTTGAAAGCTTGGTCTTGAAGATACTTATCCAATCTTGATTACCAAGCTCTTGGAGCTTGTTTTTTTACCATAAAGTGCTTTTCTTAGTCTACACACTTGATCTTCCTTTTCCAAAAATATAAATCCGTTAGGGTCTGTTTGGTTCGTGGAATTAGATAGAAATTGGCTTTTGCAAAAACTGGATATGGAAATTTTGCATTTCTGTCCAAAATTTCAAAATGGAATTAAAGTTGCAGAAATCTAAGTTTACCTCAAAATCAGCCTATCAAACTTCCCATTAGCTACCTGGAATTGAAAATCAAAACCTGGTTACACTTTTTTGAGGATTGTAAAAAAATTAGATTCTACTCTTTTTTGAAGTCTACCAATAATGTAGTGAAAGGAGCCAATCCTGGTCCTCGCTGCAACTGCCACAAATTTGAGCAAATGTGACCAGAGAATACACCATATTCGATGTGACTTGTTTCTTTTCAGCTTTCCACAATTGTTGAGCAGAACTCTTCAGTACATTTGCCGTCTGGATAGGCGACCCTCGTTGTGTTTAGTGGCCATTAAATGCATTCGGTTTTTATCGCTTTAGAGGTTTTAGCAGCCACCATTGTTTTAGTCCTTGTGCATTTGTGAATTCTTCTCAGAGAATGTTAATTGGTATTTCAAGTGCATTTAGTTCGAATAAGATACAAAATGATTAAGTAAAATTGTAGAATAAAAACTCACAGCTATGCAGTATGCCCTAGTTTGAATTATTTTGTTCTGCCTACTTTGTTTCATTCTTTTCTAACCATTTCAACATATTTTATTCGCACTCCGGTGTTTCTTCTCTAACACATTTGGGCAGAAAGGGAACATAATTTATGTGTTAAAATATTAGAGTATGTTGGAACCTATATAACGAAGAGAAAATGAACAGAAACATTAGCAAGAAATAAGTCCTGACAAATGCAGTGACCTCCAGAAGAAATGACTTCTTTCGTTTTAGATTTCAAACTTGAATCATTTTAATGTGCGCTGGGTTTGGTAGAGAGACTGTGCATTGGGTTTTATTGGGCAATTTTTTTCTTGTTTGCTGGAAATGGATTAGGAAGTTGTGAAACTTGTTCTGCAAAATAAGGAGGATCTCTGGAAGAATTCAGAATTGTTCGAACTAGTTAAAGATTATTTTAATAACAGCTTGATCACACTAGACTTTGCTCTATGTTGTAACCTAATTTGAATTCAAACACATAAAATGTATCTTCCCACTCATCTTCCAAGTGAACCAAACGGTTTTACTAAAATCCCAAAAATCATTTTGAAGATTTACAAATTCTTGGTTTGGATAATTTGAGTTTTGTAGAAATCGAGATTTCTACAATTCCACGAACCAAACAGACCCTTAGGTAATTCAACATACACTTCTTATTCTAAGTCTCCATTTAGGAAAGCTGATTTTACATCCATTTGGTAAAATTTAAACCCTTTTTGGCTTGCAAATGCTAAGAATATCCAGATTGCTTCCAATCTTGCAACTGGGGTGAATGCCTCTTCAAAGTCCCGTTCTACTTGAGTATAACCTTTCCAAACAAGCCTTGCTTTGTTCTTTGTGACAGCTCCATTCTCATTCATTTTATTTCAAAACACCTATTTGTTTCCAATGACATTTTTAGTTTTTGGTCTTGGAACAATTTCAAGTATTATTCTTTTCATTTGGTCTAGTTCTTCCTCCATTGCCTTTAATCAATTGTTGGCTTCACTTGCTTCTTTGAAGTACTTTGGTAATATTTTCGAAAGACAAAAGTGTGCATGCTGAGTGGTGTTGACAAGTCTCCTAATTGTTTGAACTTCCTTTTTTGGGTCTTACCAGGTCTTTTGGATTATTTCTTTGGACAAATTTTGATGGAGTCTTTGTAGGTGTCTTTAAGGGAGTCTTTGCTTTCAAAGGGGTTTTGGAGCTTTCTTGTTCTAGTTCTTCATCTTCATCATCTTTTGGATCTTTTTCTTTGTCATATATACCTGGTATTTCAGCATTCTCTTTTACTTTTCCAAATTGTTTTCCTTTAGCAATCCTTACTATTTACTAGTCACAGTAAATTGGTTTGATACATGCCACAGTAATAAGGAAGTATAATGTAGGTACGCTCTGATACCACTAACGAAGGGCCACACCACCCTTACCAACTCATGACAAAGAATGCAACAAGATCTCTCAAGATCCAATCCAAACCCAAGCTAGCCTAGATCCACACTCTGGTAGAAACCTCTGAGATCTCAACTTGTGCTCGCAAGCCACCAAGCAACCTCCTTGTTTCTAAACCGCAGTCACTAGCTCTTCTCCAACTTTATCCAAGATCCAAGTGTAAACTGCCTCACATTCGGCGCTCTGTTTACAGACTCAGGAAAACTCACTTTTCACTTCCTCCTTCTCTTTCACACCTTGAAACTTTCCAAGCTTTCCAAGCTTCCACTTTTCGAGCTTCTGCTTCTCAAGCTTCCACTTCTCAAGCTACTCCTTGAGCTTCTCCTTCTCGAGCTTCTACTCCTCAAGCTTCCCCTTGAGCTTGATTTAGAAATGCTCATATGCCTTGCTTAAATAGGCACTTACCACCCCATGCATGACTTATCCACAACCTTCTAGAATTCCTCCACAACCTTCTACAACTTCCAAAACTTTCTACAATATTCATAACTTTCTAGAATTCTACCCACACACCTCGATAAATGGAATGACAACCATTTATTTTTTTATTTTTTTCTATTATGCCACCTATGCACCTCGAAAATAGAAATCACCTTTTCCTTTCTTTTCTCCTTTTTCCCTTTTTTTATTTTTTTATTATTTCTCCTCTAATTTTCGTCACTTTCTCTCTCCTCCACAAATTTTTTTATTTTTTTTCAATTTTTTTATTTTTTATTTTTTATTTTTCCATGCAAGATGCTCCTGCATCAGACTCCCTCGATAAATAGAAAAGTGTGTTCTACACTTTGATGCCAAAAGAAATATCTACCACCATCTTCATCTTCACCAAAGGCTTCCACCTCAATAGGGACAACAAAACCACCATGCAAATCCTCCACACCAGCATCTCAACCATCCAATCAACATGCTCATTCCCAGGAACAAACTGAACATAATGCTTCATTACCGAACTCCCATTCACATCAACAACTAGTGAATCCATACGAGCAATAACATGCTCCACATCAGCAGCCACATGTAGATTTCCATCAACACATGCCAAACTCTCAACACCAGCAACCTCATTGCTCACAACAAGATGCTCTGCAATACATAACTCACCTCCAACAACTGGATCATCCACGACCGAGTGCTCTGCAACAAACAGGTCACCACTAACATTAACTAGATCATCCACAACCAAATGCTTTGCAGTCTCCATGTCAGACTCAACCAACTGATCATGGAAACCAACCTCTGTCCCAACATCAACAACATTAGGAATATCTTTAGCAACAACCTCTAGTTTCTCTGCAGGTTCTGCATCAGACTTCACAAACTGATCAGCAAAACCATCATCTTCCACCTTGACCTTCTTAGCTTTAGCATCCAACCGAGCAAACATCTTAGAAAAATTCCTCTCCACTATATCATGAATTTTTGCAATCATCTTAGGGTCTAATCCTCTTGGAGCCATCTTCCAAGATCTTCGTAAACCCTCTGCAACAAATCCTTCCCACGCTCCTTGTGACAACCAAATTGTTTGCAAGTCAGATCGCAACTTGCCACCTCGCACGAACAATCAGGAACCACATCACAAGTCTAGGACAACGGATTTGCAATCCACAAGCTCTCTACGATCATGCCTCAACAAGTTTAGTCTTCCATCTCTGCATCCATCAATCCATCTACATGTCCTCCCAAGGTCCTGGTGCAAACTGCCTCAGCTTCGGCGATCTGTTTACACGCTCAGGGACTCCCACTCTGATAAACTTCACCCAACCAAGGTCCTGGTACAAACTGCCTCACACTTCGGCGATCTGCTTGTACACTCAGGATCTCCTGCTCTGATACCACTAATGTAGGTACGCTCTGATACCACTAACGAAGGGCCACACCACCCTTACCAACTCATGACAAAGAATGCAACAAGATCTCTCAAGATCCAATCCAAACCCAAGCTAGCCCAGATCCACACTCTAGTAGAAACCTCTGAGATCTCAACTTGTGCTCGCAAGCCACCAAGCAACCTCCTTGTTTCTAAACCGCAGTCACTAGCTCTTTTCCAACTTTATCCAAGATCCAAGTGTAAACTGCCTCACATTCGGCGCTCTGTCTACAGACTCAGGAAAACTCACTTTTCACTTCCTCCTTCTCTTTCACACCTTGAAACTTTCCAAGCTTTCCAAGCTTCCACTTTTCGAGCTTCTCCTTCTCAAGCTTCCACTTCTCAAGCTACTCCTTGAGCTTCTCCTTCTCGAGCTTCTACTCCTCAAGCTTCCCCTTGAGCTTGATTTAGAAATGCTCATATGCCTTGCTTAAATAGGCACTTACCACCCCATGCATGACTTATCCACAACCTTCTAGAATTCCTCCACAACCTTCTACAACTTCCAAAACTTTCTACAATATTCATAACTTTCTAGAATTCTACCCACACACCTCGATAAATGGAATGACAACCATTTATTTTTTTATTTTTTTCTATTATGCCACCTATGCACCTCGAAAATAGAAATCACCTTTTCCTTTCTTTTCTCCTTTTTTTATTTTTTTATTATTTCTCCTCTAATTTTCGTCACTTTCTCTCTCCTCAATTTTTATTTTTATTTTTTCAATTTTTTTATTTTTTATTTTTTATTTTTCCATGCAAGATGCTCCTGCATCAAAGTATAACACAAGCAAATGCAAATGTTTCAAGTGCTCTTTGAGTACATCAATATCATAAGACAATACAATGCTGAAGATGCTCTTCTCGTTTATGGAAAAGTGTACATATACTACTTGAAGGGTTGTGACTCAATCACCACGTCATAACAGATTGCCCTTTGGTTGCTAACAACTTCATAATGTTTTAACTGTTCCCAACAATAATATAATCCTATCAACATTATCCCTCCCAAAAAGAAAGTCGTCTTCGACCACTTACAACAAAATAGAGACAATGTATATACATGAGAGAAGAAAAACTAAGATGAAGGGGGTTGAGGGAGCATCTGTAAAGATGCTGGATGTGATGTCGTTGAAGGAATCAAATGTGCCCTCAACTCAGACTTGTTGGGTCATTACCTTTGAGTCCCATTGTGCCTATATCTGTGTCTCCAATGTTGTCTTTACTGTTATGACAGCCTCTACTAACTCTGTCTCCTTGACCTCAAACTCTTTTGTAACCTGAGTGAGTTGGGTTTGTAACAAACCCTTTTCCTTCTTAATTGCCTCTTGTTGAGCCATCAAATCCACTTTCTGTTTGCTAGTCAAAGTACAGTAGGTGTCTTTGTACACTTTTGCTATTTCACGACTGAGGGTCTCTACTCGGCTCTCCACCATTGGCTCTCTAAAAGTCCACTCCTGTATAATCTCCAGTGTCTTTGTGGCTAACCACCCTCATGCCTTAAAGCATGTGGCATATGCAATGGGACAGCCCACTCTCATAAATGCCAACACATGCTCCAACTCTTGAACGCCTTCCTCTAAAGCCCATGCCTGTGCAAAGATTGCCACCTAGCAACCTCAGTGTACCATATCTTCCAGATATTTCTCTACCTGCTCATCTTTCAACGACTTTGAGATTGTCCTAAATTGCTCATGTGGGCTAAGTACTGAAATTTGGATAGTCTCCACCATTACCTGAGAAGACACCAATGTAGATAGTCTCTCATCACTCCCAACCTCTATTGGATGATGCTCTTTGTCCCCTGCGTCCGCTACTACAATGACAATTACTATAGACTCTCCCCCTCATGTGATGTCTAACTCCTAAACCTAGAGAGGAGGTGTGTTTGTCATAGGTGAAAGTATAGTAGATGCAAGTGTGACTGTCGTGAGGTTGAACCGTTGGGTCAATTAGAGACATATTCTCAAATGAACATTGCTAGCTAGGTAGCACTCCAACCATGGGACTCTCTCTCTCTCGTTGGCCTAGCTAACAATGTAGCATTCATTGTCACCACTACATTAGACCCAACCATCTCCAATCGAACTTGAGGCTCTTATGGGGCCTCATTATCATGTATCTCTAGTATCTCCATAACCTCCTCAGATATGGCTCTGTATGGTGATCTACCAATCTCAGACTCTTCCACTCCCTCTCCTTCGTGAACCGATCATTGCCTCAGGAGTCATTGCCTCCGAAAATGCCACAAGAGGTCTCTCTGCCATAATTGTTGATGGAGACATGTCTATAGGTGCTCTAATCTGACCGAAAACAGGGATAGGTGTTGAACTAGTTGTTAAATGTGTTGTTATGGGAAAGAGAGTTTGTGCAAATAAGATAGGTGCAGGTGTCAAGGTGACTACCTCTATAGGGTCATCCTCCATTAGTCGAGTGTTGTCTCCTTTATCCAAGTCACTATCACTATTCGAGGTTTCTTGATAGCCGCTATCAATATCTCCTTGCTTACACCCTAAATTGACCTCATGTCTATGTCGTTTCTATCCTTCCATAGCCTTCTCTCTTGAGGGTGTATCCAAGTGTCGCCAACACATAACTAAGGGCTCTTCATGTGCAAATGATCTTGGTATAACCTCTAGTTTGTCAGTTGAAATTTGTCTCTATGTGGCATTGATGAATAAACCAATTTCATAGTGCAGCATTTAAAAAGTCTTATGCTGCAATGTCATGAATTTCTACATCTGCCTTGCCTGTAAAGTGGCCCAATAAAAAACTACACCATTTATCAATCCATTTAATAGTACAATTTGTGGGAAGGCTATGTTTGAGTCGTGATTGGACTCAGTAAGCCTTCTTTTCACTATGTCCATCAGGCAGTGCCAACGTCCCTCTTGAATGAAAAATTTCTTCACACCCCTTCCCTTGGAGGCCTTCACTAGCTGGTGTGAGGTCCTTGCAAATCATTTTGATCTAGAATTCTTGTACTTCTCGCTTCATCTTCTTTTCCTTCAGCTCAATCTTTTTCCCTTTTCCTAGTATACCAAATACTCTTGTGAACTCCATAGAAGTGAATGCAATCTATAAGTCATGTCCAAGGTAGGGAACCGTGTTGGTCTTCTAGTGTTTTTCGAAGGCCTCAATCATGGCTTGTAGAGGACCTTCAAAATTTTTGATTCAAAAGACATTTGGATCGCCTAATGTATTTGTGCCCTCTGCAAACTATCCTTGATAGGATCATTATAAGGCATCTCTTGCCACCATTTGTGACACTCTAGTCCATTCAAGCCCTAGAAAGGTATAGTCTGAAGTGTGATATAATCGTTTGATGCAATTAAAGGCGTCATTTTTACCTTTGATCTTATCTTTTTCTTCCATGTGTCAATCCATCCTAGAACTCTAATTCCAGATAGCAAGACTTGTGCATTCCTATCCTTGCTGCTAGAACTGCTTGTGTCTTTTTGTAATCGAAGGATCTTTCAAAACAAGGCAAAATCATTGGAAAGAATACAACTTAGAATAAATAATGCTAATCAAGAAACTATTGAGCAACAACTTTTGGATTCTCTAACTCTTCCACCCCTTTCATCCAAAGTGACAACCTAATTTGTCAGGCTTGTCCTATTATTAAGTTTATGTTAGAAATTTGTTCAGCGATCCGCTCGGGATTTGCGACAAGGGCTTAACCACCTCTTATGTACTATAAGTTGAGTGGTTGTATCAGGCATTGACAGATCGGTTTTTTGGTGCAATGACAACTCCACTCTAATAGTTTAGACCTATGAATGGGTGTTGCGGGGTTAATCCTCTCCTTTCTTCCACGACTTTAATACAATGGGAGAAACAACAAGAAGGATGGTGGAAATGCGATTTTGATGGTGCCTCGAAAGGGAATTTGGGATATCTGGGGCATGATTTGTACTCAGAGATGCTATTGGAAATGTTCTAGGATTGGATGGAAAACAATTACAAGATGGAACTAATAATGTTGTTGATGTTAAAGGAGCTCTTTTGGCTATTAAAGCATCAAAGAAGTTAGGGATTACAAGACTGCATGTGGAAGGGGACTCTCTGATTATTATCAACGCCATCATAAAGGGGACATTGATTTGTGGTATTTACAAAATTGCATCCACAGCATAAAATTTGAGGTAGCCATCCTAGAAAACTTTAGAATCACACATATCAAAAGAGATGGAAACAAGAAGCAAACAAAATGTCAAATTGGGCTCTAACTCTCAACATGTCGTAGATAGTTATGCAAGTTTTTATTGATGTCAAATGGGATGATTAAAACATAGCTAACATTTATCATCTCCACCTCATTGAGACACAATTGCATCTTGTTTAATGAAGCATGCATTCATGGTTGTGTAAAATATGCATTTCCCAAGTAGTACTACTTTGGATGTGACCATCATTAATTAAATGCCATCAATTACCACCCTTTGTTTAGTTATTTGAGCTTTCCTCTTTAAGCTCACAAGCTTCTCTAGTTGCAGAGCATTTACGGGTTTACATTGTTTGGTGAAAAAAATGGAGAGCTCATTCATTCCACAATGTTGAAAGCAATGAAATCCTTTCTATGACCATAGTAGGAAGATTAGAGTGGACAAGATGCTCGAGATCATCCATCTAAAACTTGCAGATGTGGTCGACTGGCTCCTAAGGGAAATGTTCTATGTTCTCTAGAGTGGAGAACCGCTATCAAACAAAGACAAATATTTACTAAATGATATTAGCTTGGGCACTACAATTGGGAGAGAGAAAGGACATAATTCAGTTTATGATGCACCAATTGATTCCAATGGAAGCTTCGATTGGACTAGAAGATATTATAGCTACTTCAGATCTGGCATTGGAATTAACATGGGGAAGGGGCTACGAGCATTGAGAAGATCCCAAGTACAAAATATTCACCTTTCATGTGGAGGTTTGTGGGAAGTCTGAGGCATAAGCATTTTAAAGACGCTAGGAAAGCTTGGTATGCCATGAAGTTTTTGGTTCTACAAGACATCATTGATCAAGACTTTCCCAGATGAAAGCTAGGGTTGGATGGACAAATGCAAATGAGGTCCATATTGGGGAGTTGTAGAGAGCCTGGGAGGTAACTAACAAAGCATGGGAGGATTGGCTGAAGGCCAGCGTAAATGTAAGGACCCAAGCAAGGATTGAGGGCTTCATTCCAAGACTTCATATTCTTGAACCTCACCAATAATACTTATTTCCTCATCCCATTTTAATATTTCTTTTCCCCAATTCTCAAGTGCATTTTCCAATTCAATCGTAATTTCATCAACTCTCAGTTTAGCTTTAGCAAGATTTATCACATATCCTACTCCATCATTAGTCACATTTTCCACCCATTAGTCAAATATCTTAGCTATGGTCTGGTCCCTCTGAACCCGGTCAAGGAACTTCTAGTGAGTAACAGACCTAAGATCTACGCTATCAAGAATGGTAGTCAAGGGCATACCTTTAAGGTTTTGAATTGCATAGATGTACTCTGCCATCAATCTGAGTGACTATTTAAGTTCTTTATTATCTTTCCAATCTTTCCAGATGCGATGGGATATCGGCTTGTTGATTGAGTTGAACATCTTCATACCTGCAGCTCCAGTAGTCATTCCCAGATCTACGGTCAGGTTTTCCAATGTGAGTTCTTCCATGTCTTTGTCTACAGTTGCCTTGTATACCTCTGCTACCCAATGTCCTATTTCTTCATCAACATCCAACATTGCTTCAATCTTAGGCTTCTTGTTCTTTAGGGTTCATCCTTGGCATTTGTTGACCGTACCTTCCACCAGCATTGCGATTGGGACAATGCTTTGTTTCTTGTTGACAGACAAGTCAAACCAACAAGTGACAAAAGGGGCACTTTTCTTTTGCGACATTTGGAGGTCAACCATGTCTTCACTGTCATTGCATTAGATGAAATGTCTCCAATCTCCATTATTTTTTCTGACAGATACTCAATACCTACTGAGCCGTCCATGGGTACTTCTTTGTCTGGTTCATGAAAAACTTTAGTTTGAGTAGCCTTGGTGGTGTCCAAATCAACTACACTAGGGTTGTTCTTGGGCTGCCGATGCAGTACAAGGAAGGAGAATCCCCAAAGGAGATGTCCTAGCCCTTAACAAATAACCACACAGTGGAATATAAGCAATAACACAGAGATTCAGATCTTGAATAGCACCAATTCTCATAATAGAACCATAAGCTTTACACCCAACATGCCCAATTGTAAGGCCTTCTAGGTTACGGCCTAATACATAAGCAATTACAATAGTAACTTTGCAAGACCTTGCAAGATCCAAACTCCTAGCTAGCCTAGATCCACAATCTAATAGAAAACTACAAGAAGAATCTAAACTTGTGCTTGCAAGCCACCAAGCAATCTCCTTGTTTCCCAAGCGGCAACTGCGAGCTTTGCTAACAAATTTCACTCTCTCAACTACTCCTTGCTTCCTGCATGCTAGAAAATAGTGATCACTCAAGACTCCACAAACCCTCTACTTATACTAAACCAAGCCACAAGTCGACCTAGCTACAAATTACATTAAATAAACCCCCAAGCCACAAGTCGGCTTGGCAACAAACATTAAATACACAAAATAATTAAATACTTGTGACAAGCCCCAAGTTTACAAAACATAACCAACTCATATGACATCATAAGAGTACGTGCACTTAGACATTGGTCCACGTGTCATCCAACGATCCAAATCCAAGAGTTCGCACCTCAACTCACTCAGATCAAAGCTCACAAATGCAATCTCCAAAGTCTGCTAGTAAATTAGGAACACGCGACCAACAGTCACGAAAATGGCTCTAACTCCAAGACGATTACTCCAAACTCTGTGCACTCAGGACAAGGTTGCCCAATATGTCCCGAACACAACCCCAATCGTGTGAACCATAACTCCACAAATCCAAGTTCGATGCTCTTGCATCAACTTCTTAGTGTTCTTTTTGCTTCTTGAACTGGTAACCCTCGAGTATGTAAGCACTTGAGCTGGGGCTTCTTTGGATGAAGATGGGGTTGCTTCAGGCACAATCATACTTGTAGTAGAACATTTCGTAAATTTGTCACTAGGGCATGGTGAGATTATTGAACTTGAGGCTTCTGCCTCTTTCTGATTCCTTAACCCTGTCTTAGGAAATGCCTTGGCTTTCTTTTCTTCAAGCAACTTTTCTGTTTTTTTGATCACATTGAAACTTTTGATCATCAGGTCTTCCTCCTCTCTCTTGTTTCAGTTAGTTGTTAGAATGGAAAAGCCTTCAACTTGTTCTGTGTATTTGAGGTCTATTATTTCTTTAGCCTCTTGTTCTTCAATCCCTATAACCTCTATTTCTAACTTGAGAGAACCGATCTATTCCAAAGTGAACCATGACCATAAATCTTTGTCTTGCATCAAACTCATCATTGCAATCAGCCCAATAATCTTCTAGGTGAGGTTAATGGCTGAAGCATGAATGTACATCAAAATTGGCTTGCATAAACCCTTTATTGTCGAACACAGGTCTAGCTTGATATGGCATTGAGTTCATCAATTTCAGTTCAGTTTCGAGGTTCAAAGCATCTTGAATAGATTTGCACAATAATAGCCAAGCTCTATAGGGAAAACATGCCCAACACCTTTCTTATCCTTCATCTTTTTCTCTACTTGTGTTACTTGTGTACAAATTTCTATCAACACATATTTATCTAGACAACATCTTGGCAATTTTAGAGGTTCGGCTTCAAATCCTCCTATCCTTGTGTAACCGGATCTAGGGAATTGTATAAAGAAACTTCCATAATTTACCATCAATTGCTTTGCCTCCTCTAACATTCTCCGGTGTTCTTTTCTTTGCAGCTTGAGTACCAATTTGGCCAAAAAATGTAGCTTGTAACCTCCTAAAGTTCTTGGCGTTTTGCGTTTGTTGTAGTGAAGGGTAATATTGGTAAATGGTGATTGTTTCGGTCCAGGGTTCATAGGGTATTCCTTCCCATTCTACAAGAAGCTAGAAGATAGAATAAATAGGAAGACTTGTAGAACTTGACCATACCACTGGCTTGAGTCAACTCCTCATGTAGCTTGTCAACTATTATCTTGGCCCAATTAATGCATTTGTTCTCTCCCAAGATTGCCTGGATGAAGCAATACATTCAATTCTTTCATAGGAATGCATATTTATTACTCTTAACTTTGTTCAAGAGAATAACAAGATTCTTCACTTTGTTAATCAAGTGTGTCAATCAAGTGTTCTTTGGTCAATGGTATTGGCAGCTGAGAACCACCCTTTATAGGCTTCAATAAGCAATTTCTGGCAATCACATTGTTATAGTCTTGCTTCAAAGCGAACTGACTATAGGAAAGATTTATAGTCCATGCCTCGTAGGTTTCCATAGGAGGGATTCTAAGAGATCCCATTATGGTCCATCTGCAAATCTTAACCAGGGGTTCACCAATGACGAAGTGCAAGGGAAGAGAATCCCCAATGGAGATGTCCTAGCCCCCATCAATTAACCATGCAATGAAATATACACAATAACACATAGATTAAGATCCACAACAATGCCAATTCTCATAATAGAATCATAAGATTTTCATCCAACATGCCCGACTGTAAGGCCTTCTAGGTTATGGCCAAACACAATGCAATTACAAAAGAAATTTTGCAAGACTTCGTAAGATCTAAACCCTAGCTAGCCAGATCTATAACACAACAACGCTTTGGTAGAAACCTCTGGCAAGATCTAAACTTGTGCTCGCAAGCCACCAAGCAATTTCCTTGTTTCCCAAGCCGTAGCTAATAGCTCTTCTCAGCTACTCCATGCTGAATTGAATAATGGTTCAAGACTCTACAAGACCCTCTATGTATACTCAACTAAGCCACAAGTTGGCCTAGCAAGTTACAAATTAAATAAACCCTCATATTAAATATATATTTAAGCCACAAGCCAACTTACAATGGATATTAAATACCAAATGCCTTAGAAGGCTTACAACACCCATTAAATACACATAGGAGAAATAAACAAGACCCAAATAGGCCCACACAAACTCCCATGATCGCTCTACATCATGATCACACTCCTCACGCATTAAATGCTCCAAGTTGATTAATCAAATCCGCAAGAACTCCGTTCGGCAAGCCCAAATTGCCAAGTGTCAGCAAATACCACCAAGCATGATCGAGCTCCTGCAAGCATTGCCAAGTAACATACTATGCGCTGAACAATAGTATATGATGAGGTCTGCGACCAAGCTCCTCGATCAACACTAATGCAAGAGCATCCTTAGTTGGCTAGCAATCTTGCATGTTGGTGTGGTTTGACCTTGGAGTTGAAGGGCTTGGTCAACGATTGAAGAGGACTCAGTCGATATTGAGTTGCTTTGGTTGCTATGTTAATCGAGTAACTCGGTTAATGAGGATGTTCGACAATGCTTGGGGCATTCGGTGGATACTAGGAGCTCGGTTTGCATCGGGAGTGCGACAGTAGTGTTGCAGTTCGGTTGACAAAGGGGCTCAATTGCTACTGAAGGACTCGATTAGTGAAGGAACTTGGTTATGTCTGGTGGAATGTTGACACTCAGTATGGTTTCTTTGACACTTAGTTTGGTCTTGGTCTTTATGGTACCTGAGTTGTCTATGAGCTGACCTTTGGCATTTAATTTGGGTTTTAGGTAGTTAATGAGTGTTGCAGCTGACTTTTGGCTTATGCAAATATTTATTGTAAGGGTTTATTCTAATTTGTAATGGGCTAGGCCGACTTGTGGCTTAGTTGGGTATAAGTAGGGGAGTTTTGTGGAATCTTAAGTCGTATGATACAAGCAATCACCTTGGAGAAAAGGATGAAGTGTAGGAGCAAATTTTGAGATGGGCTACTAGTTGAGGCTTGGGAAACCAGGAGATTTCTTAATGGGTTTGCGAGCACAAGTTGAGATTTCCTTGGGGTTTTCTACGAAAGTGTGGATTTGGACTAGCTAGGGTTGAGTTGGATCTTGAGGGATCTTGTAGAATTGTTTTTGTTGTAATTGCTATTATATTTGGCCGCAACCCGAAAGGCCTTACAGATGGGCACATTGCATGTAAACAGTTATATTTTATGAACAAAGAGTTGCATTTGGTATTAGATGCGTATCTTGTTGTTGTGTTTCCATTGTGTGGTTATTTGCAGGGATTTAGATTACCTCTAGTAGGGGTACCTCGGATTCTCGTTGCATCAAACACTAAACCCAGTAACGACCAAGCGCCACTCCTTTGGTGATCGAGTCCTCAACTCCAAAGCTAAAACCCCTCCAACATGTAGGATTGCTAACTACTCTAAGATGCTCCTACATCAACCAATAACAATATGTATGAGCCTCTCCTCTGCATCATATTTATCTTTGTATTCTAACACCAATTCAGTGCACATAACTGCTTTTGGGAATCCAACAACTTGAATTAAATTGCTCTTTGAGATTTTATCCGCCATGAACCCAGGAATGACATTATTGAACTTTGCTACCACATCCTCTATTTCCATATCAACCAGGGCAGTGTCACCCAATACCGGGAGATAATTGGTTAATGGTGGAGATTTTTTCTCTTTTGGCATTCTGGGTTGTGGGGGAGCCATAGAAATTTACAAAATTTTGCTCAAAGCTAGAAAATAGAGAGAAGAAAATAACCTAGAGGTAAAACTTTCTCACTACTAAGGAGGCAAAATTTAAAACAAGAAAATGCAAAGACGGACTTCTTAACTCACCCTCAATTCGACCTTCGAAACTCTAGAAAAGAAAATTACCTCCTTCGCAACTCCGTCTTCAAGCAATTTTCAAAACAAATATACAATAGCTATAATCATGGCAGATTTTGCAAAAAGATTTTATAAAAGATGGTGCTCGTGCTACGTGCTTTCTCAGAAGAGGGAATCATTGTTGATTTGACAACATGCAAGGGTTTATAAATGGGCAGTTAACTTTTGCGTGCACCAACATTCACTTCGTCATCACTCCTTCCAATTATCATTAAATGCATGTACTTTTACCTTTTTAATTCGTGTCCTTTATGTTAGCATGAATGCTAATGGTATTCCTATGGGGGAGTATCCTAGTAGTGTTGGAGACATGTTTCAATGGTTGTGTGTTGCATTCATGGCAGAGTTTGTCATTGATGTCAACATACTAGTTATTCTATGAAGACTGGCAGAGCAGAAGACAGAGATTGGCTTTGCATAGTTCGAGGGCAGTTGATCAACTTATGTGCACTTGGGATTATGGTCTAGAGTATGTCTAGATGCTACAATTAAGAGCGCGTATGAAAAAATGAAAATTGGACAGAGTTATGAAAGATTTCGTGAAGGTAGCTTTCAGACGATGTTTCAGGAAAGCGGGCATTGATGTTTGAATTTTATCTCCTAATAGAGATGGAATTTGGTTGAGCAAACTTAGACAGAGGTTGAGTACATGTTGAAGATGCTTTGGGTAATCACACATATTTAGATGAGCAACAAGTGTGACATTATGAAGACTGCGAGCCAATAGGTTGCTTGTAATTGTGAAAAAGATGTAATATTCTAATGTAACGTGTAATGTAATATCTTAAGTTTGTCCTATATTATTATTGTAAATAGGGAAAGCCTCAAGGCCATATCAATGATTTGTTTTAGGACTTAGTATAAAGGAAAGTTGTTTTCCTTGGATGTAAAGTGTAATATGTGGTCATATCTATTTGATGTATTGTACAAGCTTACATGCAAACATCTTTTGGATCAGAGCTGAGTTTGGTGCAGTTGAGGCATGGTGAGCTTACAAGGAACTGTATTTGGCAAGAGAAGTTGCTTTTGGATAGTTGTTGATGTATACTTGTATTATTCAGTGAGGATAGTACTTAAGCTGTTTGGACAATGGGTCCTTTTGTCTTCCTTTCAACTCCTTTTAGGGTTGGCGCAACTCCTAACAGAGTTGGAATCTTCTAATAGGGATTCAAAGTCTCCTAACAGGGACTTATTGTTGGAAACTTGTTCAGCGGTCTCCTAGGGATTCATTACAAGGTTTAACCACCTCATGTGTACTATAAGTTGAGTGGTTGTATTGGGCATTTATAGATTGGTCTTTTGGTACAATGATAATGTCACTCTAACAAGTGGTATCAGAGCTTGGTTAAAGGTTCGAATCCTCAAACCCTTGTGTAAAGCTGAGGGGAAGATTGTTGGAAATTTGTTCAACGTTCCCCTCGGGATTCGTGACAAGGGCTTAACCGCTTGTTGTGTACTATAAGTTAAGTGGTTGTATCGGACATTGATAGATCGGTCTTTTGGTACAACGACAACCCCACACTAACACTTATATGTACTAAATGTATTGCATCGACTCCTAACAGGGTCCATCTTTTCACATGGAACATTTATATTAGTACATAATCTTTTGGGCATCATTCCCACTTGGGTTTTCCCTCTAATCAAAGGTTTTCCTGATTAACAAATCTGGTGTTATTATGTATGGTTATCGTTCTATGATTGTTGCATCTACTGTTTACATATTTCAAAATTAAAGAAGATATTGAGAGTTGTTTTAATTGCATAACTGATTCATCCCACCCCCTCCCCCCTTTAATTATCTTGGTGGACTTTACTTTCTAACACTTGCACGATGATTGGAAGCCACATGTTTATTGGCGTTCTTGTCTATCTTGGAAATTGTGATCCTTGTACCACGAAGTTTAGGTTTGAAGGTTCAACATCCCTTGCTATGAAAATATAGGATGGAATATTTTGAGAATCAATCTTTTAGACACATACTTAGCAAACTATGAACTTTAAACCATGAAATATGAGGTTCACTATTCAGGTTTGATGTGAAATATTACCATCCATTGCGCCATAATAGAAAATGAAAGATGGGACCTACCTAGAAGTTTATACACAACGCAAGATGAACTTTGAACTTTGAACTTCACGCTCGACAGTTCAAATTCATACGACAGGCGGGGTGGCTTCTTGGTGCAACATGGTAAAGCAATAATGAGGGAGGACTGCATAATCTTTACGCAAATTTGAACTTGAACTTCGAACTAATAAGGTTCAAATTCAAGGTTCAACGACTAAGCAAAGACTTAGCAATTTGAACATTTGAGCATAATTTGATAGAGTAAAACAAGGGTGATAGGCTTGATGAATCTTGATCTTCTAGTTCTTCTTGCCCCTCTTGATCTTGCAATTAGTTGCAAATTAGTGAACTCCAATCACTTTTTCAAACTCTCTCTCCCTCTCAATTGTTGCCAAAATATGAATGCTAAATGAAGTATATGGGCCTTATGAAGGCTTAGAGGGCCCTATATGAGACCCTCATCACTTTAGGGTTACTTAGGAACCAATAGAAATATATATATATATATATGTTAAAAACATGTTGTCATGTTCATGACTGGCTTTACCATGTCATGTCTCGAGTGTAGTCGAGGGATTTATAGAAGTTCCTAAGTACCATCCCATCGCACTTGCATTTTAGAGCACCCACCTATTATAAAGATAGGTAAACTACGATACATACTGGTTGCTTGGTTGGGTTTTGGACATATAGGGTTTTGCATTATCTGAGTCACAGTTTTGCTCCTTGCTCAATCGAATTTTGTTTTCTACTGGTTATATGCTAGAGGGTTAATTTGCCCTAGCGTTATCCTCTGATGTTTTAAGTTTTTTGCTGCTTTGATGCCAATTTGTATGTGTTGATAATTTTCATTTGTGATAGCTTTAGGGATTTTGTTTAGCTGGTAGACATTAATGAGGATGGAGTGTCGTCTAATAAGACCCATTGGATGACCTATATTTTCCTTTAATGTAATCCTTTATGTAATAATGTTCACTTCAATAAAGTCAATCTATTACTGAGGAAAAAGAACAATGCATTTAAAGAATCAAAGTTCAAACAACAAGTTACAAAAATTAAAATACTTTTAATGAGAATATGAGACTCAAACAATGCATTCAAGAATCAACATTAAGTTTGAGTCTTTTAGGAAAAAATGAAAATTTGAAAATAAAACAAAGAAAATTTGTAACAACTTTAAAACCCTACCCTGTGCTTGATGAATCTTGATCTTCTTGTTCTTCTTACTCCGCTTGATCTTGCAATCAGTTGCAAAATCAATTAACTCCAATCACTTTTTCAAACTCTCTCTCTCCTTCCTCTCAATTGTTGCCAGAATATGAATGCCAAATGAAGTATCTCGGTCTTATGAAGGCTTAGAGGTCTCTATGTGGGACCCACATCACTGTAAGGTTACTTAGGAACCAATTAGAAAATAAAATAAAATAATTAATTAAAAACATGTTTTCTTCTTCGTGACCAAAAGCACCTTGTCATGTCCTGGGGGCAGTTGAAGGACTTCTAGAAGTCCCCAAATACCATCCCACCACACTCGCATTTCGAGGCACCCACGCAATACGGGGATAGGTAAAACCACGATACATAATAGTTGCTTGGTTGGCTTTTGGACATACATGGTTTTTCACAGTTTTGAGTCACAATTTTGCACCTTGCTCTTCTCTACTGGTTGTATGCTAGAGGGAAAATTTTCACTAGTGTTATCCTCTGCTGTTTGAGGTTTTTTACTGCTTTGATGCGAATCTTTATGTAGACAATTTTCATTTTTGATAGCTACATGCATCTATTTTTCAGCTTGGGAAGATGTTTAAATGGTAGACATTAACGAGGATGGAGTGCTCTCTAATGAGATGCATTGTAGGACCTATAGTTTCCTTTAATGTAATCCTTTATGTAATGTTCACTTCAATAAAATCAACCTATTAACAAGAGAAAAAAAATGCATTCAAAGAATCAAAATTAAAACAAGTTGTTACAAAAGTAGAAGTACTTTCAACAAGAACATTAAACTCAAACAATGCATTCAAGAATCAACATTTAGTTTTAGTCTTCTAGAAAAAAATGAAAATATGAAAATAATACAAATAAAATTTGTAAAACCTTTTAATAACCACCTTGTTCTTGTTGAATCTTGATCTTCTTGTTCCACTTGCTCCTCTTGATCTTGCAATCAATTAACTCCAATCACTTTTTCATACTCTTTTTCTCTCCTTTCTCTTAGTTGTTGCAAAAATATGAATGCCAAATGAAGTTTATGGGCCTTGTGAATACTTAGAGGGCCCTACTTGAGACCCGCATCACTTTAGGGTTCCTTAGGAACCAATTAGAAAAAAATTAGAAAGTAAATAAACATGTTTTCATGTTGGTGACTGGCTAGACATTGTCATGTCCTAAGTGCAGTCGAGGGACTTCTGGAAGTCCCAAAGTACTGTCCCACTGTACTTGCATTTCAAAGCACCCACACAATACGAGTGCAGCAACAATCGTGGTACAAGGGACCTCCAATGGTGTGGGGGTACTCGGGTATGCAAAGTAGGAGTACTTGACCTAAGGAGGTCCCAACACTCGATACTTCAAAGTTTTGTGCTAGGTGCTTGACCTTGGATTTTATTGAAATATAGTGTTCAAATCCAATAAAGAATGTGGTTAAGCAAACAATCTTTACCAATGTAACAATGAAGAAGAAAGTACCTTTGTAAGCATAAAATTATGCATGTAAGGCTAGATCTACATGGAGAAACATTTGCTGGAAATACCCTTTGAATAAAGATCTAGGCTTGTAATAATACTCAAGGAAATATGTGCATTAATACAATATGCTTATCCCTTTAGTTTGAGATTAATTCGATAGCATAAGCGTACCTACAAAATACCATTTTTAACAATTGTTGCATGCCTCCAATACAAATGAAGATAAGAAATAGAAAACAAGAATTACTTTTAAAAACTAAGATCCAAAACCATGAGACCTAGATAAAATCCAACATCCCAATGGCCATAATCAAGCCTATAGGCAATAGTATGTAAGTCGTCTTACACTACTTACACATATTACATCTTGATTGAGTGTCAAAAATGTCAAATTTTTTCATAATAGTCAATTTTACGAGATTCTTGATTGTAGGCACTCCTGAAGCATTAATTGCCTTGTCATAGCACCAAATAGGTAAGATCAAATCTCCTAACTTTTAGTTTTTCTATAGAACTTTGCATTTAAAATCTTATGTAATAATCAAGGCATCCTAGAGAAAAATAAAACCCTCTTCCTCTTTCCTCATTCCATGATGTTTGAATATTGTAAATTATTTATGTACATTATTAAATATAATTTACAAATTAACATTTGTAAGACAAATGGTACAACAAATCCCAAACATTTGGAAGCTATGTTAATATGAGATTAACTTGTAAATTTGTCAAAGACTGTCATTAAATCATATATTATAATTGTTATTTTGGAGTACTATCATGTAAGAAAAATGGTAAGATAAACCATATGAAATGGAATCATATAAGAGAGACATGATGTCATATGTACAAATATTCTTTTCTTCTCTGAGGGCCTTGGAGAAAGAGAACATAAGATAATGACCAAAGATATGTCCGTCCTAAAGGGGAGAAGCTAAGAGATGCAGAGTACATAGTGCTCATCTTCATGCACAGGATGACCACAAGAATTATAAAGATCCAGAAAATTGTCGATTCTGGTAAAGAGAATAATTGGTTCCGCATCATCTATAAAATCATTTAATAACTATTGTCATATTCATTTTAAATCACATCTGCTCTTATCACAAACAAGAGTTGAGCATAATGGCCACCAGTAGCAAGGTCATTAAATCTAGAAAGCCTCCAACGGGAAAAATTACCATGAACAAGAGAGTAATTGTTTAATTCGTTATGAAGAGCAGATGAAGAAAGCATTTAAGGAAATACGTAAGCATTTGCAATAGCAATCACCAATCCTTTTCCAAAAGTATGTCAATGCACTCTGTCAGAAAATGGAAAGTCACCTCATTTTCTGCAATATGGAAACATGTTTATTCTGTAATATGGGAACAGTGGAGACAGAGCAACACTTTGTCATGGAATGCTTGGCTTACGACGACATCAGATCTGATTATACAAAAATTCTGCAGAACAAGGACTTCAACTATTTATTTGAGGAAGATCAAGTGAAGAGAACAGCGGATTTGATTATCAAAATTCAGAGAAGAAGAGACAAGTTAACCAAAACTTTGCAACTGACTAGTTTGGCTCCTGACTCGGGAGGGCGATTGCATGGGTCCCATAGACTACTTTAGTCTCGTGGACGTCATTAAAATCTATCCTATCATATCATATCATTTCCTAAAGCTGTGGGCTTGTCTTTTAACTACTATTTCCCAATGATATGCTGAACTGCATTCTCAATACGAGAACATGGAAGGGCGCAAACATCACCAAGTTTACCAAAATCATAAGGAGGTGTGTCTCTCCTTTCCGAGTGTCTAACAAAAAGGGATATATTATATTCCATGAAAAAGACGGAGAGATCGAATATCATGTCAATGCACACTGTCAGAAAATGAAAAGTCGCCTCATTTCCTAAAGCTGTGGGCTTGTCCTTTAAATACTATTTCCCAATAATAAGCTGAACTGCATTCTCAATATGAGAACATGGAAGGCCTCAAACATCACCAAGTTTACCGAAATCATAAGGAGATGTGTCTCTCCTTTCCGAGTGTCAGAAAAAGGGATATATTATATTCCATGAAAAAGACGGAGGGATCGAATGTCATAGTAAAAACCACAGAGAGTGATTATAACGAAAAGGACCCATCAATCTAAATATATGGGATCTCAAATTGCTTTTCATACAAATGATGAACCTTAATTAAATAAAATTGTGCCTATTGGTAATAGCTCAAAGGTTATCCATGTCATAATTACATTCAAGAATGCAAGGCATGATGATACAAGTGCACATGTCATTCCTATAAAAATTAAACACCCCAATTCCATCATTAAAAAATGCCTTCAGGAAATTGTTTCAAAATGACCAAACATGTGCAAAATGCCCTGAACATAAGGAGTGTATTTTCCATTGTACATAAAATAAAAATCGCTGGTTGCCAATTTAACCACGTTTTGAAAACATATCTATCAGATTATGACTGGTCCATTAAAACATGTGCAAGTTAGACGGGTCCAACACAAAATAAGCCTCTTTAAAACCATCATCAGGAACATGTCACTTTGAAATACACAAAAATAAAATCGAGCAAATATAAAAAAAATCAAGCATCAATGACACCTTGTTCTTGAAATAGTATTCAGCTGAGACTATGGCCCTGTTTGCCAACATATCTGCAAGACCATTGGCTTCTTAAAAGCAATGTTTTATTTCATAAGAAACAAATATTTGGGGTAGATTTTATCTGCAATGCCCAAATGACAACCTCTAATTCAACTTCTATAATGATATCTGAAATAGTCAACTTAAATCAAGTCCCAAAGGCAAGACTTCAAACTCAGCTTTGCTATTGGAGCCCACGGAGAGTTTACTGCAAGCTGCTAATACAACATTGCCATCATGGGATTCAAGTACAACTCATATCCCTGATATACTAGGATTTATTTCTAGAAGCTCTATCAAAGTTGAGCCTGTATTTATTGTAGATGGGTGGCTCAATTTCACGTAAGCCCTAGCTCCTTTCCTAGGAGATGCATTGATGATGCCTTGGCTCGGTATCGGACTGAGTAAGGGCCATTTTTTCAGCAATTTTCATCATACTCTGGACTCGGACTTCCAGCTTGAAACAGATTTGGAACTCAAGGATCTTGGACTTGGATTATGATTAGAAATTGGAAACCCGGATTGGAATTTAAATTCTGAATTCTAGAAGTTTGATTGTGTGCCTCAGATATGGATATAGGAAACCTCAGACTTTGTAGTTGAAACCTTAAATCAGGAATTGGTATATGTTATCTCTAAGATTGGAAATGCACACTAAAATCTGGAATTGGAAACTGGATTCAAAACTTGCAGCTTGCTGATTTTGGATTCAGGGATCAGGATTTGGATTCTGAAAAGGCGAACTTGGATCAAGAACTGGATGTTTGATTTATACAATTTGGATCTTAGAGTCTGCACCTCTAAGTGGCACTCTGATTTTGAGGATTAAATTTCTAATTCAGGATTCGTTATTCAAGAACTTAGAGATTTTGACTGAGAAAATTCAGAATTCTGATTTTAGATCAAGAATTCAGTAATTTGAAGTTCTGATTTTTTTGGCAATTTGGATTCTTGGAATTCCTGATTTCTAATGTTGGATCTTATTTTGCGAATCTTGGAGTTGGATTTTCAATTTCCAGTTACAGGTATGAATCTACAAATCTGATTTTGGAGTTATGAAATCAGAATACGGAAACCTACATTATGATTGGAAATCTGATTCTCTAGTCTAGGAATTCTGAAAACTTGCATTCGGAGAATCGAATTTCTGGTTTTGGGTATGGAATGCTCTTGAAGATCAGTGTTTGGAGCCCTGATTTAGAAGATTGGAAGATTGGAAGTATGGTCTCAAGAAAATGAAATTGGAGTTTTGAATAAACGAGTTTGGTTTTTCAAAATGGAGGGCATGGAAGGTATTTGGGTAATGGTGGCCTAAGAGGGCACTTTGGAATTCTGCATCAATGAACTTTCTTCTTCCTAGGCGTACTTGAAGGTGGTTCTTGGTTTGGAGGGTGTAAGGGACATTTTGGAAATTGGAACTCTTGCATTTCGAAAATTGGTGCTTTAGGAACATATCTGAGGATTTGGCATATGAATAAGAATTTCTGAATATTTCTATTTGTATGGTATGGCCAACATTGAGGATTCGAGAAAAAATTAACTTTTGTAAAGTATTCCTGATGATAGGTATTTTGCTTGGCAAATGGTGCATTAATAATAAATTTTATTTTGTATTGTACACCTGACAGTAAGTTTATTTTCAAATTTAAGCTTGGGAAATTAAGAAAATTTGAAATTTGATATTATACACTTCCTTGTGCACTATTTTATGAGATTATCTTGTTATTCTGGAATAGAAAATGGGAATACATATTCCGATTTTTATTTGGTTCAGTCACAGAATTTGATGAGGAATTCACAGATCAAAAATTTATGTTTTCTAAATAAATAAAATTGGAATAGGAATACATATTCCAATTCCACCTATTTAGGTGGAATTACAAATGTTCATTTTTGTACAAAAATTAGAATATGTATTCCTATTTGCAATTCCGATTTGATACACCCAAAAAAACTCAAAATTTTAAGAATTTACATATGACTAGTCCTCCCATATTCCCACTGCCAAAACTCATATTCCCACTGGCAAAACTGGAAATTTCAGATTTCCCCTATGCAGCCACTTCGTTGTCTCCTTTGCTTCGTTTCCTTTATCATTTTCATTTTTTGACGTGTGGATGGGTCAGTTTTGGAATTTCCATCTTGTATCATATTCCCTCTTTTGCACCATTAATTCATGTTTTCTACATCAGATATTTCCTAGGCGTACTATTTGGCAGGGAAGGAAGACTATTTTAGAAATTTCAACCGTTACCTTTTGTGACGCCAACTTTCATGATTTTCATTATCGCTTACGATGAAGACATCATTTTTCATCCTTCTGCGCGAGCTTTCTCAATTCAAACCCGATTTTCACGCAATGATAGAATAATAATTTCCAAGCTCATCGGCCCCATTCCATTACTTGACCCTAGTTACTGGACCGATTTCTATTACATTGTTTCTAATTCATAATGATGTGAGACTTCATTCAAGCCTGATTTCTCATGATTTCATTGATTGCAGGAGATTTCCGACAAGTTCAAGGTCTTATTGCTTCATTTCATTAAATCCTAGAAGGGATCCTAAGACAAGTCCGGGCATAATTTCTAAACTTAGGCGTTATCTAGTTCCAACATGCATACCAAATAAGGAATGATAGACAGAAACGAACTTAAACAAATCCAAGGGCCTGGAAGAAGATTGAAGTCCCTATTTTCAACGGGGCAAGGCACAATTACTTCACCCTACAAATTCCTCGTACTCTGTGGATGATTCCGCCGACGAGAAACATGGAGTGGGAACCTTGCATCTCACGTAGGCCATTTCCCCCATCAACACATCTTCCAGCGTGGCATGAGTTGTGGGAGATGATCATCCCACACGACCTTTGTAATTTGTTGTGGCCCGCAACTAATTTCATCGGCCGCACAGTTCACCCTGCATGTTCCCACTCAGAAACTCTTTTGCGGCAATGTTGGGACGCACGTCTAGCGAGGATGCTCCCGCCCTACTTGCCCGCATATCACATAATTTGTATTTGCCACAAGTTGGCCTATCCTAAACAACAACACCAAAAACATTGGAGATCAGATCTATAAGATTTCCACAATCCATGACTGTGAGTTTTATTTTCTGGATTAGATTGTGTATAATTTTTTACCATCAATGTTTGGGATCATACTAGATGATCCATCTCTTGCATCCTGATTATGGATCATGTAGTATGATCCAAAATGTTAATGGTAAAAAATTATACACAATCTAATCCAAAAATTAAAACTCAACATTGGAGATGATAATCTTGGAAACACACATGCACAAAGGGAGATCAATTGATTAAGGAAAAGCAACATACAAATTTGTAATCTAAATTATTCATAACATTGGGACGTGATGTATGCAAGGGTGGCATTTGCAACTTATAAATCATGTAGAAATTTAGAGGGCAACACACTTGAATTAGCTTCTAGTTGAAGAGATCCACCTTAGTGCGAACCTCTATCCTAGTTTGATGATTTTATACATCATTTGTAAATCATCAATCAAGCATAACCAACCACTTTCAAAGATCCTTACAAAGGCATAAATTGTGAGAAATGGATAGTCGAGCATAACCAACCACTTTCAAAGATCCTTACAAAGGCATAAATTGTGAGAAATAGATTCGTTAATGGACAATTATATATAGGATTTGAGAAATCTTCTACCCAATCAAAGAGCACTAAAAGATTAACAAGTGTACATATTAAACTAGGAAGAGGGAGACAAGAAATGATATTGGTGGTAAGGGGGTACGACCTGAAGAAGAGAGTAGATTTTAGTGAATTATTCTCGTTGGTTGTAAAGACGACCACTTTCAGAGTGGTCTTGGGCTTGGCAGCTCTATGTGACCTTGAATTAGAGCAACTTTTTTTATTAATGACTACAAGATTGATCATCAGGATGAGAGAGCAACAACTGCAAATTTAGATTGTGTTGAATTTTTACCATCAATGTTTCAAATCACACTACATGATTCATCATTATGATGAGAGAGCAAGAGCTGCAAATTCAACACGTAGTGTGATTCATAATGTTGATGGTAAAGAATTCAAGACAATCTAATCCATAAACCATTACCAATGATTTTAATGGATTGTGGAAATTTGATCTCCACGAACATTTCTTATATTGGCATACAACAATAATTTTATATATGTAACAACTTGAATGTTCTAAAAAGAAGGTTAGATTTGTTTTAGATTGAGAAGAAGCTAGTAGGGACTCAAACAAGCCTTGTAACAATGGTATTCAATGTTCAATTCTTTCATGAGCGAGCAATACTTAGTGTGAATATGATATGTGTGCCTACAATAAAGTGTTGGACAATGGTGATCTTGTTTCATCGTTGTTAGATACTAGTATAGATGTGTTGGTAATCTAAAATAACAGTTAGCTCACACATTTATAATAAATAATTTGAAGGCTTTGTAGAGGGTTATTTGTATGCTAATAATCGTGGATGGGTAGAAAAGAGAGATTAGATTGCAAAAAGAAAAATATGTTGACAAGGCCTTTGGACAAATTTAACATGACAATGTTAACTCTATAAGTGCACCACTTTTTCATCCTTTTTCTTTATCCTCTAAGTATGTCCCAACACACAAGAAGACTAAGATTACATGGAAGGAAATTCTTATTTGTTTGCTAATAGGACTCTCATGTATACACTAGCACACATTAGACTTGACATTGCTCGTTCAGTAACGGTAGGGAATAAATATATTAACAATCTAGGAAAAACTCATTGACAATTTGTTAAGTGGATCTTGTAGTATTTAAAGGGAACTTTAGACTACATTTTGTGCTTTAGAGGGAAATATGCATCACGACCAAGTTTCATTGACCTTGATATGGTGAATGATTTAGACAAATGGAGATCAACTATTGGTTGTCTCAATACTCTTTGTGGTAACATCCAATTTGGGCCTCTACATTTTCACGAGTAGTTGTGTTGTCAACTATCAAAGATCAATACATTGCTTACACTTAAGGTGCTAAGGAAATGATATGGTTGTGGTAGTTATTGATTGAATTGTGACCCAAACATGTTTTAACTCTCTTTTGTGACAACAACTTGACACTATTCATTTGGCCAAGAATGCAACATTTCATGATCAAACATAAACTTTTAGTGTTATTTCATTTGTAGTTAACTGGAAGAGGGAAACCTAAAGGCTAAAAAAATTCATACATAGGGAAACACACTTGATGCATTGACGAAGAAATTTTCAAGTGAGAAACTCGAGTTTTGTAGGGCTCTTCTTAACATTATGGAAATGTGACAATAACCATGGAAACATGGGGTAATGTCTCAAAGTGACTTGAGTTATTGTATTGGTCGAACTTAAAGTGGGAGATTGTTGGATAGTAAGTCAAACAATTTTCCCTTAAGCTCCTCTATTTTATTTTTGTCTCCATCAGTGGCCCTCTTTGACTTCTTTGGAGACTTTAATAAAGCACACGGATAATGCAAATGTTCATCATTATTGTATTGGCAATGTATAATGAGTTGCTAATTTGTGAAACTAGAACATGAATAACAATGAGAGTTCCAATTCTTCATGTGGATATAGCCAAATTGGCGAACCACATAAATCCAATGTTTGTGCAAATCATTCGTTTTGACTTTGCATCTTTTAATTGTAAATTTGTAATTGTGTATCTATCTGCACTTGCATCAACAATGAGATCCTCCTAATCAAATCTCTTGATCATCATGAAGATTTAAATTTAGAATTTACTGAACCTACCATGAAACCTATTAATGTTTTCTTATGGGCGATGAATTATTCATGCATTTGCACCAATTTTTGGTCAGTTATACTAAAACCTTAATCCACAATTCGATTGATGATAAAGAGATGGCTAGACTAAAGATAAGCTATCAACCCTATTAGTTTCCTTGGAAATAATAGGAACTAGTCATTCTTCCTTTGAATATATTTACCACTCATTTGAGGATTATAGACATGGTAAGGTTGTGGACCCTTTTAACCTTTGGTAGAGAATTGGATGTATGGACATGATCTATAATAAAAAGAATTGGCAAAGAGGAAACTTTATTATCTGTTATACTTTATAGAAAACAAGGAGTATAAATACAACTTCAAATGACGAGACACAATGTTACTTGAACTACACAAAAACTGCCAAAACAAAAACTAAACCACAACTACCAAAATAGAAACTAAACTTTGATGATTAATATGTTAACATATGTTAACCAATCTCATCTTGAATATTGAATCTCAAGCCATTAATGTACAGAGCCACCTTCTCTCTAGAAATTTCTCTCTGTCTAGATTGAATAGTCAACTTGTAAAATTCCTCTATATAATTTTTAAAAGACAAATCCTTTTGTTTTAGATTATGCAACCTCTTAAACAACTCAAATTCATAATCAATGGTAACGAACTTAGCCTTCAACTTAGTTACCATCAATCTCCACCTAGTGATCGTCATTTTACCTTCCTCTTCTCTATCTCTATAATTCTTTCTGCCCAAGAGCATCATGTTCCTTAAATTTAGTCTGTGCCAACCTCACTCTAAGTGGATCACCAATATCCTCTCACTCAAAATAGTGTTCCAATTCACCAATCCAATCAATCAAATCTTCAGGATTCAAAGTACCCAAGAAATTACAAACATCCATTTTTTGCTTCAGCTTCAACGGACTATTAGATCTATTTGATCATCCAACTCTGTCTTTTATAGATCTCTCAACACAATTGGTTCTATCTTCACCACTCGATCCAACACCTTTGAAGTCTTCAACGACTTCCACATAACCATCTTCAGTACTCAAATGCTGAGGTACACTAGTTATAGCACTCATGATCTCATTTTTCATCCACTCCATCTCAGACATGGAATATATTTTATCCTTCTTTGAGATCCTTGTTTCCACAACGTCACAGAGATCTTCAATCACCTTGGGGTCCAATCTTCTCGGAGGCATCTTACAAAATCTTTGCAAACCCTCTGCAATAAATCCACAAGTTCAACTCGCTCTGATAATCTTCATCCTAGGTCCTGGTGGAAATTGCCTCGACTTCGACAATCTGTCTACATGCTAAGGAAAACTTGCTTTGAGACCAACTGACACAGTGCAAGACAGGGGAATCCCCAATGGAGATGTCCTAGCCCCCAACAATTAACCATGTAGCGGAATATACAGAGTAACACAAAGTTTAAGATCCACAACAATGCTAATTATTATAATAAATCATAAGATTTTGATCCAACATGCTCGACCGTAAGGCCTTCTGAGTTACCATAAAATACAATGCAATTGCAAAACAAATTCTGCAAGACCTTGTAAAGATCCAAACCCTAGCTAACCATATCTGTAACACAACAACACTCTAGTAGAAACCTCCAACAAGATCTAGGCATGTGCTCGCAAGCCAACAAACAATCTTCTTGTTTCTCAAGCCACAACTACTTGCTCTGTTCAACTTCACTCCTCTCAGCTGCTCCATGCTGAACTGAATAATGATTCAAGACTCCACAAGGCCCTCTACTTATACCCGATTAAGCCACAAGTCGGCCTAGCAAGATACAAATTAAATAAACCCTTATATTAAATACATATTTAAGCCACAAGTTGACCTACAACGAATATTAAATACCAAAAGCTTTAGAAGGCTTACAACCCCATTAAATACACAAGACAAATATTAAATACCAAATGCCTTAGAAGGCTTACAACACCCATTAAATACACATAGGACAAATAAACAAGACCCAAATAGGCCAACACAAGCTCCCACGATCACTCCACGTCAGGATCACACTCCTCACGCATTAAATGCTCCAAGTTGATTAATCAAATTCGCAAGAACTCTGTTTGGCAAGCCCAAACTATCAAAAGTCAACAAATACCACCAAGCATGATTGAGCTCCTACAAGCATTATCTAGTAACATAGTATACGTTGAGCAATAGTATATGATGAGGTCCTTCAGCGATCGAGCTCCTCGATTAACGCTAAACCCAATAACGACCAAGCGCCACTCCTTTGGTGACCAAATTCTCAACTCCAAAGCCAAAATCCCTCCAACATGCAGGATTGCTAACTACCCTAAGATGCTCCTAAATCAACTAGTAACAGTACGTATGAGCCTCTCCTTTGCATCATATTTATATTTGTATTCTAACACCAACTCGGTGCACATAACTGCTTCTAGGAATCTAGCTGCTTGAATTAAACCACTCTTTGAGATTTTATCTGCCATGAACCCATAAACGACATTATTGAACTTTGCTACCACATGCTCTATTTTCATATCGACTAGGATAGTGTCACCCAACACTGGGAGATACCTGGTTATGGGTAGATACTTTTTCTCTTTTGGCATTCTGGGTTTTGGGCGAGCCATAGAAATTTACAAAATTTTGCTCAAAGCTAGAAAATAGAGAGAAGAAAATAACCTCGAGGTAAAACTTTCTAACTACTAAGGAGGCAAAATTTGAAACAAGAAAATGTAGAGACAGACTTCTCAACTCACCATTGATTCTACGTTCAAAACTCTGGAGAAGAAAATTACCTCCTTCACAACTTCGTCTTCAAGCAATTTTCAAAACAAATATATAGCAAAGATAATCATGGTAGATCTTGCAAAAAGATTTTATATAATATGGTGCTCGTGGTAAGTGCTTTTCTAGAAGAGGGAATTATTGCTGATTTGACAACATGCAAGGGTTTATAAATCGGCAATAACTTTTGCGTGCACCAACATTCACTTCATAATCACTCCTTCCAATTATCATTAAATGCATGTACTTTTCCTTTTAAATTCGTGTCCTTTCTATTAGCATGAATGCTGATGCTATTCCAATGGGGAGTAGCCTAACAGTGTTGGATAATGAAGATATAGTAGAATATTGAATTGTTGATCTCTAAGCCATGTTTCCTATTAATGTTAAACACTGAGTCATTTCCTAGGAAAAGTTGGTCGGTCATCATTGCGATCGAGCCATCCATTAAAGGTCGAGCAATGTATAATAGAGTTGTTCACATTTCAGTTTGAGCCGAGCATCTCTTCAGTTGCCGAGTACTCCAGTTTGGACCAAGTGACAGTATATGTTGAGTGTGTAAGAATTGAGTGAACACCGAGTGAAGAAGAGACAATTTATGTTGAGTGAGACAATTAGTGCCAAGCATTCAGAAGTTGAGGGACAACATGTATATCCGTATGGACTGAGTGTCAGGATATTCAAGTGACGAGTAAACCAGGTTTGACATATGCGTTTGTGATGGTATATATTCATCCCTTTTGTCAATTAGTCCTTCCATTTTTTTGATTGGTTCCATTGCCTTTATAGAGATTGATGTCCTTTGACAAAACATGTAATTACCTTCTTGGTTGTCTCTACAATCTGTAAATTAAGTGTAGAGGTCGGCCCAAAACAGATTACATAAGAAGGTAATTACATGTTTTGTCAAAGGACATCAATCTCTATAAAGGCAATGGAACCAATCAAAAAAATGGAAGGACTAAACGAAAAAAGGGATGAATTTGGATCATTGATCTTGATCTAGAAGGTTCAACAATTGTTCATTTAAAGGGGGACTTAAACCCTGAATCATAAGGACAAAAGCATTGTGTGTATTATGCGAAGTTATAGCGGAGGAGACTATGTTTGTTAGAAGCAAAGAGATTGGACAGAGTGAAGGGTAAAACAAAATATATGTGATGAGGAGATCAAATCAAGATTGAAAAGAGAAGATCCCTTATCTAGCAACATATTGCTAACCGAAGGATCAGTTACTGAGACATTCTAACGAGTGTATCAGAGTAGATCTCTTAACAGAGTGGTCCTAGTAGGCCTATTCAAATCTCCTAATAGGGTGCTTACTTAGTTGTAAGTCTAAATCCTTTAATCAAGGTAGACCGAATAAGTCTTTTAAGCTCCTAACATGGCAGACCCCTCATTGGGTAGATCACCAGAAGTGATCAAACGTTGTAGCCTGAAGAGGCACACTTTATTGTAGCTATAGTGAAGATTCGTAGGTGTTATCCCCACCCTAGTTTTACCTTCACCATGGAGGGTTTCTGGGTAACCAAATTTTAGATGTATTACTTGATAATAGTTATATGTTTAGTGATCTATATATTAGATGGGTAAATGGTGAATGTAATTATTTTATTTGAAGAAGTTAAAAGTTTTGGAGATCTTCATTCACCTTACCCTCCCACCCTTCCTAGTATCTCACTTCCCAATAAGAGTTCGAAAAATTGGTATCAAAGCTTTGTTCTCTTAGAAGTTGTTAGGAACCTGTGTGTTCCTTCTGTTTATTTTGTTAGAGTAGTGTTGTTGGACGCATATGCTTTGTAAGTCGTCCCGTGAGTATATTTTATTATCCCACATGCATAGGTAGTATTTCTTTTTTAGATCGTACTCAGTATATAAGAATAGGTTGAGGCCCTTGATGGGCACGGACGAATTTATTGTATTGAGCTTGCTCAAAGGAGGTTACCCCCTCGAAGTGGCCTGCGATCAGTAGATTCATTCTGAGTTCTGCTATCACTTTGTATTCTGTTATTTCGAGCATTCTCACGATATTGCTATAAGGAGGTTCATCACATCTGGTATCAGAGCACTCTCTTGGGCTCGCTGGGTGGAAATTACATCAAATTTTTTTTTTTCTGTCGTGGCCTTCAAGTTCCTCTCACTTCTAATATCTCTTGTTATTGCAATAACTTTTTTCAGTTGTTCTGTCTGTGAGTGAATTTTTCTAAGTCGACTGTTCAAAAAAAAAAAAATAAAAAAAAATAAAAAAAAAAGAGTAAAAATTTTTCTGTTTTTTCGTCGTAGCTTCCTTGTTTGCTTTCTGTTTCTGCTCATACTTCCGCAGAACGTCTGCAATATCATTTCGCATACTTCCTTCCTTGGCAACCCAACCCCAAATTTTACATATCAAAGCCCTAAATCCCTCATTTATCTAATTTTAGGGTTTGCCCTATCTTTTTCACCTCTCATCCAATCGCCACCAAACTGAGCCACAAGATTCAATTCCTCATTTTGCTCCCTTATCCCTCTTGGACTGTTCGCCTCATTTCGCCTCCCTACCCTTGAAACCCTCATTTTTCTGTTTCCCTTGTCCCCAGATAGTCTCCCACCACCCGTCGAACACCCATTTCCTATCTGAGTTTTACCCAAATCCAAGTTTGCCGTAACTAAAAAAGTTTTTGTTTCTCATCTTCTACCCATTCCAAAAAAAAAAAAAAAAAAAAAAAAAAAAAAAAAAAAAAAAAACCTTGCTTTATGGTTGTTACGCCTACAGGAGCAAAAATCATGGAAGAAGAAATGGCATCCCTCAAAACCAAACTTCAAGATCTGGATGACAAAATTCTGGGTCTTAACTTTCAGCAGTTAGCCATGAGCCGAAACCATTCAGGAGATACTGGGTCCTCTTCTGGCAATTTCCGTGGACCAAAGCTTGATTTTCCACGCTTCGATGGTTCTGATCCGACTGGATGGATCTATAGGGCAGAGCAGTATTTCAGCTTGCATAATACTTTGGATAACCACAAAGTCCCCCTTGCATCTTTTCATTTGGAACATGAAGCTCTTCAATGGTTCCGTTGGTACATCAAGGCTAATGTAGGCCCAACGTGGAGAGAATTGTGCACCCTCATTTTGGAGCGCTTTGGCCCTAGTTCCTTTGATGATTTCACAGGAGCCCTCACTAAACTGCGTCAAACAGGCACTGTAAGAGAATACCAGACAGAGTTTGAAAAATTAGCTAATCACATAGAGGGCTTGTCTGATGAATTCTTCCGTAGTTGTTTTGTCAGTGGTCTGAAGGATGCACTTCGCTCAGAAGTCAAAATGTTTCGACCTACTACAATGATGGAAGCCCTTGGGTTGGCTAAGTTAGCGGAAGACAAGATTAGTGCTCTACAATGCTCCAGATCTAATTTTGTTCCATTCAGAAATACAGGTTCTCACAACCCTCCAGTCATACCAGCTCCCAGAACTACTCCGATCAAGCACTTGTCTGAAACAGAGATGCGAGTCAGGCGAGACAAAGGGCTTTGTTATAATTGTGATGAGAAATGGTCTCGGGGCCATAGATGTGTTCAACAAAAGCTCTATCTCTTGGATGTGGATTCTCCACCGGAACTGGAAGAATATGTAGATGCTCAGGAAACAGTGGATGATGAGGTTGAGCCTCACCAGCCTGCACCTCCTTCACCAGAAGCTCCACCAGAGATATCTGTCCATGCTTTGGCAGGAGTCACTACTCCACAAACCATGCGGGTCCAGGGTTTCTTCAAGAAGATCCCTCTTACTATACTCATTGATTCTGGTAGCACTCATAACTTCATTGATCCCCGAATAGCCAAACAGGCTGATTGCTTTATCCATCCCTGCTCTAGCTTTGAAGTCATGATTGCCAATGGGGGCACTTTACCTTGTAAAGGGAAATGTCGCAATGTGCGTCTCTCTATTGGCGATTATAACATGCGCTCTGACATGTTTGCCTTACCCTTAGGTGGCTGTGATGTGGTTTTGGGTGCCCAATGGTTACGCACTCTTGGCCCAATTCTCTGGGATTTTGCTGAACTTTGGATGCAGTTTTCAGCCGAGGGGCACCAACACACTTTGAAAGGCTTACAACCAGGGTTTCTCAGCATCATTAGTTCACACCGTATGGAAAAACTTCTTAAGAAGAATTCACATGGTGTCATCGCTCAGCTCCATTCCATTCAGATGCAGCCATCAGCAGTCTCTAGCACTCTTGCCGATCTCCAACACATTTTGGACAAGTATTCTGGTGTATTTGCTGAACCTGTGGGATTACCTCCTTCTCGTCCAGAGGACCACCGTATTCAGCTCCTTCCTGGCAGTGTTCCGCCCAACATCAGGCCCTACCGCTACCCATTTCATCAGAAGATCGAAATCGAGATACTTGTCCGTGACTTACTGAAGCAAGGTATTATTCGCCCTAGTACCAGTTCCTTTTCTTCTCCAGTTTTGCTTGTTCGCAAAAAAGATGGGTCATGGCGACTCTGCATTGATTTCCGAGCACTTAATCATCTCACTATAAAGGACAAGTTTCCCATTCCAGTTGTTGATGAACTTCTTGATGAACTTCATGGGGCTCATTTTTTCTCCAAGTTAGATCTTCGTTCTGGGTATCATCAAATTCGGGTTAATGAGGAGGATATACCTAAAACTGCCTTCCGCACACATGATGGTCACTATGAATTTTTAGTCACGCCCTTTGGCCTCACGAATGCTCCTTCAACATTTCAGGCAGTGATGAATAACATATTTCGACCATACCTCCGGAAATTCATTCTGGTCTTCTTTGATGATATCCTCATATATAGCAAAACTTGGGCTGAGCATCTCCATCATCTGGAGCTTGTCTTGCAACTTCTCTCTGATCATCAACTCTGTGCAAAACTATCTAAATGTGTGTTTGGCCAGGAGGAAGTGGAGTATCTCGGGCATATTGTTGCACACCATGGAGTGCGGGTGGATCCTACAAAAATAGATGCCATGAAAACTTGGCCGCATCCTAAAACTCTCAAGAGCCTTCGGGGTTTTTTGGAGTTGACTGGCTACTACCGCAAGTTTGTCAAAGATTACGGGAAAATTGCAGCACCATTGACAGCTCTGTTAAAAAAGGATGCCTTCTCCTGGACCCCTGTTGCTGAGACTGCATTTGCACAACTGAAACAGGCTATGTGCAGTACACCTGTTCTCGCAATGCCAGATTTTTCCAAACCCTTCACTATTGAGAGTGATGCTTGCGGCAATGGATTGGGTGCTGTTCTCCTGCAAGATGACCATCCTATTGCGTTCACTAGCAAAGCCCTCTCTGGTAAGAATCTAGCCCTCTCTACTTATGAAAAAGAAATGATGGCTATTTTGCATGCTGTACAGAAGTGGCGGCCATACCTCTTAGGGAGTCATTTTTGCATCAGAACCGATCACCAAAGTCTGAAATACTTCCTGGAACAACGGGTATCCTCTCCTACACAACAGAAATGGGTCAGCAAACTCATGGGGTATGATTATGAGATCACCTACAAGAAGGGTAAGGAGAATATTGTGGCAGATGCTCTTTCTCGCACATTTGATAATCAAGCTTCCCTTTCCGCTATTTCTATGCCCATTCCCAATTGGTTAGCGCCTGTTCAGCAGGGCTATGACAATGACTCTTCTTTATCTCAAATCATTCACCAGCTAGCCAATAATCCTTCTGCTATACCACATTACTCTTGGGATGGTGCTTCTCTTCGATACAAGGGTCGGCTAGTGCTTCCTCAGAACCCAGCTCTACATCAGGCTATTTTTTATGAACTCCATGCTTCTCCTTCAGCAGGGCACTCAGGCTTCCTCAAAACTTATGAGCGAGCAAGGAGAAACTTCTTTTGGAAAGGGATGAAACAGACGATTCAACAGATGGTGGCTGAATGTGATACTTGCCAACGCCACAAGGGTGAAACGACCCTCCTTCCTGGCTTGCTCGAACCATTGCCCATCCCTACACGGATTTGGACTGATATTTCTATGGATTTCATTGAAGGGCTTCCTAAATCCGGTGGCAAGACAGTGATCTTGGTTGTGGTTGATCGTCTCTCGAAATATAGTCATTTTTGTGCCCTCAGCCACCCCTATACTGCCTCCTCTGTTGCACAAATCTTCATGGACCAGATATTTCGTCTTCATGGACTCCCTTCTTCCATTGTCTCTGATCGTGATGCAACTTTTACCAGTCATTTTTGGACTGAACTGTTTCAGAAAACTGGCACCAAACTGAAGATGAGTTCGGGCTATCACCCACAAACTGATGGTCAAACTGAAATTGTCAATAAATGCTTGGAAACTTATCTTCGTTGCTTCACTTCCGAACAGCAACATCAGTGGGCCAAGTGGCTCCCTTTAGCTGAATGGTGGTACAATACCTCTTACCACACTGCCTCTAAAATGACTTCATATGAAGCGGTCTATGGTCAGGCACCTCCAGTGCTCCTTCCCTACACTCCCAACAGCTCACCAGTCCAGGCAGTTGACATAGTTCTCCGCAGCAGGGATCAGATTCTTCGTACCTTACAGGATAATCTTCACATGGCCCGTAATCGGATGAAACAGCAAGCAGATCAACACCGTTCTGAGCGCTCATTTCAAGTTGGGGATATGGTTTTTCTTCGTCTACAGCCATACAAACAATCCTCCCTAAAGCTGAAAGGGCGTCATAAGCTGGCCCCAAAATTTTATGGGCCTTATAAGGTTCTGCAGAAGATTGGTTCAGTTGCTTATAAACTGGAACTTCCTCCTTCTTCCCGCATTCATCCAGTCTTTCATGTTTGTTGTCTAAAGAAGGTTCTGGGTACCACTGTCAGAGCACAAACTACTCTCCCTGAAATGGATACGGAAGGATCCATTATCCTGGAGCCGGTGGCAATCATTGACCAGCGCACTCGCCAGCTTCGCTCTCGCTCCATCTCTGAGGTCTTGATTCAGTGGCATGGCATGCAACCAGAGGATGCTACCTGGGAACCCCTTCTTCAGATTCAACACCAATTTCCACACCTTAAGCTTTGAGGACAAAGCTTTTTTCTAAGGGAGAGGGGATGTTAGGAACCTGTGTGTTCCTTCTGTTTATTTTGTTAGAGTAGTGTTGTTGGACGCATATGCTTTGTAAGTCGTCCCGTGAGTATATTTTATTATCCCACATGCATAGGTAGTATTTCTTTTTTAGATCGTACTCAGTATATAAGAATAGGTTGAGGCCCTTGATGGGCACGGACGAATTTATTGTATTGAGCTTGCTCAAAGGAGGTTACCCCCTCGAAGTGGCCTGCGATCAGTAGATTCATTCTGAGTTCTGCTATCACTTTGTATTCTGTTATTTCGAGCATTCTCACGATATTGCTATAAGGAGGTTCATCACAGAAGTCGTCTTACATCTTGAGAGTTAAGATCTTAGAGATTTAGGCTTGCAAGTTGGGAGAAATCACTAAGAATTAGATGTTTGACATCCAAATCACACTACAACAACTTGAAGGAAAAAGAGAGGAGTTAAACAAATCCTTAAAGAAAATAGAAGAGTTGGCTATTCAGTAAAATGACACACTTTATCAAGAAGAGGACACTAAAGGACTATTTGACAATGACAACTCCAGTGAAAGTGATGCAACTATAGCATAACTATTTGAGAAGAACAGCCTCTTGAATGAAGAAGTCAGAGGGTTGAAGAGAGAACATGACATTCAATTAGTGAGGCTATTGTTGGATACAATTGATTAATTGTGTATTGAATTTGATGTTATAGAAATGTCATATCATTATTAGTCAATATATGCTGAGCTCACTCTGGCAGTGAAGAGAAATCTATGTCTATCGAGTATTACTATGGTTGCCTAGTTCAGAAGGTAGTGTCTACCGAGTTCACTCGGGCGTTGAAGGAAAGTATGTAGAAGATGAGCGTTAATCGAGCTCACTTGGTTAATGAAGGAAAGTTGGATGGAACTAGTGCTAACCGAGCTCACTTGGTTGCCAAAGGATCTTTGCAAGTTTGTAGTGTTAACTGAGCTTCTATTGGTTAACACAATAAATTGCTTCTGAGTTAGTTTCTACCAACCTGGATCGGCTAACAAAGGAATTTCTTATTCAGGCATATTAAGCTGAATGATTTATCTATTGATTCTAGTTGACTGAGGTGATGAATATTAATTATTCCAAGTTGTATATGAGCCAAATTGACCATATGAAATATATAAGGTCAAGTTGAGAACTTGAAAGTGTGGAAGAGTATGAAGATGCGATGAATATATTTGAAGATTTAATGATGAAGAGAGGAAGTGAATTTGAAGGATAAGTAGAATATCCTTCTGGAGCATAAAAGCTATATTCGATTAGGAAGGATCAAGTACAAGCCAAAATAGAGATCAGTAATTAACAATTTAGTTGCATTCAAATCAGGTCATCTCATTGTTACTCTCTAACCATTGTAGCAGTGATCTAAATCTCCTAACAGAGTTCGCTTAACAACTATTTGTAAATCCTCTAACAAGGTGGCAGTTCTATTGAATTGTCTAGAGGCCTCTAACAAGGCCACTCTTGACAGGGTGATTAAATCCTTTAATAGGGTAACACCTAACAATGTGTTTTGTAACCTTTAACAAGGTTGGCTCCTAATACGGCTCACTTTAGAAGAGTGAAAACAATAACTAGTTGCAATTGCTAGTTTTTCCCAAATTGAGTTTCCACATTAAATCTTGGTGTCAAATGTGTTCATGCTATTTTTTTTCATGTGTTTGCAACCAAGTTAAAGTAATGGGTAATCATAGTTAACATCTAAAGTTTGCATGTTAAGCATTTATCGAGCATATTCAGTACTTACCGAGTTACAACATTTTATATGTGTTTATTGACCATCTGCAGTAATCACTTTTCAGATTGTATTTTTGTACTAACATCTAAGGGATTTGGGATTTATTTTAATAGTAATTGATTCACCCCTCCCCTCTCATTTACTCCTCTTATATTGCCAACAGCTATGTGAAGTGACTAAACAGAAAAAGAAAGCTGAGGAAGACAAAATCTTGGTAGAAGAAGACGAGAGACAAATGACTACCAGACTTGATGAAAGGACATCTGAATTGTAGAAGCTTGCAAACATTCAGCTGGACATGATGAATCAACTGCTACTTGCAAATCAAGAACTGAACATAAAGGATATGGAGATTGCAAATCTGAGATCACAAAATGATCCACTGAGGAATGAGTTATGGTATGAGAAGGAACTAATGGAAAGGATGAATAAACCTAATAAAGTTATAAGATACTTTGAAGAACTGATGAGATCACCAAGAACAAATTTTGACAATTTTGAACTAGGATATTCCAAGCTCCTATCATCCATTAAAGGAGAGTGAGATCACCAAGAACAAATTTTGACAACTTTGAACTAGGATATTCCAAGCACCTATCATCCATTGAAGGAGAGTCATCAAATAGTGGAGAACAAAGGAATGCACAACCAAAGCACTAAAAACCTACATGTCATCATTGTGGGAAACTTGGACATATAACCAATATCTGGGAAAGCAAGAATGGTAAGCAAAATCCTAAGCCTTAATTTAATGGACATTGTTTTAATTGCAAAAAACAAGGACACCAAGCAAATGAATGTAGGTCAAAAGGCAGCAATATACAATTTGCACTTAGATTTGAAGTTCATTACTACAATTGTCAAAAATATGGACATAGAGCTCAGGCATGTAGATCAAAGGAAAAATCCAACTGGACAACCAAGAAGCAAGGAAATGCATCCAAGCAAGGTAACTCCTATAACTAGGATTAAACACATGGTATACTTGTCATTATTGTGGAGAATATGGTCATATTGCAAAAATTGCATTAGGACACATTTCAGAGGCAAATACATGAGTTGGTTGAATGGAAGCTTAGTTTGCTTTAATTGTCACAAGGTTGACATGTAAGCAAGACTGTAAGACTCGAGCACCAACACCTAGCAATGAATACAATAAAGGAACAAGTGAGATTGATGCAAAACAAGCAAGGAAGGAGATAAATAAAACCTGGAGGAAGAAGGAAGTGGAAGGTAGTAGTGGAACCAATGAAGTCGAGGTCACCCAATCGAATGGATGAGAGGATCACACCACCTCAAATAAAGAAAAGAAGGTATATAAGGAATTGTCTATTTGAAAGTTACATATTACATCATTTTCGAATGTAAGATATGTTAATGTCCATACCTGCATGAATCAAGATGCACTAGGACAAACTTGAGGCAAGAATTGAGCAATAGAGATCATATACATAATTGATACCGAGTATCAATATTAGTGTCTATAGTGACTGAGTATCACTATATGTACCAAGCTCCTATATAGACTGAGTTGATATAGAGACTGGGCCAAACATGAAAATGACAATGGTGACCGAGTGATGTGGTCTTAACTGAGCAATGAAAGAAAGATATTGTGTTGAGACTAAGGACAGTTGTAATGCACCTACCCGTGTACATAACATTTATTGAAAACCTATTCGGATTGATTGAAGGTCTATATCAAATTATGAAGTTCATTTTCATTCACCAGGTGATTTAGAACTCATGCGGTGATTCAAGAGCAATTTGTGCAAAAGATTGTGTGATTCTATAGCGTGCCCGCGACAGATTGCAAAGTGAAGTAAGGCTTGTGAACGGAGTTGAGTTTTTTTTTTTAAACTATTAAATTTGTTTTAAAACCCTAGTTTGAAAATGACATCATTTGCATCTGGTATTGGCAAGAAAATGCTAAAAGATAGCAATGCATAGATTATAAGGAATGATCAATGCCCCCCATCAAAATTTAGGGCATACCCTAATATTGTGTTCACTAGAGACGCATCAAGCATTGTATCATCGATTACTCCTAAAGTAATTATGGTGCATGATGTTTGCTCATGCTACATGTGCAAGATAGGGGAGATTGGAGATTTTGAACTTAGAAATGCATATGACAAATTGTTTGAAAATGAAGTGTTTAAGGATAGATTTTGAACTTAGAAATGCATATGACAAATTGTTTGAAAATGGAGTGTTTAAGGATGAGAATAAGGTTATTGCCAAAAAAGGGCTTACTCGTGCCCTAGTTTTCCCTAAAGAGTTTAAAGTTGAATGAATAAAAATCGTTTTGAGTAGGGTTCATGGTATGAAATTGTGGCTAGAAAATGTGCTAGTAAAAATTAATAAGGCAATAATTAATCGTGTGATAGGATATCCTACCCTAGATAGAGTGAAGAACTTGTGTTTCTCAGCAAGGAATACTATTAAAGAACAAACAAAGACTAAGTAGAATGACCGAGCCACGTCCATAGATGACATTGAAGATCTCTTTATTGAATTCGCAGTATGTGTGATTGCACATAAGTTCAATCTATTGAGTAGACTAAATAGCTCGCCAAGCATTGCAGTGGACTTAGTGCACAAAATTGTTAAGAGAGATCACAACTATGATTTTGTCGAGCTTCAATTGCAGCAATTATCCGAGAATCTGGGGGAAATTAGGAAAGCTAAGAATACATTGTGTGAGTTTGGATCACTCTTGATGTGCATATTTTTCTGTGCAGAATTCATTTCCAAATATAGGTATTGTAGTGTCGAATAAAACAAAACTAGTAACCAAGAAAATCAATTATTGTATTGAACTAATGGGAGAAAATTTTGGGACAAATTTGGATCAATATTTCGAGGAGTTCAGAGGAAAAATGAGGAATAGATTGAGAATTCCCCAGTCAGTCGTTGATTGCTATTATGATTATATTTGTTTCATGTTCGACATAGAATACACTTACACACAAGATGTACTACTAAGGGTTGCATGGGTAAGGCCTATGCAATATGAGGTAAATGTAGATGAGATAACTGCGGTTGTGACAACCTTGCTGTCTAAAGAGATTGACAAGAATGCAAAGCCTTTCAACACATATGAGACAAAAAAATAAAATGATGATGCAAACCAAAGTGCCAAAGATGGACAGAAAGCAGAAGAAGATAGTTGCTGATCTTGAGGGCCAAATTGGTGAAGGGCCCTTGTAGATTATTGAAGGCAAAGGGGAAGATGAAGAACTTGAAGAAGAATCAAAAGGAAAAGAATTAATGGTTGTCGAGAGCAAGACAACAAAATAGAAGAAAGTTGTGATAATAGATTGTAAAGTCAAGAGGGATTTGAAGAAAAATGTTACATCTCCTACCTCTGCACCTCAAAGAAGGATAACGAGACAAGGATCTAAAGCAACATCTCCTGTGACTGTTCGAAAGAAAGGCACTACAAAGATATCCAAGCCAATTAAGGCCAAGAGTACGTCAAAGAAAAAACAAGTTACCAAAGGGAACGAGCAAGGTCAACAAAAGAAACCGAGGAGGAAGCTAGTTGTCATACTTGGTGATGAAGAAGATGAAGGAGAGAAAATTGAGTCTAACGATTTGAGCAAATTGTAAATTGTTCCCAGACTATCTCCTAAAAATGTTGATCAATTATGTGAAAGTATAAGAAATTGAGTAGAAGTTTTAGGTTTTAAAGATAATGATTATTATTCTTTAGATAAAGGAAATAAAGAAAAGGTTGAACAAGCAATGTTGGATATAATGACAAAGTTCAAGCACACACTTATAGAGCTAGGAAAAGGTATACCAGAAGAGTTGTACAATAAATTAGATGCAAAATGGAAATGTGCATTGTCTACAGAAATAGAAATAATGAAGACAACTCTAGTCCAAACAATGCCAGAGTTAGGGAAGACTCACATGTCTATTGCCTTAAAAGATTTTGCAAAGAAATTTGTGCCCAAGACAAGGGTTTATAAGATTTTGGACAATAAGATAGAAGAGGTTGTGCAAGAAAGCACATTAGTTTGGAAAAAAGGCATTTGGACTGGTAGTACCTCCAACAATAGGAGATAAAGAAGAAGAAGACACATAAACATTTGAGCCAGTCAATCTAAAAGAGCAGATAAGAAGAAAGGAAGGGGAGAGTGGACAACAAGATGTTGTCACCATTGAAGATATTCATGATGAAACACAACAAAATCTAAATTTCTTGAGTAAGGAAGAAATTAAAAGTGTAGCATTGATGAGTGCAACCTCAAATACTCCTCTACCATGCACCAATCCCGTGTTGATATAAATGAAGGATTACCCAAGGATTGAAAGTGCAACAAATGTGAACTCTACAACTGATAGTTTTCAAATAACTTCAATCATAGTTGCAGAGAAGGGTCAACAAGATGCAAGTGTCGAGGAACGTGGCAAAGCTCTCATCATGATTAAATATGCAACCCCTGCAACCACTCTTGTTATTAACAAAGAAGGAGACGAAGAGAAGGAGAAAATAGATAAATCTGCAAATAATGCCTCAGGACCTCATGTTGAGCTGTAATTTTGCATGATGCTTAACAACAGGAATCCTTTCAAACTCCTCTCTAGAAAAGTTGATTTGTGATCAACTCCAAGTTTCCGGGCGATCTTGCGACCTACTGGAATCCGTTCAGTTGAAGATAAATGTAAGTGTTCATGAGGAGACCTTTGCTGGTTGAAAACAATTCGAATAAGATGTAGAATCTATTTGCTATTTCAAAAGAATAAAACACACAAAAAGATATATATTTTTGTATTTTTTTGTTTTTATGATGAATGAAATCTAACAATGCAACTATACAAATTCCTCAATTAATCAAATGTTTGTAAAAGCAAATAATGAAGGTAGGGTAACAAGAAGTTTAACCAAATACATGAAAGTAAAATCCTAACGGATATAAGCCACAAAAACAATGCGTCTGTGAGTTAAGCCTTTGAAAAGATCGGTGGGTAACTAGTGAAAATAGGTGCAACGCTTCCTTAATTCCATTGATGCAATTGTCGATGGGAATTCAATAATCGTAAGATGTTTCACATTTCATCAAATCACAAGGCCATAGGAAGTGTGCTCATGCGAGACGAAAAGCTATGCAGGAACAATATGGTGATCTCTTCTTGAACTAAGTACGTTAGCGAAATTTGTAGACCCATAGCAAACACCAGAATTAAAAGATCGCACAACCAAAACAACGCAATAAAATTATTGGCTCAATTACACTTAATGAACATACATTCACAAAATATAACACACTTAGGCAAGAATCACTACACTCCAAATGTGAGCACCAATAGCATATATTACTGCATCAAAATAATGACAGCCTTGAATACATATTACATTCCTGAATTTATGCGAAATCATCTCCTCAATTTGTGTTGAGAGCGAGAGATCTCTTTATGCAAACATGTGCTTCTAAACTAATAAAATAAATCTTTTTATATACAAGCTAACTCTTTTACAGGTGTTGAGTAGGACTGCATCTTTATTTATATTATTAAATGGATGCATGAGCCTTTACATGTCTTAAAACAAAGAAAGCATGAGAAAATAAGAAGAAGAAAGCCACTAGATGATGTAGAAGTCTTTGGAAGTGCCAAAAATAAAAGCTTCATGTTCACTAGAGGTTTGTAAGAGTTAAACCGTCATCAGAATGCATTTTCGGTGCATGGAAAACTCTAAATTTGGAACTAGTAGTTAACTATCAACGCACCTTTCATTTCCTCAAAAACTTTTGGAACACCTCGAAAGCAACACACCTAGCGCACCTGCGCACCTCGGAAGCTCGGAAGCTCAATTTGCTAAAAAATCAAAGTTCTCAGTTTTGAAAATCATTTTTGGGTTTTTCTCAAATGGGGTTTTATATCACTTTTGTGTACTTACTTTGATCCTTTTGATGATTTATACCCTCTCTATAGTCAAAAACTTTCATAGTCCTAAACTGATACTTCTAAAATCCCAAGGCATCTGTGTTAGATCTTGTCATAAATAGTTGCATAAGAAGAAGAATTTGTTCTGGTTCATGTATCCAACCTCTGTATCTTTGATCTTCAGTGTAAATTGCTTGATTCTTCCTTCTCTCCAACTGCCCAATCCTTCTTGGTCAGAGACCAAGTGCCTCGGATTTATCCAAAACGATCAAATGTTTGAAAAATTTTCATACTTTTTTACAAGTTTTTCCTAGGTCTTTTTAATTGGCTTTTTCGGAGGTCTTCTATTCAAAATTTCAAGTTGAAACCTTCCTCATTCCCTAAAACTGGGCAACCGAAGGCTTACTGGTTTAGGGACTGGAATTAGATTTTTAGTTCTTCTTTCCAACGGTGTTAACGGTTTTGAATTCTGAGCTCTAGGTCAAAAGTTATGACCCCAACAAGTTGAGGATGTTTTTTTACCTACACAAAGAAGAAAACATTAGTCTAAAAGGCTAAAACAAAAAACCCTAAACAAACCCTAGTTATGACAGAAAAAATGACTGAAAACATAAAACCTCAAAATTGCTAAAAAACAACAAAACCCCATATTTGTAATCCTGATAGGCAAAAAAGAGCGCACTTGGTGTACCTCTAGGTGCGCTTTTCCCTTGTACAAACTTTAAAAAATGAAAGTGCACACTTAGCGCACCTCATAGGTTGTGCTAAGTGTGCACCTTTTTTTCTATAGCAATGTATCATTAGTGAAGGTGCACAACTGCGCACCTTTAACTAGGTGTAGTTTTTTATGTTTTAAAGGTTTTTAAAGATTTAATGCAAAAAAAGGTGCGCAACTGTGCACCTTTCACTTAGGTGTTGTTTAATGTTTTGTGTGCAGGTGGAGCAGAGAAGCGGACCTCAGGAGGTGCGGTGATGTGGGAGATGAAGCGAGAGGAGAAAAGTGATGAGGGAAGAAGCACGGGTCCTGGGGTTTATAGGTCTAGGGCTTAGCGCACCCCTTGGAGGTACGCAACTGCACAATTGTGCACCTTCAAGAGGGAAGTGCTTTCCCCTATGTGCCTTGGCTAACTTAGTGCGCATCTTTATATGCAAAACAAATATGAGTTTCAGGGTAGAAACCCAACTTAGGTAAAAACATAGTGCAAAACCCAAAAAATACTTAGACCCCGAACTAGGGATCCAGAAAGCTAAAAAATAAAGTAGGGGGTCCCAATTTCTAAGTGAAATGGGGCATGCGTTGTGAAACTAGAACACCTCACATTGACAGAACAAAGGAGGTTGAGCAACAATAGACTAAAAAATCACAAAAGTAGAAAGAGACAATCCAAGCTCTAGTTTATTTGCCAAGTGTTATATTTGTATCTACTAAAACATTGATTGCTACATATGTACAACAAGTCATACCTACACTTGCTTAGCATTTCTATTCTGTTCGACGCTTTGTGCTTTGGCCATGGCCCCTGTCGACATTTCCTTAGCGGATCCTTTTGTTGTTGGGGATGTGTTTGCTCGGTCGGCTTCTTCTGGGGTCTGTTCGGGGTTTAGGGCTGCTCTTGCTACTGGGGGCAAATCTTTTGTGAATGTGGTAGCTTTCGAGATTGCTGTCCATGGTTTGGGGTTTCCAGCTGTGGATCATCTGCTCTTGTCCTCGATTGCGAATCCTGTCTTGCTTTGCAATCCGATTTGTTTAGTTTTGGATGATAACATTGTTGATGAAATTGCTCTTATGGCTAAGGACTTCTCTCGAAGGGCCGCTATCTTCAGATTTTGTGGATTTTGGCCTTCACTACAGGCTCTTCATGCTTGGAAACCTAAGCACTGGGACCGTTTGATTTCTAAATCTGTCTAAATTTTCCCTGTGGGTACGAGTTTTGTCATAGTAAAATTTGATGTTGCTGATGACAGGAGGGCAATTTTATCTAGTTGCTTCAGCTGGGAGGGTCATTACCCTTTGTTGGCCAAATCTTGGCACAAGGGTTTCAATCCTGCAACAAAATCTTTTTCTCATATGCCTTTTTGGGTTAGACTCCCTAATCTTCCCTTTCATTTGTGGCTGGATTCGATTCTTAAAGCTGTGGGAGATGCCATTCGTGACTTCCAAATGGTGGACTCCAAATTATCTGATATCTTGCATACTACTAATGCTCGTATCCTTGTGGTGGTGGATGTTGAAGGGACTACCTGAGAAGATCAAACTTGAGGTCTATAATGGTTCCTAGATTTAGACTCGAGACTATGAAGGAATTCCTTTTTGTTGTAGGGTATGCTTTGGGATTGGTTCATTTGTTGCGCGTTGTCCTGCGGAAGTGAGGAAATCAAGAAAAGACCTTCTTGGTAGTTTGGGGCTTTGGTTCAACATTACTCCACCCTTAAAGATGATGCTCTTAAGGATACCCCCCGTCTGTGGATATTGTTGGTGCCAACCTCACACAAGCTAAACTAGGTCTTGATCCGTTGTTGGATATGGCTGCTACAATTACCCCTCCCTCTACAGTTCGAGTTCTGTTGGACAAAGTTTCAGATGTGATCTTGCATGGTTCTCTAGTTGGATCAGTTGGCGAAGCTTTGGTTTGGGAGAAGGAGGCTTCTCCGGTGGAGGAAGGTTGGACAAAGGTTAAAGGTAAAAAATACAAACATTCCCAACAGTCCTTGGGCCATCTTCTTGGATCTCACTCTTTTGGGAGTAGGTCTTAACTTTTTTGAGTTGTAATTGGTGACAAAAACGTACTGTGATATCTGGAGGGCCGCCCTGGTCACCTTTTGTAGGTTAGTAACATGTTTATCCTTTTGTTTGTGGTATCTTTTGGTCGGGATCCATTGAAAATCTTTTGTGTAAAGGGTTTCAGATAGCCTTCAAAACCTATTTTCCTTAATAAAAAACAAGTCATACCTACTTTGAAGGAGAGTGCTACTATAGGGCGACAGATACAACAACCGAGTGCTAAAGCTACACCATTGCAAATTACATTGTTGAGTGTCAACACACCAAGGTCCAAGAAGATGAAGAAAAAGGTTAAGTCACCTTAAAAACAAAACATTGGACGAGGTCATTGTTATTCCAAAGTATGACCCAAACACAATTACTTTTGAACAAATACAAATTTTGCAAGAACTCTTGTAGAGGAAGACCAAACAAGAGGAACTATGAAGGGAGAGACAATAAAATCATGTATACCATGAAATGAAAGATATTTTTGTAGATGCATTCGACGTTTACACTGTGAATGAGCAAAAAAGAAAAAACCAATAATTGATCAATTAATTCATATTGTTAAGAAAGTCAATAATGAGGACATTGAGGTCAAATGAGAAATTGATGAGATGGTCTAAAAAGAAATTTGAGCACAAAGTTTTGGAGAAAGTTTCAACAAAGAATGCAATAAAACAAGTTGAATTTTCAAATCTTGTAAATACTGTAGAAGAAGCCTTGTCGAGTATTAATTCTTTGTATAAAAAGTTTTGTAATGTTGAGTTCTTCACATTGGAGAATCAATAGTCTATTGATAAACTTCAAGAAAATTCAAAGTCTTTTGGACACTCATTGAGCATGGACGCAAGTTCAAGAACTATTAATTTCAATAGGCTAACTTTTGCTCAAGTAAGGTTAGCCAAGTTACAGGCTAAAACTGATAACATGAGAGCCAAATTTTTGTCCATTCAGTCCATGTTGTTACCTCATGTGGAGGTAATGAAAAGGAACTTTTATTTGCAAAAGATTTGGTTAAGAGAGATCATCATCTCTCTACAACAGAAAGTTTGGTTAGTCTAGCTGCTCAGTTAGAAATAAATATATAAGTTATGGAATCTGTTAGATCTAGTTGGGATCATGCATTTGAAATGATTTTACAGATTCATAATTCATTTTTGGAGAAGTATAATCTGACCCCAATACCCTAGTAACCATAAGTATCAAAAATAAGGTGGGAAATAATATGGAGTGTGACAGATCACAAATTAGAACAATGGAGAAATAAATTACAGATGTGATATTCACTTATTTTTGGGAGAAACATTTGTGGTTATGTATATTTGATGTATACGGACTGAGTCACAATCATAGGGGAAGTACTTATTTTGTAATTTTGGATGAAATGGTAAGTCATGAAAAAGTGTTTTTTCCACTAATGTCAAAGGGGGAGATTGTTGATCTCTAAGCCATGTTGGCTATTAGTGTTAAACAATTAGTCATTTCCTAGGCAGAGCTGGTCAGTCATCACTGCGATTGAGCCATCTAATAAAGGCCAAGCAATGTATAATAGAGTTGATCACATTTTAGTTTGAGTTGAGCATGTCTTTAGTTGCTGACAACTCTAGTTTGGACCAAGTGACAATATATGCCGAGTGTGTAAGAAGTCAGTGAACATCGAGTGAAGAAGAGATACTTTATGGCAAATGAGACAATTATTGTCGAGCATTCAGAAGCCGACGGACATATATATTAGAATATTCAAGTGACGAGTAAACCAAGTTTGACATATGTGTTTGTGATGTCACAAACACTTATGCAAATTGTTTTTGGCTGACCTCTACACTTAATTTAAGGATTTTAGAGACAACCAAGAAGGTAATTACATGTTTTGTCAAAGGACATCAATCCCTGTGAAGGCATTGTAACCAATCAGAAGAATGGAAGGACTAAATAATAAAATGGATGAATCTAGATCGTTGATATTGATCTAGAAGGTTCATCAATTGTTCATTTAAAGAGGGACCCAAACCCTAAATCATAAGGATGCTAGCATTGTGTGTATGATGTGAAGTGATAGCAAAGGAGGCTATGTTTGTTAGAAGCAAAGAGATCAGACAAAGCAACTAAATAAAGTAGTGAAGGGCATAACAAAATATATTTGATAAGGAGATTGAATCAAGATTGAAAAGAGAAGATTTATAAGCTAGCAACATAGTGCTAATAGAAGGATTAGGTACTGAGACATTCTAACTAGTGTATCCGGGTAAATCTCTTAACGTAGTGGTCCTAACATGCCTATTCAAATCTCTTAATAGAGTGCTTACTTAGTTGTAAGTTTAAATTCTTTAATCAAGGTAGACTGAATAACACTTTTAAGCTCCTAACATGGTAGACCCCTCATAGGGTATATCACCAAAAGTGATGAAAAATTGTAGGCTTAACAGGCACACTTTGTTGCAGCTGTAGTGAAGATTTGTTGGTGTTACCACTCCTCCCAATTATCATTAAATGCATGCACTTTCCCTTTTCAATTTATGTCCTTTCTATTAGCATGAATGCTAATGGTTTTGTTATGAGGGAGTATCCGAGCAACAAGGATAATGAAGATATGGTAGAATATTGAATTGTTGATCTCTAAGCCATGTTGCCTATTAGTGTTGAACACTTAGTCATTTCCTAGGCAAAGCTGGTCAGTCATCATTGCGATTGAGCCATCCAATAAAGGCCAATCAATATATAATAGAGTTGTTCACATTTCAGTTTGAGTCGAGCATGTCTTTAGTTGTTGAGTACTCCAGTTTGGACCGAGTGACAGTATATGCCTAGCGTGTAACAAGTCAGTGAACGCCGAGCGAAGAAAAGACAATTTATTTCGAGTGAAATAGTTATTGTCGAGCATTTAGAAGCCGAGGGACAACATGTATATTAGTAAGGATCGAGTGTCAGGATATTCAAGTGATGAGTAAACCAAGTTTGACATATATGGTTGTGATGGTACACACATGTAATACGTTTTTGGTCAACCTCTACACTTAATTTACAAATTGTAGAGACAACCAAGAAGGTATTTACATGTTTTGTCAATGGGCATCAATCCCTATGAAGGTAGTATAACCAATCATAAAAATGGAAGGACTAAATGAGGACTAAATGACAAAAGAGATGAATCTAGATTGTTGATCTTGATCTAGAAGAGTCATCTATTGTTCATTTAAAGAGGGACCCAAACCCAAAATCATAAGGATGTAAGAATTGTGTGTATGATGCAAAGTGATAGTGAAGGAGGCTATGTTTGTTAGAAGTAAAGAAGTTAGTGAAAGTAGTTGAACAAAGCAGTGAAGGGCAGAACAAAATATACGTGATAAGGAATTCAAATCAAGATTGAAAAGAGAAGATCCATAATCTAACAACATAGTGCTAACCAAAGGATCAGTTACTAAGACATTTTAACTAGTGTATCAGGGTTGATCTCTAAACAGAGTGGTCCTAACAGGCCTAGTTGAATCTCCTAATAGAGTGCTTGCTTAGTTGTAAGCTTAAATCCTTTAATTAAGGTAGACTGAATAAGTCTTTTAAGCTCCTAACATGGCAGACACCTCACAGGGTAGATAACCAAAATTTATCAAACATTGTAGCCTGAACAGACACACTTTATTTCAGCTATAGTGAAGATTCATGGGTGTCATCCCTACCCTAGTTACTTCACCTTGGAGGGTTTTTGGGTAACCAAATTTCTTTTATTATGTGTGTACATTTACTTTCATGTTTATGGATGTGATGCATACTTAGATGTATTACAACATAACAATTATATTTTTAGTGATGTAGGTATGAGATGGGTAAATGGTGAATGTATTTGTTTTGTTTGAAGAAGTTAAAAGTTTTGGAGATATTGATTCAAGCGCGCCCCCCCCCCCCCCTCCCGCCCTTAGTATCTCACTTCCCAATAAGAATTCCAACATTGAATCACCTCAATACCCAAATAATAACGAAGATGTCTCAAATTAGTCATGTCAAGTTGTTGCTTCAAGATGTACTCAATAACTTTAAGATGTTGTGGTATCAACTAATTTGGAATAACAATTTAAAAACAACAAACTGGTAATGAATAGCTATGTTTGATCCTAATTTTGTTTTGAAATTTTGGGGGATATTAAGAAACAAAACCCTCTAAAATTTAGGATTAATATTCACTTGTACAATTATGGTAGGATTAGGGTTATACTTAAATTATAGCTAGGGTGTAATTATGGTTAAGGCTATGATTCAAGTACGATTAGAATTAGGTGTAGTATTAGGATTATGATTATTATAGCTCAAACCCTGAACTTAATCATAACTATAATGCTAATGATTATCCTAACCTTGATTGAAACTCTAATCATAGTGTCAAACATAACTTTATCTTTTCATTGTAACACTAATCTTGATCCTATATCTAACCCTAATCCTAACCTAATGCGAGCCCCTAACATAATTGTAATTCTATTTCTAACCTTAGTTCATAATCCTTAACCTAACATCCATACTATTAACCCTAACCCCAACCCTAGCTGTAATCCAATGTTTGACCCTAATCCTAGCACTAAACTAAAACTAAAATGATAATCTTAAAGATAACTCAACTTGAATCTTATATCTTTTTTAACCCTATTCGTATCCCTTACTTTTGCTCTAATCTTATTCCTAACCCTATCTATATCTGCAACGAGACCCTAATGCTAACCCCTTGAATATCCCTAATAATTTATTATTAACATAAGCTTAACGCTAGCCTTTATTGTAACCTTGATTATAATTCCAACCCCAATTGTAATAATATCTTCAATCTTGAACGCAATTCTAATCACAATGATAACTCTAATTTAAAATGCATTAATATCCTTGCTGTAATTATATTTATAAGTGTAACGCAACCCATAATTATGTTTCCAACTCTGACCCTAACTCTAACCCTAACTCTAGTATTATACCTAATTTTAATCATAATCTTGACATAAACGCCCCTAGATATATAGCCAATTAAAATTCTAAATCATAAGAGAGTTTTAGTTTTTTCTTTGTTAAACTATCTCCTCCTTGTCATTTAGATTTTGGTTGTTTAGATAGACACTTCTAACCATAATCACATTTTTATCTCTAATTAATTTAGATTTAATTAGAAAAATATAATTATCTAATATGATATTAGAAATTTGTAAGTTTAATATAATATTTCTGACTATTTTATATATATATATATATATATATATATATATATATATATATATTAGATATAAGAGTTTTAGAAAATACAAAGCAACCAAAGTACCATGACGAAAATCAACAAGGAGGCCAAGCCTCACTAAGGAAGAAAAGACTCAGCTGTACAAGATAACAAAAAGAGGAGAAGAAGGACTACCTAACTAAGAACATCATAGTAATTGACCACCCAAGCAGTCCAACCTAAGGGACCCTCCATCCAAACGACGCTTGTACGTTCTTGAATTTGCATCAGCCTGAATATTTATCTTCTTTTCTAGCATTCACTTTCTTATTGATTTCTTTGTTCAGCCTAGTGCAAGCTTGCTCAAAAGCTTGTAGATCATCCAGGGTTCTATGCCATTGGTATCCATGCTTCAACTCATAGTAGAAAAAAGTAGCATGCCCATCATGAAGGAACCTTCTTATCTTGTCTCGCTTGATCAACATAGTAGCCTGCACCCACAAAGAAATTTTAAAATAAGTGAGTTTTCGAAAAAACTTAGTAAGATCCCTCGGCTTACCTTGGTACGTTTCCTCGTTCCTGCACTTCCAAATCTGTCAGAGAATGTTAGATGACAATATATTCCAAAATAAATTGGTATCTTTAGGAAGACCATTAATATGACTAGTGATAATATCAAGAATATTAACATCAATAGGATAAACAATGCCAAACATTCTCCATATTTCTTTAGCAAAAGTACAATCTAAAAGAATATGTCTACCAGTTTCAGGAACTTTGCATAAATTACAAATATCAAAATTAGAGAAATCTCTCTTAATAGGCATCTTGTCCAATATGACTAACCATCTGAAGCATCTAATTTTAGGCTCAATAGAATTCTTCCACAAGATATCAAAGTATTTTTTCCAAACATCAAAATCATAAGAAGAGTACCAAACAACATTGACATGATCAATAATATCCGTATTACAATCAAGGATTCTGTATATATTCTTGGCCTTAAGCAGATTTGTGACGACTCCACCAGGCTAGTTACATTTAAGGTGCCTTTGAGAATCAACATGGCATATAGTGGGAAGAACATTAATAGCTTGCACAATCATGTTATAAGTTCTTTTATGGGAATCAGGGATATCATATTTATTTTTAAGCTCATCCCAAGGTGTGATTTGATTTTGCTCAAAGAGATCTATGAACTGTTTAATACCTTTCTTAGCTCACAGTTTGGCATAACACCTTTGGGTAAGGGCCAAATGTTTACTATTTAGGTGAAGATTCCACCAAATGGATCTTTCATGATGGAGTTGATTATTACAATGAAAATCCTTGTTAGTGATGAATTTCCTAACATGGTCCCAAGCCTTCCAAATAGGTCTAAAAACCGTAGAACCTTGGACTATGACAGGAAAGTTACCAATAATGAGGTTGCAAAAGGGGAGATTAGTCCAAGATTTGGATTTCTTAGGCACACCCCTCTCAATGTTGTTTCTAACCAACACTTTACAAGGACAGTCACCCTCCATGGATTGAAAAATCCATTTGGTAGACAGGGCAATACCCTGAATTTAATTTTATAAAACATCTCCTAATACTATATAAATAAATTATTGATACAAATATGATAATAATAATATATTACAGTGTTATAATATATAATTATGAATATATTTATGTGATATTTAGTTTGTAAGAATCTAATAATATAATATCATACAATTCTATATTAATTTTATCAACTCAGTAAGGTAGCAATTTTTTGAACAAAACAAATTAATATCACTTTTCTCAAATTTGATTAGCTTAACATATTTGAATAATATGAGCACTTCTGTCAATAAAGTTAAGTAATGTTGTATACAATATTATAGATATATATTTTAACAAATGACACTATAATATTATAATACTTTGTTACGCACACACGCACACGCACGCACGCACACACGCACACACGCACGCACACGCACGCATGCACGCACACACACGCACATGCATGCACGCACACACACAGGCACACTCACATGCGCACACACACACACACACATTTTATAACCTTAAAGAATTATTACATTCTTTGCCAATGTGATAGAAACACCATTATTTCTGGGTGTTTCAAGTTTAGATTTGTATATAAAGATGACTAGAGGAGACATATCTCATGAAGACACACACACACACACACACACACACACACACACACACACACACACACACACATATATATATGACTAGAGGAGACATATCTCATGAAGACAGTTGTCTATGGTAATTTATAAGTTTACACACACACACACACACAAAATTTGTCTAATTGATGATTGTCCAATAACCATAAAAGGATTATCTCTAGAACAATTCAATCCAACTGAAGGTAAAACATTAACAATCCCTCTTAGCTGGGGAGGATTGTTATATAACACATTGTGTTCTCAAGCATATATATATATATATATATATATATATATATATATATATATGACTAGAGGAGACATATCTCATGAAGACATGTCTCTATGGTAATTTATAAGTTTACACACACACACACACACAAAATTTGTCTAATTAATGATTGTCCAATAACCATAAAAGGATTATCTGAAATGTCCCTTTTCTGATTTTTCATGATATTTCCAACCTCTAATCAGATCTTTAAAATCAAACAACTGCTATCACAAAGATCCACCAAATTCCTTAAGAAACCCCAAATCGGGTATGTTGAAAATAGTGCTAAAAGCTTCACAACTTCACAAATTATTAATGAATCTGAAAATGGAAATTTTTACAGAACTTTCAGCAGCATAACAGCCTACAAATTGATATTTCCAGATCCGTATAGCCTTTACACAACAGCTCGAAAATGTAGGACCAAAACTATGCTCATCGGGCTCCCGAAATAGCACAAAATATGCTCGGAAACACCACAAGAACACTAATAATCTATCTCAGAAGTTCAATCACGTCCCAATATATATATTCAGCTCTATTTTAATAGCTTAAAGTATAAAATACAGCAGCAATCAAAACTGATATGAAATACTCAACCGGAAACACCAAACTCTTACAAAAATACACCCGGAAACTCACAAATCTGCACTGTTCAGCACAAAGGCAAACTCTGTATGAGCATGCACATGGAATGGCTTCAAACTCCCGTCCTTAGCCTTCCTGGAAACCTACAAACTCCCGTTCTTGGGTCTCCCTGGAAACCTGCAAACTCCCGTTCTTGGGTTTCCTTCTCCACAGGTTTGGCAGCCTCTGAAGAATAACAAAGAATGAGTGAAAATCAAGTCTGGAATCCCCCCAAAATGCCTCCAAACCTCTTTAAAAAGGGCATAACTGTAACTCACGTCCAAGAGAGGTTAATGAAACATATTTTAATAATAATTATCATTTATTAGTCCAACGGTTTCCAAAGATTAACTCCCTTTTTCCGAAACTTCACTTTCTTGGGCCTGCCTGTCTTAGCAAAGATTATTATTTTTTAATTATTTGAAAAGGGGACATGACAAGTCCTCCCCTCCCAAACATTGCTTGTCCTCAAGCAATGGCTGAACAATAAACCAATCAATCCTCCTGGATCCCAAATGTAGTCATGAACTATACTACTACCAATTAACACAGACTCCTGCAAGATCCTCTGCAATATGACCAAGAGGAATCCATAATCAAACTGGCACTTATAGCTCAACCAAACTCCAAAATCACCATTACCACAGTCAAAAACCCATGAGACACAAACTCTTAGAATATCAAAACCCAAGTAAAGTGGACTACCAACATAGTAAATACCATCAATGCATTCCACTGGCCTATATGGAATGTACAATCCAACTCTGCAACAATGGTGAATGCTCTCAAATGAAACTATACCAAGTATGGAGAATCCACACACTATACAACTCCTGCAGTCAACACAACTCTGTAGATCATTGGCCACTGTCTCATAACCATAACTCCCATGCACCCCTGATGGTGAAAAGCCATCACAAGATAAACAACAAGAAATGGAACCCAAACCAAATTTTCCTGCCATCAACTCCTCAGCATAAGGATCAATTGTTAACTGATGTACATACCTTGCAATATAATGTTGATTAAAAAAACCAACCTCAGTCAACAACTCACCATGAACAAGTGATACAACCCACTGTGACTGATCACTAGCTAAGTTAGGAGATGTCATAGCCAAAGGAGTAGAATCAATAACAACACTTGCTGAAGCATCACTCCAAAACTCCTGCTCTAAGTCATGTATTATCAAGCTATCAACTACAAAACCTGTCGCCATGTCGTGCCCATCACAACTCTCATCTCGAGGCATCAAACTATTCCATAATTGATGATAAGCACTAGGAACCAAAGTACATCTCTGTATCATAATCTCATCAACATGGTCATCAAAGGTAAATTGATGAGCGTACCTCACAGTGTAATGCCGATAGAATGCGCCAATCTCAGTCAGTGGCTCAGACTGTAATCCAGATGAAACTAACTGCAATTGATCATCAACCATGTTGGAACTGACTACTACCTCCAAAGATATCACCAAGGGAGTAGTATTACTATCAGGAACCATGCCAACTGTCGACTCACCAACATCACACATGACCTTTGATACATCTCTAGTCTCTGTGCCTTCAGTACTAGAGGCCACCACCCTTTCAGGCATACAATAATCTGCTACAATACCCAACTCAACCAAACCTGACTCTAGTGGGAATGAACCTGATATGCCAATGTTAGTATCAAGGATGGATGCATCCCCATCTCCATTGTCTCTGACAATCTCAGTCATGGACATCCTCGAATCACCAAACACCATAGCTTGTGACTGTATAGAATCAGATAAAGACTGTAGTCGCTCTAACTCCATGGTCACCTTAGCCAAATGAAACTGTGACTCCTTGAAAGCCAACTGTGTACTCTCAAGAATCTCAAAAGTCACCTCAAGCTGCTCAGTAAGCTCACTCACCTCATCTTCCTTGGCCAACAATGCATCATATGTTGTACTACCCCACTCCATAAGATAATCTCTATCAGCTACCAACTGCATATAATTCTGTCTCAAAATCTGAATAGCCTCCCATAAAGAGTGGATCTCTGTCAAGGAAATATAACTTCCTTCCTGCTCATCACTAGTAGGAGAACCCCATCCATAAACTGCTAATAATTGACGAGCAGCATCAAAATGTTGGCAAGTGATAGCAATGTCTCGGTCACTAACTCTCAACTGATTAGACACATGATGGCATTGGCTTGACTGTCTCCTACAAACCTCCTTTGATGCACTGTCTAAAGGAGTATCCTCAAAGTTACTAGTCTCTAGAGTATTACCATCCATGTCCTGTGAATCAACTCTAAAGCTCATATCAACATACAGAGTATCAAAATTTGTAGCACTGCTGTCCAACTCCTCTGTACCCAAAGAAACTAAGTCTTCAAAATTGCCCACTACATCCTCCTGGATGTCATCGATGCCAATATGATCCTGGGACTCATCTGTACACACTGCCAAATATGAAAGATCATCAACACATTCCAGCAAGTATGGTCGACTGGATATATGAACAAAGCCCAACACCGGTGTATAAAAACTAATACCAACATCAGACAAGATACTGGCACAAGAAAAGACAACACCGTGTAATCTGCTAATCAAATCCATGATAGCACCCAAACAAACACTGCGACCAAAAAGTGTTAAAGATCTCCAGTCAACTGAATCCCAAACACCAATATAACAATCTCGTGTCCATATCCGTAAACTAGAATCAACTGGTAACTCAAGCAAACTCCTCACCTGAGTAATATGACCAATACCAACTAACTCCACATACCTGTCATGATAAGGTAATGAAGTCACAATACTATCTTCACTCACCTTCAGCTGGCGGGATAAATCATGTGAAGTACTACCTGCCTCAACCTCATGTGATGAAGCATCTAACTGCGCCTGGTACTCTTTCTCAGCAAATTCATGAATGCTCAATGTCTGCTCATCTCTACTAGGTATCTCACCATCCTGCACAACAACATCCTCATAATCATCATCTGAACCCACTACACTGTAGTCACTGCCTGTTGTAACTATACCATCCTGAATACCTGTGGCATCACCCTTTGACAACCTGTAAACAATTGTCTCAATTTGAGTATCAAGTTGACTGTTACTATCAATCTGTGTAATATCCTTTCCCACCACCTCCTGTGGCAAAGTAGAATCTGAGACCACTACCTGGCTATCAGCTAGTTTCTCAAACTCCTCATGCAAGTTCTTGGGAATTGTGTCATCTGTCCTGTGAGAAAATCTGCCAAATAGAAATCCAGTCAACTTATCCACCTTAGCTGGGTCAGATAACATGTCATTTATACGGTGGTGCTCAACCAACTGTTTAGACATGTCATGGCTTATTTTCATAAGTTTATCTCGAATGTCTAAATAACCATCCTTTCTACTATTTTGACTCTGGCTATCAATTGTCCAAGATCGTTCCCTTTGAGACTCTGTACTATACCTGTCCATTCTGGATAAAGTAGAGTGTAACCCCAATAGGATATAACTTCTTCAAGCACCAAGAACTAACATGCAAATGATTAGAAGTAGCATGCAACAATAGATTTGGACATACAACTGATTAGAAGCAACATGCAACCACCAAATTATGACATGCAAGATCTGGGTAGTTGTCAAAACTGACATGCAAACTTCTACAACCGCCAAATTCACCAAGAACTAATAGGCAAATGATTAGAAGTAGCATGAAACCATAGATTTGGACATGCAACTGATTAGAAGCAACATGCAACCACCAAATTATGACATGCAAGATCTGGGTAGTTGTCAAAACTGACATGGAAGATCTGGGTACTTGTCAAAACTGAAATGCAAACTTCTACAACCACCAAATTCACCAAGAACTAACATGAAAATGATTAGAAGTAGCATGCAACCATAAATTTTTACATGCAGCTGATTAGAAGCAACATGCAATCATAAATTATGACATGCAAGATTTGGGTAGTTCTCAAAACTGAAATGCAATATCTGGGTAGTTGTCAAAACTGACCTGCAACTTCTACAAACCCTCAGGCTGGCAAGATCATGGCTCTGATACCACTGAAATGTCCCTTTTCTGATTTTTCATGATATTTCCAACCTCTAATCAGATCTTTAAAATCAAACAACTGCTATCACAAAGATCCACCAAATTCCTTAAGAAACCCCAAATCGGGTATGTTGAAAATAGTGCTAAAAGCTTCACAACTTCACAAATTATTAATGAATCTGAAAATGGAAATTTTTACAGAACTTTCAGCAGCATAACAGCCTACAAATTGATATTTCCAGATCCGTATAGCCTTTACACAACAGCTCGAAAATGTAGGACCAAAACTATGCTCATCGGGCTCCCGAAATAGCACAAAATATGCTCGGAAACACCACAAGAACACTAATAATCTATCTCAGAAGTTCAATCACGTCCCAATATATATATTCAGCTCTATTTTAATAGCTTAAAGTATAAAATACAGCAGCAATCAAAACTGATATGAAATACTCAACCGGAAACACCAAACTCTTACAAAAATACACCCGGAAACTCACAAATCTGCACTGTTCAGCACAAAGGCAAACTCTGTATGAGCATGCACATGGAATGGCTTCAAACTCCCGTCCTTAGCCTTCCTGGAAACCTACAAACTCCCGTTCTTGGGTCTCCCTGGAAACCTGCAAACTCCCGTTCTTGGGTCTCCTTCTCCACAGGTTTGGCAGCCTCTGAAGAATAACAAAGAATGAGTGAAAATCAAGTCTGGAATCCCCCCAAAATGCCTCCAAACCTCTTTAAAAAGGGCATAACTGTAACTCACGTCCAAGAGAGGTTAATGAAACATATTTTAATAATAATTATCATTTATTAGTCCAACGGTTTCCAAAGATTAACTCCCTTTTTCCGAAACTTCACTTTCTTGGGCCTGCTTGTCTTAGCAAAGATTATTATTTTTTAATTATTTGAAAAGGGGACATGACATTATCTCTAGGACAATTCAATCCAACTGAAGGTACAACATTAACAATCCCTCTTAGCTGGTGAGGATTGTTATAAAACACATTGTGTTCTCAAGCATATATATATATATATATATATATATCGTCTCAATATGATATTTTCATAATGATATATTTAAAGATATCAACATATATCGATCAAAATAGATGATATCTTTCTATATCATCTGAAGTATGATTCAAAAAAGAATATCAACCTTATGATATTGATCATACTTATATTACCTTTGTATGTGCACTGACATCATGTCCATGATGCATACCAAGAGAATATGCCATATCCTAGAGTGATGTGTTATCTGATCTTCGAGACAACAACGTAATAAAGTCCATAATGATAGGTAGGCTATCATGACCTCTAGGACAACAACTTAATGTAGTCCATCATGATAACAAGTCAAGCCATTGTTAAGATCGTCACCTCATAACAACCACCATAATCTAATATCGATGAAATATCGTCACCTTTCCTAATATTCAACAAGGGCTTTCACCTCAAATTTCTCTCTCATAGAGAAGAATACATTACAAATAATTTCACCCCAAACTTCTCCCTCATATAGAAGAGCTCATTAACAGTTATTGGCGCATCTCGAAATTCCCCCTTTGAATAAAAATCTTGGGAAGTCAAGTCTTCTAGGTAGTCCCTTAGAAGCTCAAGTTTTGGCTTCTTCAAACTTCGTCCAAGAATACCTGATGCACAATTCTTCTTTTCCTGCATATATATATATATATATATATATATATATATATATATATATATATATATATATATATATATATATTCCATCTAAATCAATCATAAAAATGTAATTAGTATAACATACAAGAATCAACCATATTTTATAACACTTATAGGACTTAGAATCAATCAACTAATAAAATGACTCATTAATCTTTAAACAAGGGATAAAAAATAAATATCACATATCCTTCTTACCAATTAGATTTATGAAGTCATATCTGTAATGCCTCGGTTGGAACCCGAAGAGAAATAAACCTAATATGATACAATGTTTACTGATTAAAAAAAAAAGTTTAATCAACATCAAAGTAACAATGCGGAAGCAATACACACATACACATCACACATATACAAATACAATACAAATTTCATTACTCAAGGGTTCCTTTGTGTTGAGTCACGTTTAAAAAGTTATATTAATTATTTTAAGTTTGAAGTACAATATCATGATCACAAGGAAATAATATATACATCATCTCATAAGAAAATGCATAATTACAACTAATACAATGAAGCATATCTAATGAATAACATCCACTGTGCATGTCATAGGGTATGTGAGAATAGATACAAGTACATCAAAATACAAGATATAAGATAACATATATACATTGACTAAATAGAAGTCTCCAAGATAAAATAAAAATAATAATGGTACAATTGCATCCATGAGCATCCAACATTTGTTAATCTGAGGGGGACACAAATGGTAAGAAGACACAACCTGTGGTCACCTAGTGAGGCTTCCACTCCCATTGTGCAGGGACGATAATGAATGATCCACATACTTATAATCAAACCATAAAACAATCCTAGGCGAGGAATCTTGATAGCCAATTAACCTCAAGGGTAACACAAACTACTAAAGAAGAAAAAATAATCAGAATCAAAAGGACGCTGAGTCCAGTACAAACACCACATTCCAAAGTCAACATACATATACCAGGTATAAATCAAGTATCAAGAATTAAGAGATAAAGTCGATGAAAGATAGACACTCCAAATCAATATGCACATGTCAAGTATAATAACCAACCAAATACCAATTGCCATCAATGAATGAATCATAAACAATAAAGACATCCAACAATCAAATCATCAACAATAAAGACATCCAACAATAATTACACCAATGAATACACCACCAGAGGCAAATGCAAAATCTACAGAGGAGGCTCAAGCTACATTTTTGGGTGTGTCATCATATGGTCAAACTGCTTGATTTACCCTGGTTTGGTTTCTCATTAGACCCCAGTCCCTCAAGCGTTGAGTTACCCTGGACTGGTCACTTCAGACCCGATATCCTTAACATGACACATGCAGAACTAGAATACCCTCTTATAAAGATGAGGAAAACTAATCATACCTCTCACTAGGTATCATCCCATTCCCATCCTTAGCCTATACAAGCACTCAAGGCATGGGCAAGGCAAACATCTCTAACTTATCTTTTTAGTGTATCTCAAGGAAAAGGGCTAGGCAAGATATATTTATTACTGTGTTATCACTTGGTACATAACATACAATAGGTTACCCTAGTATTGACCACTTCGGGCTCCGAACCCCTATTGCAAGCCACTCCCAAAGAAACTCACAAATCACAATTGTGTCTTATGCCACAAAATAATAATGATCGAATTCGTTTCCATAACAGGCAACCCAACAATAGCATTGGTTCTCAAAACCCAAGTAATCATAAATTCTAATCAAAATAAATATCATAAATATAAATCTCAATTTAATTCATAAAAGATACATCATGACATCAAATCAAATAATCATCATAAAAGAAAACTCAAAGATGCCTTTGGTGCACATCCTATCTTAGCCAACTAAACAATTCACAAAGATAACCATCACGAAAACAAATATCAAAAGACTATAAATAGAATATAAAAAGCACATAGTTTCCAACCATGTTTGTTTAATTCTATATTTTTCTATATTTAGCTTGAACCATAAAGATGTGTTGAACAATATTATTCTTAAATCATAAATGATTTAATTAATAACATAAACATATTTAATTAGATTTAAATATTCGTATCAATTCTATTTCTTAAATATTAATATGACTTCTATTTTGGTCTAATATTAATATTTACTTTTCTTTTAATTCATAATGCAATTAGACATAACTCAAATTTGAAATTATAATAGTAATTAAATAATTTATAATTTCTCTCACAAAATAAATTTTCTTAAATAGATGATCACATAGTTAACTCCACTATAACTCCTCTTAGAAATATAATTAAACATCACAAATATTTATTTATCAACTTGCCACTTGCATTAATAAATATATAATCACTTAGATGCAACTAGTAGTTTAAGTAAACTTAAGATATCATTAATGCTAACATCCACTTAACAAACAAAAGAAATTATTTATTTAATTTTTGTAATTAATATATAATTTTAATTTTTTTTTCAAAAAATATTTTAATTTTTTTTACAAAAAATATTTTTATTTTTTTTCAGATTTAATAAATAATAATAGTAATTAAAATTTGAAAATTAATACATATAATTATTTAAAAATAAAATAAACTTGCATATCTTTTTTTTCACATGCCCATCTATTCTTGACCATGCAAAATTATTATATCTATTGTCTAAATTCATTTATTCTTGTTCACATTCAAAAATATATTTATTTATATTTATTCCCTTGCATAATTACATTGATTTACATGCATATCGTTAAACATTTATATTTTTAAAAACATAGTTCTAATAAGTATATTCTATTTTAAATATACAACTTTTTTCATCATATAATTTTCTAAATCTTATTTTACTTTGTCTCAAATATTAGATTTAACTTTTAACTTGCATAATAGTGTTTAATTTGTCTTTGACTTTCAATTTATTTTAATTTTATAGAGGTGTTCCAAAAGCATTTAATCAAATTCTAATTGGATGAATATTCATATTTTCTAATTATTTTGCAAGTTTTCTCAAGAAAAATTTACGATTTTGATAGGTTTCATGCAACATAGCTTTTGCTAAATTTTAAAACAAAGATTTCTAAATTTTGATTTTATCAAAATTTTATACATAATAACAGTATATTATTTCCTCCCAATTTCTGAAAAAAAAATACAACCTAGAAGTAATTTCTTTTTTAAATTTCACAAATAAAATCTATGCACAAATTTTACCATTCACTACAACACAACCTAATAGACATGAAGAAGACAATCTTTTGAAGGAAAGATTTGCAATCACCTAAGAAGACAGAGCTTTTTCAAATGAACTATACTATTATGGGTTTCGAATCCTACCTCAAGTTGATGGTAACAATTTTGCAACTTGTTGAAAGCCTTCAAAACTTCCGAAATTCATTTTGCTCAAAATCTCGATAATTGTTCTCCAAAAATTTGTGTGTGAAATAATGATTCAAAAACCTTTGATATAGAGCATCGACTCCCTTTAGGGTTTTTGTTTCTAAAAAGCCCTAAAATATAATTATTTAATTTAATTATTCCATTCATGCATATTTAACTCACTTTTTAATTACAATATTCTTTTATTTTTATTTTCTCACTTTATTATTTAATGCCAGCACATTTAAAATACTTGTTTATTATTTTAATCAATAAAGATAATTAGAGTTCATTATTTAAATGCAACTCAAATTTTAATCAATATTAGTTAAATGTTCACACTAAAGTAATATTTAATATTTAATATTTAAATTCTTTTAATTTAATTTTCTAAATTAGGTCAAATATTCTAATAATTATTACCAATGAAATATTGATATTTTAATATTTTATCTTTTTAAATCAAATAATATTTAATAATAAAAATGTCAATGATTAACCCAAATATCATAAGTAAACATTCTACCAAGTAAATCACAAAGTCAAACCACATGAAAAGCATAAGGAAATCAACCAAAGCGAAAGTCAAACAATAGACACACATAAAGACTCACAAGTTTGAGAAGGGGTAGACAATCAATTACGAGTCCTCCTTGCAGGACACGTATTTAGGCTATGGCTGGGATTGGACTTGATCATTATCTTCCCATTCTTACCATTGAGTTATTGTGATAAGTCACACTCATCATGTAAATTCAGAGAAGTCGATGTCCAGTACCTGCATCCCACATTATATATAAATTAAACAAACAATGGTAGTGAGTGGTACATCGTGTAGATCCCAACTAGCATGTGACTAGGACTCAATCCCTTAACCACATCAAACATGTTATACGAAAAAATAAAATAGACACAAACACCATACACATGCAATTATGGGGTAAGTATCATGATAAATCACTAGTAGATATACCAATGCATCATTATGAATATGAAATATTCATCATTAAAGATATATCATATGACATTGTTATGAAAGCAATCATATACACTAATTGAGAATCATTAAAGCATAAGTGATTATAATCATTAAACAACACGTGAAATGAAACCAACTAAGTAATCATCAATGAGATATCTGTAATCCAAGTTATTAAAATAATCATATAACAGTAAATCAAATATCTATGGAACTGACACATGCATGAAATAGGCCTAAAAGAGTTTGGCAAACATAACAAAAAAGAAAACTAGACGTGGACATTACAATATAAGTAACACTTTCACCAAGATAGGAAACATACATTTGTCATTTTGATAAATATATGTTTCTTAAGTCATTATGAGGTACAACCATCTATACATATCTAATTATTCATGACTAAATAACACGATCTCTCAGTGCAACAACTTGCCCATATTTCAATATCCATCTCCTCGTCCCTTTAGTATTGTAGAAATTATTGTTGTGAGAATATCTTCAATATTAGAATGATAAATATGATAAATTATAGAGCCCTTTAAAGAAATATTAGAAAATAATAGCACACTTGCAATGGAAATAGTTGTGAGAGACTAAATATAGTTTCTCCTTATCTAGTACTACAATTAAGACAAACTTAGTAAACATGAAGAAAGTAACAATCATCATGCCACTATACCAATTGATTAAAGGAAATGTTAGCAAGTTGATAAATGAAACTAGTTGATAATGATCATAAAATATAATGATATTATTAAGAGGAATTGCTAACAACAATACATGACTCCTAGAATAGAGAAAGAAGTATGTTTATTGACAAATAGGAACTGTAATGATTATTTGCAATTCGAAGGACCATATTGTTAATGTGATCAGACACGTAGCATGGGCATTCAAACATTACACAAGTATTTATTGGGAATGACATGGCATAGGAAAAGGAAGTAGAGAGGAGGTTGTGAGAAGAAAATATATCACCTATTAAAGAGAAGATAAGGTGAAGGTAGGACATAATCCTTTTTCATACGCTTTAGAGTGAATGACATGGAGAGGAACAATAGAATGGGGAAGGATTTAACAAGTACAATATAGAAAGACGAGAATACACGGAGAATAAATAGTAACCATACAACAATAAGAATATTTGGGAGTTGGTAAGCAGACAAAATGACTAGAAGAAGATAAGAAGTGATGCAAGAGAGAGTTTGGAGTTGGCAAGCAAACAAATCATAGAATAAGACCAGTGGTAGTGATCTATAACCATAAGCAACTGAGAAGAAAGTGCGAAGTAGTGTGGAAAGATATTGTTTGATATAGACGTTGCAATATTGGATTATTTCTAATATTGGATTGATTCTTTCCTAAAATGATTCTTTCCTTTCCTGTAGTTGTTTCCTTTCCAGTAGCTTTATGCATATGGCACACAACTATATATGTACTTGTTCAGTTTTATGTGAATACAAGAATGGAAAATATTCTTCTTGATTTCTAATTTTCAAGTTGGTATCAGAGCTTCGAAGCTTGAATCATTTGTATCCCTTCATTGAACCATGACCGATTTAGATTTGGAAGTATTTGAGAGCAAATCTGCTCCCTTTATTATTTAATTTGAAAGTTCATCGTTCAAGGTAGAGATTACACTTGATGAAACAAACTATGATTTGTGGTCTCAAATCATGGAGATGCATATTGCCGAGAAAGAGAAACTCTCTTTCATACGTGGTAACTCACAGCAACCTACCAAGAAGGATGAGGCATATGAGAAGTGGTATGCAGACAATCAAAAGGTCAAAAGATGGTTGTTGATATCTATGTCCCTAGAAATTATGAAGCGATACATTTGCTTACCCATCGCTCGAGATATTTGGAAAGCTCTTTCTAAGGCTTTTTATGATGGAGTATATGAATTGCAGGTGTTTGTCTTGAATCAAAGGGCTTTCTCTGCCAAACAAAATGATAGAACACTCTGTCTATTATGGAGAATTAACCGAGATTTTTGGTGAGTTGGACCATCGTGATAAAGTGATCATGGAAAGTGAGAAAGATGTTGAATCATACCAAAAATCAGTTTAACGACAAAGGGTGCATATTTTTTTTGTTGGATTAGATGGTGACTTCGAACAAGTTCGTGGATTTTGAGAAAGGATCCTATTCCCAAATTAGAAGCATGTTATGCATTGGTCCGCCGTGAATTTGTTCGACGCACAACAATGATTGGAGAACCAAAAAAGACTGAAGCTTTAGCCATGGTGACTCGAAATCGATCTAATCAGAATGAGCGTCCTCAAATCCTGCCTAAGATCACTAATGGTGCTGATAAATCCACCTACAAATACACTCATTGCAATCAAACTAGTCATACCAAAAGTCACTGCTTTGAACTTGTTGGGTATCTAGAATGGTGGGATTGTAGTCGTAATTCATAGAAGAAGAATTCCAAGAAGACCTCCATTGCAGTGTTTGTTGAAACAAAGATAGAGGATAATGTTGCTAGATAGATCTCGGCATTAGCAGTAGCAATAGGTAATGGTGGTAAGTCTTTAAATATGTCTACACTTGTTTCTAATAGTGCATGGATAATTGATTCCGGTGCTACGGATCATATGACGTTTGATTCTAGACAGGTCTAATCCTTTAAACCGTCCTCACAAAAAATTATTTCCACTGCCAACGGCTCTCCACTAAAACAAAGTGATAGGGAATGAATCAAAGTGAGGAATGAGGGCAAGAAGCATCGAGTACAAGGAGGGAACATAGAAACAAGAAACTAACAAGTCAGTCAACAAATAAATAACAATGCATATCGAAAGTAGATTGAAACAAGACATTGACGTCGTAATCCATGGGATAGCAGATTGGGTGATAAGATAATTGTAACATAACTGAGTGATAAGGTATACTAAATAGGGGACAAGAAGCAGTGAGAACAAAAAAATTAGATGGAACGAGATAATTCAGCCTTACAATATTAAAGAAATATTACATTAGTGAAGATATCGTAACTGCCATAAAAATATAGTGCGAAACCTCTTTTAATAGTGGAGACAAAAATATAATTATATGTTGATGAAAGGATACAATTTTAGATTTAAGAACTAGAGGTATATTTTTCATTTACATCACCGAAATGAATGCAACCATGTAATGGAGAAAATTATCAATCTAAGATTGATAATCAAATGAGATATGAGATAAGAAAAATATAGTTCTTATAGAGACTAAGTTGATCTTGGTAGAGGGCATCTATTGTGGATGTCGAGTTTCTTAAAGGAGGACTTAGAGACTAGAGGACATTTGGCATGAATGTCAAGATTCCAAAATATAAATCAGAAAGAGATTTGTAGAGAATCTCTTAGAGACAATATATATTGTAGTGGTCAAACATATGCATATGTCAAAGATAAGAGACTTGGTTAAAGGTGGGATCTCTACCAAGTATTGACATTAGAGATCCCAAAGAGGCCTAAAGAAGATATTCTTCATATGATGATTACCTAATCGAGATAAAATTCTCACCAGAGGGTTAGGTAAATTGAGAAGAGTCTCTTCCAAAGGGACTAGGAACGATAGTGAGGGTAGTATTTAGATTAATATTTATTTACACTCAATACTTCTATTATGTTGTATATATTGTTCTCTATTATACTAATGAATGGTAGCAGGTTACAACATTCAACATTAATCTAAAAGAGGGGACATTACATGGTGTCTCTTCTTTGACATCTCCCTTCTAAGGATGATTCAAATGGGAATGAAACATTATTTATTATTCACCCTCATAACGGAAAACTCTTACTCTTATATTGTTGAAAAATTTTGCATCACATTAAATATGGAAAACTTATTTTTGATCTTTTTTCTTCTTTGCAAAGAATCATCCCTAGAGATCAAGGAAAACAACAAGAACTCAAAGAGAAAATACTTATCCCACTAATTAAGAGAAAATAGTCAGCAACATCCTTTTTGATGTATGTGAAAGAATTTTCTAGGAACTCAACTCAATGCTATGCAAAATATAGTTCAAGCATTTGTAATGATATGAAATGTAGACCACTTGACCATCCTAGAAATCCCCAAAGAAATGAGTGCTCTAATCTTACTAACCCTCTTCAACTGCTGCATGTTTCTTTTTATTGGCAAAGACCCCGCCACAGTGGAATATACATTCTTAGTGGTGTAATGAGTTAAATAACAGATTGTAATGGTAACAAAAATTAACATCTAGACAAGACGTTAGAATCTTCCATCAATTAATATAAAGTAATAACAATTTATCATAACATTAAGAAATGTACCATGAATTCCTTAATGAATGCCCACAAATAAGAAGCTACCACTCCCGAATTAATCCGAGGAGTACATCCATCAATGTTCCAAAAGAAATTATATCACCATGTGGTAGTCTCCTTATAGCACTGGATGCCAAAAAAATCGATGTTTGCAATGTGAACTTGAATCTTTTCCAACTTTAGAACAGCTTAATTCAATATGGCTCTATATCTTTTCCATGACAATTATCAAACTAGTTCCTCCTGCAACTTTGTATTATCACAATATAGCTTCGTAAGAAAATAGATGCTCATAAATGAATGAGTTCTTTAATCTCTCAATGCAAATCTTTGACTCGGTCCACATTTTCTTTCTTTAGAAATTAAATTGTCACCCATAGTATTCCAATGATGATAGTCTTCAATATTAATAGGAAAGGTGATCATTGCAAAACAATTGTGTCCATTATGAATAATAATATGGAAGTGATTGTTCCATCCATCTCTATATAGTTCTATACAATTTCATGTACCTTACACGTACTTTGTCTGTCTTCTTTGTGTAGCCAAGGAATGTGATATACAAATTGTACTACGCTCATAGAGAGAGGTCTGCACATGTTTGCAATAGATGATAGAAAGGGATACCTTTCACTATACGTGTTAAATCTCGTTATTAAGTTATTAAAACAAGGCATTGATCCTTTTGAAGGAGATGGTGAAGGCAAGAGAACTCTTCATTGTGCCATCAAGAGCGAAGACAATATTGTAGCAATAGAAATTATTGAAACACTAATATGTTGAAGTTGTTGGATATCTAATTTCTGATCATTGCTCAGAAAATAATTCACATACATGTGTGTGTGTATATATAGACACACATATTTGTGTATATTAAAATCTCATAGTTTATTGTACAAAAGATTCGATCTGGTTGAATCTCCATTATAATGAAATAATCCTACTGTGATAACATCATAGTCTATTTGAATCAAGGAGGTCTATATATATATAGACACACATATTTGTGTATATTAAAATCTCATAGGTTATTGTACAAAAGATTCGATCTGGTTGAATCTCCATTATAATTAAATAATCCTACTGTGATAACATCAGAGTCTATTTGAATCAAGGAGGTCATTCTTTTACTCACAATTCTCCCTTATCGTGAGTCGTCATATTATCGCTCTTCCACATCACAAGTTGAAGTTAAGTGTAAATGAAATATCTAGCGCCGATTATGATCAAACTTCTCAATGCATTATCATCGGGTGTGATTAGCAATGGTGAAACATAACTAATGATGGTCATGGATTGTGTATTGTGTAGAGACATGACCCTATGAACCTAAAGGGCATGTAGGGTCATATCCCTACACAAGACAAAACCGTTCATATTCATATATAGTTGGAATGTCATGATTGCCTGGAAACACATTCAACAACTCATGTTATTACTAATGATTTGCATTCAGATATACTTACCTATAATCAACGAAGAAAGTATCAACATTATTAAATATGATTTCCAATAGATGTAAGATATCAAGATTCAGTTCTTGATTGATCTAGTTATATTAATGTTGTGATAAGTATCAACATAAGAGTAATTGGTTCTGAACACTGTGAACATAAAGAATCAAATTCTACCTCTGATCTTTTTCCTTAACATGGTATTAGAGCCTAGTTGGCAGAACAAACATTAAATCTGACTATAACTAATTTAAGCTCACTTCAATTTTTTTTTAATTCTTACCATATCAACCATGGTAAACAATATCAGAGTTGAGGATAGACTGGGAGGCACCTCTAACTTTGTTTCATGGAAAATTTGAATCACAACAATACTTCAAGAACTTGAATTAGAGTCATTCATAGAGAAAAACAAGGAAATTCCTAAAGATGAATCAGAACTAATAACATGGAAAAGACGAAATGACAAAGCTAAGAAATTAATCATTGATGGAGTTAAAGATCATATTCTTCCATCAATAGAAAAACTAACAACTGCTTATGAAGTGTTCAAAACCATTCAAGATACATTTGAGATAAACAATGCAAACATATTGCTTACATTAAAATAACAACTCCTAAACATCAAGATGGACAAAGGAGATATAGTCACATCCTACTTCTCCAAAATCTCTGAATTAAGAGATCAACTCTCTACCATTGGAAGCAACGTTGAAGATGTCAAATTATCCCTAATAGCTCTTAGAGGATTACCAGTATCATGGGAATCATTTATTCAATGCATTAGTCGTCCATCTATACCCAAATTTGATACAACTCTAAAATGCATGTACTCAAGAAGAGACTCGATTAATCTCAAGTGGTATCATCTCTAACAAAGAGGAAGAGATTCAAGCATTGCATATAAATCAAGCAATAAAAAGGGAAAATTCAAAAGGAAGAGAGGAAAGAAAACCTATAAGAAAAGAGACCTATCAAAAGTTTAATGTTATAAATGTGACAAATTTGGACATACTCACATATATTGTCCATAAAGGAAGAAAAATTCTATCAACATGGCTAAAGTCAAGGAAGTAGAAGACAAGAATGAAAAATATTCATTATTCTACCTTGCCTTATCTAGTGAAATAAACACCAATAAAAACACTTGGATAGTTGATAGTGGAGCCTCCAGACATATAACCGGATTTAGAGATAAATTTGAGACTATTCAAGAATATTCAACTGAAGAAGTGACAATAGGAGACAACTACACTTACCATGTGAAAGGAATTGAGACTTGTTCAGTACAACTAAGTACTAGAGTTAAGTTGCACCTAAAACATGTCCTATTTGTTCCTGGAATCTAAAGAAATCTTATCTCTATATCTGGTCTAGCAGATCAAAGATATCAAATTTCTTTTCAAGAAAATAAAGTGTTGTGCTAGATTAAAAATTCAAACATTAAAAATGCTATTTCTATTGGAGTTACAGAAGGAAGTCTATATAAACTTTGTAATTCCACAAATCTAGCACTAAATCATGAAATTGGAAAGACAAATGAGGATTGGCATAGGGGACTAGGACATTTAAACTTTAGAGCATTACCCTCTATAGAGAAAATTGTAAAAGATCTACCTAACCTTTAACCTGAACATGAAGGAATATGTAAAGGATATGCATTAGGAAAGAACCCTAAAACTCATTTCCATCCTAGTGAACATAAATCTAAGAACATTCTTGATTTCATTCATATTGATCTATGTGGACCCATGTCAGCACCTTCATTAGGAGGATTTTCATACTACATCATCTTTGTAGATGACTATTCTAGGAAAACTTAGATATATTTCCTTAAATTAAAAGGATCAAATGAGGTCTTACTCAAATTTAAAGAATTCAGAGTTTTAGTTGAAAACCAAACTAGGAAGAAGATCAAAATTTTAAGATCTGATAATGGAGGAGAATATATCTTTGAGAACTTCAACGATTATTGTAAATCTATTGGAAATAAGAGGGAGTATACTGTACCATGCAATCCTCAACAAAATGGAGTAGCAGAAAGAAAAAATAGAACTATCATTGAAGCAACTAAAGCAATGGTGCACAATCAAATCTACATACATCATTATGGGCTGAAGCGTCTAATACTATTGTATATATTGAAAACAAACGCCCTCATGCAATTCTCAAAAACATAACTCCTAAAGAGGTTTTCTCAAGAAACAAACCTGATTTAAGTCATCTACGAATCTTTGGTTGTCCAATATGTGTCCACATTCCTAAGGAGAAAGGAACTAAACTAGAGTCATCAAGGAAGAAAGGCATATTTGTTGACTATAGTGATTCTTTTGAAGCTTATAAATTATATGTGCTAGGATCAAGAACAATTGAAATAAGTAGAGATGTCAAGTTTGACAAAGATGTTGCATTCAAAACTTTTAAAGATATAGAAGAACCTAATGAATTCCATTCCTGAAAATGATGAAAGTTCTATGATTTATAGGGAGAGTGGCATAGAAGATAATGGACCCATTGTATCTAATACTGAGGAAAATCCAAATCCACTTAACAAGAAAAGACCCTTATGGGTGAGAAAAATGTTTGAAGAAAACAATGTGGTACTCGATGAAGTGTTGAGAGAAATGAAGAGGACGAGAAATCATTCATGTTATGTTACATAAATGAATCCAGTAAGTCTGAACCTTCTGATGTTGAAGAAGCTCTAAAATCTGAAGACTGGGAAGATGCCACGATTGAGGAATATCAATTTATAGTAAAAAACAATGTTTGGGATATTGTGCCAAGACCCAAAGGCAAATCTGTTGTCTCCTCAAGATGCCTATACAAAATCAAGCAAACACCTGATGGCAATATTGAGAAACACAAAGCTAAATTTGTGGCTAATGGATTCTCACAAAAGGAAGGGATCTATTATGATGAAACTTTTGCTCAAGTTGCCCGGTCCACATTTGTCAGAACTATACTTGCAATAGCTACATCGAAAGGGTGGAAGGTATATTAGCTGTATGTAAAAGCAACACTCCTAAATGGAGTAATCAGTGAAGAAGTATACTTGGAACAACCAGAAGGGTTTATTATCTACAAGAAAGATTCACATGTATACAAATTAAAGAAAGCTCTTTATGGTCTTAAACAAGCCCCAAGGCATGATATGAGAGAATAGATAGCTACCTTACCAAATTAGGGTACTCAAAAAATGAAGCAAATCCTACCATATACTTAAAGAACTTAAGAGGAGATATGTTAATAATAGTTCTCTATGTTGACAATCTTTTGATTATAGGTGAAGGTCATCTTATTATTAAATGTAAGCAAGACCTCATAGCTAAATTTGAAATGAAAGGCTTAGGTCTTCTACACTACTTTTTGGGATTAGAACTAAGACAAAAGGGATAATACATTTTCCTAAGTCAAGGAAATATACCATTGACATATTGAATAGAATTGGCATAATATTTCTCTATGTTGATGATCTTTTGATTACAGGTGAAAGCCATCTTATTATTAAATGTAAGCAAGACCTCATAGTTGAATTTGAAATGAAAGACTAAGGGCTTCTAAACTACTTTTTGGGATTAGAAGTAAGACAAAAGGGAGAATACATTTTCCTAAATCAAGGAAAATATACCATTGGCATATTGAATAGATTTGGCATGATGGACTACAAGCTACTATCTATACCTATGGAGACAAATCTCTATAAACTCAAATCTGAGGCACGAGTTTGAGGACATTGATCCTACATATTATCGAGAGATAATTAGATCATTATTGTACTTAGTGAACACTCGTCCTGATATTTGTTTTTCATATTAGCAATGGTGAAACATAACTAATGATGGTCACGGGTTGTGTCTTGTGTAGAGACATGACCCTACTGACCAAAAGGGGACCAAAAAGGCATGTAGGGTCATATCCCTACACAAGATGCAACCATCCATATTTATATATAATTGGAATGTTGTGATCGCTTGGAAACACATTCAATAACTCATGTTATTACCAACAATTTGCATTCAGATATACTTACATGCAATCAAAGAAGAAAGAATCAACATTATTCAATATGGATTTCCAATACATGTAAGATATCAGGATCCAATTCTTGATTGATCTAGTTATATCATTGTTGTGATAGTTATATCATTGTTGTTATAAGTATCAACATAAGAGTAATCAGTTGTGAACATTGTGGACATAAGTTAAAGAATCAAATTCTACCTTTGGTTTTTTTCCTTAACATGATCATGGTTCATAAAAAGTAAGGGGTTTGGCTACAATCTGCCTCAATCTATCTCAGATTCTTCCAGCATAGGTATGCTTGGTGTACATGATATGTACGAAAAAACTGTGCTCCATGTTATGAGCATAGACTCTTGCATTTTTTCACACCTTTTAATTAATTTAGGAAAATTTGAAGTAGTACGTGATATACCAAGGCTTTAATATTAGTATTCTCTCCATTGCTCAACCTTTGTTGCTTCATCATAGTCAGTGTGACTATTTTTTAAGCAGACTCGCTATTTCCTTAAGCTGGAATACTCTTAGCAATTGAGTAGGATATGCTGCTATTTTCCCCCCTTAGCATTAAACCTAATATAATCGATAGGTATTCTTATAAACAACAGTTATTTAGTAATATGAATTTAGACAACGCCTTGATAACTACAGCATCTAGTCTTTGAGTTGTAGATGATGAATGAAGAGTCTTCTCATCACGTCATGCTGAGCTTTATCTCCCATGATAATTGGACAATTTTGTTTTCCTTAAACAAACATAGATCTCCCTGTATTGCAATCACTATTCCTTGGCTATGATGGTTGTATTACTAATTTAGTTTCTTCCCAACCTCCATTTAATTGCATCCTTTAAATCATTGTTACCTGGTAAGTAATTATTGTGTATCGTATATTCTAAAAATAGAGGATCGATTCCCAAATGATGTTGTATTCTCCATTCAATATCATTTGATAATACTTCATTATTTGGCTTCACCAATCTTAGAGTATAAACTTTTAATGTTGTTTGTAAATTTGGAATAAATGAATAAAATATTCATTCATCATTTTAGTCTGTGCTAACTGCGTTATCATTTTGACTGACATTTTCAATCCAAACGCCTGACTATGATCACCACTTGTGTTCTTGTTGATCTTGTCCACTTTTAATCGAAGTCAAATATTACCCAGTGCAACAACTTATACAATATGTTCTTTCTCCTTTATTCATATTTATTTAGCTATTTCTGAAATAAATCTATTTACTATATCTTTTAATCACTTCCTTACATTTGCAGCAATCTGGTTCTTATATCATGTTAAAGAAAGACCGTTCTATGCAAATCTAATAGTCATTCTATTATATCTGTGTGTTCCAAATGAAGATGAGTAGAGGATATTAACAGTAATATAAACACACACACATGTTTATATATATGAAAGTTTGTCTAATTGATGATTAACCATTAACCATAAAAAGATTATCTCTAAGTCAATTCAATCTGACTCAAGCTATAAGATAAACATATAACATATAATATATTTAATAATTTATATAATTTATATAGTCTAATATTTATTAATTTCTATTATATTAGATTAAATATGATATATAATAAAAAATTAATATCTTAATTTATTTTAATAATTTTGTTTTGATCAGTAAAAAAAACCCAATACCTCACCATCTTCAAAAATCTACGAGACCACACCTTGGAATCATTTGAACCAACCAAATGCCTTCTTTCTGGTGAAACTAGGAATACTAGCATACCCATCACCACCTCCAAACACGGCTTGATCATTTAAAAGGGAAACATCCACCCCAGTCACACCACTGCCAATATGGGCCCGCATTGTCTACCACATTAAGCTGCTTTTTTGGAATCTGGAATTTGTCTGCAAATTAATGGACGACCCTCTTCAATCACTAGCATTGAAGATTTTACCAGTGTCGCCTTTGGTTTCCTATGGTGACCACCTAGGTGTAGGCAGGTACAAAATAATCTTCCCATCCATTCGTGCCACCGTTAAATGCACCTCACCAAACACTATTGATCTTTAAATAAGATATTAAAACTATTTGAAAAATAATAAATAATTCAAATAATAAACTATACATTTTATATAATTCTTTTTAAAAATTAAACATTATTAATTTTATTAAATATAATTATTAATTACTCTCAATAATTGTGAATAAAATATAATTTAATGTAAAATTTAATAAAATCTTAATATATAATAAATATTAGGCAAAAGCCTACAATGCAAAGGGTCTTGGGTTCGAATCTACCTTCGCCTAACATATAATAATAATTAATTCCAACAAATAATAATAATTAATCTAGGCTTCGGTTGTTCACCCATTATAAAAAATAAAAATAAAATTATAAATATTTATTTTTTAATTATAAATATATTTTTTTAATTATAAATAAAATGATATTATTAACTTTATTATAATGAAACAAAGTGGACCGCTTTATTTAATTAATAAAGGAAAAAAATTAGAAAATAGAGGTAAAAACATTCTAAACAAGAGCTCTATAGAGTTAGAGTCCCACCTAATGTCAAAAGTAAGCAAAGATAATTTATTATGAAATGAGTGTTTACTTATTACATTCCATAGCTAAAATGATAAAGTGATACATTAAAAATTGTACCATGAAAAAAAGTTTAAGTTATTGTTAAAATAATTATAAAAAATATATAATTATAAAAATCTAAATATTCTTAATATTTCACATATCTATATGTTCATTTAGTTATAATTGCATAAGATTTTTTTAGTTTTTCTTATTTCTTATTTGTGGTATAATACATATATCTATATATTTTGATCGGTAAACGGCTAAAACCTTGATTATATTAATTTAATAAAAATAAAATATATCAGAGTATCTCCGTTCAAAGGGGCATGGTAGGAAAGAATGGAGAAGAAAACCTTTAGTCTTGCCTATGATCTTAGTCCTATTTTGTTACATAACTAAAAGAGGCATACCCCAGTTGTCATTTCAAAGAATTTTTATTATTACAAGGAGAGAGACAAGAATCCCCTTTTAAATTTTGTAATATTCGTCGTTTCTTTTACTATTTCAACTAAACCCAATATCCTAGATGATTGGTACACCCAGAGCTTAAGCTCTTCGTATGTGCCTCTTCTTATCCATTTTGCCTGAGATGCTTTCCCCTTACTATCCTGTTACTCAGTTATTCAGCTTAAAGTATATGATAGTAATGTTGGATAAAAATATGATAACATGAGATCTTGGAGTGATATAATAGAAGAACTATGGCTATCCAAGTGGAACACAACACTAGAGTAAACCAATTAAATAGGTAGTTTTAATTACATTAAATAGAGCCCATCATTTTATAAACAAGACGAGACATTTTCAATAGCATTATATCCTATCAAAACAAGATTTAACTATATTACTCTGGAAGCCTCTCTCTTTATGAATAGATCTTTCATGTATGTCAAGATTTTGATATTGTTCTTAGAGCACTTACATAGATAGTTAATAGAGCAAAACATTGAACCTTATCAATGCTTGCTTGGAACTAATATATTTAAATCTAAATGTAGTTCATATTCAGAGTCAGAGTCCTACTTAGCAAGTCCATAGCTGATTTATTTGAGATTAAATTTGTCAATCAGTAATTTTCAATATAATTGAAATCTTGACCTTTAGGATTACTTTATTATCCTCTTAAGTATCATATTTAATTTGTGCTTGTTGATGAAGATTCTATGATTTTCTTTATGCCTTGTTCTGCTAGAGTGAGTAGGGAGACGTCTGATTAGTTTGTTTCCGTTTCTAGTTTATGAATAAACCACTCCCTCTTGTTATAGCTTTGGTTAGACAAATTATAGTAGTATAATTAAACCTTCTCGACAAATAACATCATTCCAAGAAGCTAAAATGCAGAAGATACTCTCGGCCAAATGATATGTAAGTTATTCATATATATTTTTGATAATAATATTTACAGAGTAATCTCTATGAAACAAATAAGATATACAAATATAAGTAGTTGAGTTGCAAACCACCTTCTGAATACAAACTAGGATATAATGCATATCATCTTGAATAAACTGAACTATCCTAAATTTGCAAAATTCCCCAGTAGGAAAAACTAAAGTGATCTAGAGCCTAATTGAAATACTAAGAGACAAGAAGGAAGAAAGCAAGAAACAAAGGTATTTGAAGAAACAAAAAGCAAAGCTTACATAGCATAAAAGGGCTAAACCGGGTTGGGAACAGAGGAGTGGGGGACAAAACAAGGAAGCCCCCAAACATACTGCAAAATACCAACAAAAAGAGACCAGGCAACCCCAGAATGAAAAGGCCTTCAAATGTTAAACCTATTTCCGGAATACCATGATAATCTCTGAGACATCCTTGGGTTTTTTATCTAGCAATTTGGCAGGAATTCAAAAGCACTCTTTTCTCGACTTGACTTCTCCATGTTTGGGGTGTAGAATTCCATATCCTCCAAGTTGTCAAGATCCACACTCGTGTGTATGTATGATTTTAAGATGCTGAGATAACTTTTAAGCCAACCCTTGTTATTAACTTCGACAATCCCTCTCCAGCGAAGGAGGAACTGAATATTGGCCTCCATTTTAGCCCATTCCATTAGGAAGGCCACATTCTCTCAAATGACCAAGGTGGGGTGCCTAATAACAATGTCCAAATCAAAGCTGCCTGGTGGGTGTGCCATGCAGCCCGTGGCTATACAGCCACGATAATGCACTTCCTTTACATTGCTTTTTCTAACTTTAAAAAATTGACTAAGTCCTCTCCTTCGTATGGAAGTGCATTTTCGTGGCTGTATAGACGTTGCCTGCCATGCACATCTTAGGAAGAGGAATCCTGAGTTTCTCATCGATGCTTTTAATGACTTCTTCCAGGCCCACACGTCGAGTTGGGTCGAAGATGTTGATGTAGAGTCTTATCATTGCCCACTTATCTATCTTACCTTTGGCCAAGCACCCAATAAATGTCCCTATTATGTCACTATTAGTCCGCCAAGAAAATCCATAGTTGAAAGTGCCTTCTCCAATGGCACGACATGTCGCAATCCTGGTCATATTATCCACTAGTCTCAGCAGACAATTCCACCTTTCTGATTTCATACTTACTCGGAATGCCATGGTCTGCACACCCGCAACATGGAAAGGGCAGATGTTAGAATCCATCATAGGGTTTAACACAAGCTCAAACTGGCGAAGATGGGGAAATACTAAAAGTCGGGGGCAAAATAGACTACAAGCGAAGATTCTAGAGAAACCTAGATATCTAACGTCATTAATAGAAGCCACCGCATGACGTCGTGTCTTAATGATGTTTCCTAGATCTGGAGACCTTAAAAGATGGAAATAAGGGGGGAAGGATAAAAAGAGAATTGAAAGGGTGGTAGGATATCATCATACTTAGAGATGATTGAAGCCAACATAATACTTGGCTGGACAACGACTAATGTTGCTAATAATAAAATGCAAATCCTCTCATCTAGAAAGACATAGTATTTATTAAGAATACCTACTAAATTATTATATTAGACTATGTTTCAAAATCTATTTGCGTTGAGAACCTAACAGCTAATACACCAATCCCCCCTATGATACTATATCGCCTGAGATTGCATGCTTATACCTAGAGAAGACTTAAAAATGAAATGATTAAGAGCTTCGATAAGACTAGGTGAAGGGGATAAATCTATTAAGAGAGAAGGAATATAATCAAAACCTAAAACCCGACTTGAGTTACTAGGCTAAATTGGAATAGCAGATCGGCTATATAAGGAATTTTATAAGACTTCAGTAATGTTGTTTAAGATTAAATGTTAAGAATTAGCTTAATATACTCTATGTACCTGTGAATTATTAGTCATTAAAGATTAAAATTTTTCTCCCTTAGCACCCTTATTAGCCAATTGATCTGCCTTTTTGGTTACCTTCTCAGAAAATATGACATATCTGAGTATCTGAAAAATGACCCAGTATATTAAGGACTTCTACCAGTCTAGAATTTAGGACCCAGTTTGGTGTGGATCTTTTCCTAATGGCATTGAAGACAACTTGAGAGTCGCCTTCAATAATAATCTTTGATAATCCTAAATCTAATCAAATTTAGAGGCCTTCTTGCAGGTCTTCTAGTTCCGCGAGGTTGTTAGTTGTAGGCTCTAAGAGTTTGGCCCTTCTAGCAATCCATTTACTTGATGATTTATTGATAATACAACTGATTCCAGCAATGCCAGGATTGCCTCTTGAGGCCCCAACAAAATTTAGCTTGGTCCACCCCAATGGTGGGGGGGACCATCTGCAATTCTTCCTAGCTTCTTTATTCTTCTTTTTATATAGAAGCGACAGGTTGATTAGGTTTTTCCAATTTTTTTTCATTAATCCATCCCAACTCGAAAATGTTCATTCTTTTTGGGTTTTCCTTAGATGAGAGTTTAATGTCTCTACTATACATTCTTCGATTTTTATAAGAATCTTGTTTGACTGCATATCCTGATTACAAAAGATTCTTCTATTCCTTTCTTTCCAAATCTCCCACATAAAGATGGCTAGACAGATGTTCCAAAGTTTACTATATATCCCTTTACTCCTCTTTGTGGGCCACCCCTTTAGGAATTCTCTAAGGGATACTAGCAAGGGAGCAGTCTAACCCAACATTTGTCTGAGCCATTGCCAACAAATTTGTGTATATGAGCATTTATATAGGATGTGATTAGCATCTTTATTGTCTTGCTTATAGAGTACACATCTCGATGGGCCCTCAAAACCCAACTTACACAGTTTGTCTGCTGTTAATATCCTATTTTGAGTTGCTAGCCATAAAAAGAATCTTGCCTTTGGCAGACACCCCGGGTTCCATCATAGATTAAGAGGAATATCTACTTATTCCCATTCTTGGGAATGAGTGATTGCTCTATATCCATTTTTGACATTATACCTACCATCTTGTGATGCAGCCCAGATGAGTTTGTCTTTTCAGTTGAGTTGCTTGATTTTCCTCTTTCGGATTAGATTTTCAAATACCTTTTTATCTGCTGGGTTTATATCTATACTCTCCACTGATTTCCATTCCCATCTTGGAATACCATCAATACATATTTTGTTTTTATAGTCACTAACTTTGCTCCCCAAGAGATTGATTAATTGCTCCTTGACCTTCTTTGGGATCCCCATACTGTCTATTGGGGGGAACCCATCTCATGAATCTTCCCAAAATAAAGCTTTGTCTCTTGATCCAACATCCCATGTTAGGTATTTACTAATGAGGGCTTGACTTTTAACTATAAAGTTTCAGCTTTCGGATTCGTTAGGGAGAGACCTCATTCTAAAAATGGAATAGCGGTCAGCTTCATTCAGATATTTGTTATACATAGTTTTGGCCCATTTATGTTCTCTTTCTACAAAAAGACATCAGGAAACTTTAGCTCCAAGTGCCTCAGTCTGCCAACTTAAGTTTTTAATGCTTAAACCTCCTAGATCCTTAGGTTTACAAATACTGTCCCATTTTATTAGAGCCAATTTTTTAGGCTCACCCGAATCATTCCAGAGAAAATTTCTGAATTTAGCCACAAATTTCTTATTAGTATGTTTAGCTAAAGGAAGGCGGGAAAGAGGATAGGTTGGGAGGGTAGACAACACAACTTTAATCTTAGTAACTTTACCTGCTTTAGTTAGCCATTTGTCTTTCTAGCCTGCTATCCACGCATCCAATTTATTAAGAATACTATACCATACCTGATTAGATTTGTTGCCTTTTTCTAATTCTATTCCCAAGTATTTGCATGGGAATGTGCCTTTTTTGTAGCCCATGATATTATAGATCTGTGTTTCCTTTTCAGGCTTGGTGGTGATGAATTTTTTTAAAGATTTTGCAGCATTCACTTTTTGACTAGAGGCTACCATATACTGCTGGATGATAGCTTTGATATTTAGGGCCTCGTTCATTGAGCTAACACTTGGCATGATGGTGTCATCTGCATACTATTGATGGGTAATATTAGGAACCTTTTCAGTTACTGTAATTCCTTTTATTTTCCATTCTATATGAGCTTTGGTTAATGCTCTTCCGAAAGCTTCTGCCATAATGATATATAAGAATGGAGATAGCAAATCTCCTTGTCTTATTCCTCTTGAAGTATCAAAGAAACCTTCAGGGGTTCCATTAATAAGGACTGAGATCTTGGTGGTGGAGATACATTTGTAGATGAAGTTAATCCATTGGAGAGAGAATCCAAAGGCTTCTAGGACTTTGCATAAAAATCTCTAATCAACCATGCCATAGGCTTTTTGAATGTCTAATTTCATGAACATACTAGCTAGTTTATTCTTGTTGGCTGAGTGTAACGTTTCTTGAATTATGAAGTATACCATCTACAATTGATTTGCCTGGAACAAAGGCGGTTTGTTCTTCTAATATAATTTTGGGGAGAGTTGGTTTAAGACGGTTAGGTAGAATTTTAGAGACAATTTTATAAATGGTGTTACAAAGGGCTATAGGTCTAAAGTCACTTGGGGTTTCAGGGGCTTCTTTTTTGGGGATCATAGTGAGAAAGGTGTTATTAATTTTAGATAAGATTGAATCACTATTCCTAGATGCTTCTATTGCTTTCCACAAGTCATGACCTATAATATCCCAACATTTTTGGTAGCAGAAAGCTTGGAATCCGTCTGGAGTTGGAGATTTGTTTGGGTTCATACTGAATACCACAAGTCTAACTTCTTCCAGGGAAATAGGGCTATTTAAGACTTTATTGTCTTCTGACGAGACTACTCTAGGTATGGCTTCAAGCATTTTTGTTTGTGCTGCCATATTTGAGCAGTCATGATTATTTAGTATTTTATAAAAGTGACTCACAAAAATCTTAACTATTTTATCAAGATTGTCTATGGTGTTGCCCATTGGATCTTCGATATTAATTATTTTGTTATTGGCTCTGTTATGAAGGGTGCTATTATGAAAAAAAAAAGGATTTCAATCTCCATCTTCTAGCCATTTTTCCCTTGATTTTTGTCTCCAAAAGACTTTCCTTGGCTAGGATGAATTCCTACTTGGCAAGTAAATCTTTCTTTAGATTGTAGCTGTCATTGTTCATCCCATTTTTAATTACTTCTAAGTTCAGTTCTTTTAATCTCTCTTCAATATCTAATTTTTCTTTAAATATATTATTAAAATGTTCATTGTTCCATTTAAGTATCTTTTCTTTTATCAATTTCATTTTTGAGACAAAAATATATATTTTAGAGCCTTTAAAATCACCCTGGGACCACCATTCCATAATAAGTTCCATAAAATCTTTGTCTAAAAACCACATCTTTTCACACTTGAAAGGATTTCTAACTGGTATATAAGGTTTAGAGAATTCGATACAAACATGATAGTGATCTGATCTTGCTATTGGAAGAATAGAAGAATGGATATTGGATTTTGATTCGCTCAGTTCTTCCTTGAGAAAAAATCTATCTAACTTTTTGGCTATATAAGCAAAATCTTTCCTTTTATTGTTCCATGTGTACTTTCCATTGATGAGTGGGACATCTATCAAGTTGTTGAGATTTTCAACCAATTCTGGAATTCCTTGGTAGCCTGGGAAATTTGTTGGGTGCCTCCAAATTTCTTATTTATATTTAAAATAGTATTAAAGTCACCTCCAATAAGAATGACTTCATTGTTATGATTATTCATAAATATACTGATTTCATCCCATAGAATTTTTTTTATCTATATTAGAAGTTGGACCATAAATGTTAGTTGAGATAAATTGTATGTTAGTTTTAATACTTTTGACTCTACTACTCACCCACGAGATACTTGAACTTAAAATATTTAAAGAGACTTTCCTAGGGTTCCAAATCATACCTAAACCGCTAGAGGCTCCTTTAGATTCATGAAGCTAACAGTTCCAACTACCCAATTCCTTTTTTAGCCTATTTCCTTTGTCTTTATTCAGTTTTGTTTCTTGTAATATGATGATTGTATAATACATTTTTTGAGTCTTTGAATGAAAAATTAAAAAACTACTTGAAAAAAATATGAATAGCTAATGACAAAAGAGATATATTTGAAAAAAATTCAAAATAAAAATAAAAATATGAACTGCACATTATAATTGTGGTTTAATATTGTGAAATGCAAGAAAATAAATAGTAAGAATTTGAGATGAAAACATAAGTCTCCGCCTATATAAGCAGCACTAATAAAAAACTAATTAAATTGAATTATATACTAATATGTTAAAGTAAAGAAAAAGGGTCTATTTTTAATTTTAATTCTTTGGTAATGTTTAACTAACCCTCCATTTGAATAAAAAGAAACCTCACTTCCTTAAAGCCGAGATTTTTTAGGGATATTTAAAAAGGGAAGTGTCCTATATATTTATATGTGAATATATAGATTTATATCTGCTTCAAAAAAATTAGCTACTAAACTGAAGGAATTTGTTTGTCTAATGAATTTTAAAAATAAAAATTAAATTTATTCATAAATTTGTTTGGTGAAATTTCATTTTGGTGGGGAATGAAGTGTAGGTTGTGACAAATGACATAATTTTTCCCTAAGGCACGGGTCCCATGGGAGGGGCCACTCATGAGAATCTTTGTGGAGGGATGAAGGATAATTTGGAATCTTTTCCTCCAAAATAGGAGCCCCTCCTTTTTAGGCTGCTGAATTTGAGGGGGTGTAAATGGGGTGGGTTGGAAATAGCCCCACAGCTTGGGAGAAATTTTAGCCACATGTCAACAATTTATAGAATTTTTCCCCACTAAAACCAAATTTTTAGAAACAAAGTTAAAATCTTATTTAATTTTAAAAAAAAATCAGTTACACATTGAAATACAATTAAATTTCATGTGATCGCTGCCATTTAAACATTCCTAAAAAATCTCAGCACTCTATTTTAAGGAAGCCCCAACCCATGGGACCCTAGCCTAAGCTCCAGCCTCAGCGCTTTTTCACCCATTCAAATTGAGAGGGCTAAAAAATCGACGGCCTATTTTGCGAGAAAAGATTCTAATTAAACTTTTAGCCCCTAAAAAATATCATGGAGCCGGAAGAAAAGATTCTAATTAAACTTTTAGCCCCTAAAAAATTATCATGGAGCCACCTGCTCCACAAATGTAGAGCCCAAGCCCCTCCTATAGAATCCCTGCGTTAATAAAGACTCCGTCAAAGCTAGAGCCGTTTGTTTATTTGGTGTCGGAAACCTACTTGGGTTTTTGTTAATTGGAAATTGTAATTTATAAACAACCAATAGCTGGTACGGAAATCACCATTTCGTGCTATCTTTATTTTGAAATTTTTGGCGGGTGTATTGGGCAACAGAAGGCTGGGGGATGCAACGCAGCCTTTGGGAAATGGATTGACATGGGAAGGGCCAAAATCCGGGTACCATATTTTGATTTTGCTACCGCATGATACCGGATTTTAAATTAGGCCATATACGAATGAGATCAGAATACTGACCACACACGATTCAGATAGATTGGTTTCGTTCGTGTAAGGCTTTCATAAATGGATATCGAAACTTTTATGGTTCACGCTAATGGGTTTTGGCCATTTGCCTCTCCAATGAACGGCTATGGGTATAACTTATTATCTGATTTAAATTAGATCAATGTGGTTGGGACATATGCGATGTAGACATTTGGGTATGTATTTATATTATTTATACAAATAGTATTGTGATTTTGATTTTGTCATCAATATTACCAGGTGTAGAACGTTATGTGATTTGGATGCTTATATAGGTCTTGCGGGACTCAGATTAAGGGGTATATAATATTCTTGATTTGGAGAAACGGGTACAGGCCGTATGCGATGGAGATTAATGGGTATGTCATTCTGTGATTTGAATAAGTAGTTATAGGGTAATGTGTAATTCATATAAATGGCGTGGGCTATTTTGCTTATTCAAATGTATATAGGGCTTGGTGTGATTGAGACCAAGATGGATAAAAGGGCATGCTATGAAGTAAAAAGAGGAGAAAGCGATATCTTCTCTGTGGGGAAATATATGGCTGGAGAGTCAGTAACAAGTAAGTTCGCATTATTTGCTCTGTTTCTACAGAACGCAAACTTCTTGTTAATAGATTAAATATGCGAAATATATGATTCAGATTTGGTGAAATGTATAAACTGAGATCCTAAGGGAGGGAGGAAATTGAGATGTAAAAAAAGGTTTCGCAAGCTTTATCATATTTGGTTGTAGTCTTGTAGTGTCTTATTGGTTTAATACATATTTGGTTAGTTGTTGTCTGTCACAAAGGTAAAGGTTATGAGCATCGCTATCTAGAATTTCAGATGCCTGGTTTTTCGAGCTCAAACATTCAATCTCCTTATTCTACAAAACCATGACTTAATTCGTAATTCGGTTCTTTAAGAAAAGAATAAATTGTGCTATATTTATATTTGCTTTAGCGGTAGGTTTATCTTTTTCCTTCCTTGCAATTTTATCATCTATGCATTCTTCAGTGGATTTTACAGGGTATTGTATACATGTTATTGTGATAAACCGACAGACGAAAAATCTTGCTGTTTAAAGTCAAATATACTGATCAGGAGACAAAATGAGGAGGCATTTAGATACAATCTTGTAAAGTGCTATGCTCTCGATATAAAATCTGACCGCATGTGTTGGGTGGATTTGAGCATTCTGAAGTTGATATGGACAACAATCTAGTTTTACAGGTACCTCTATTTTGCCATTCCCAAATAACTTATTGAACGCAAGGTTTTACATCCGCTCAAAACATCAATTGTTTCGAATCCCTAACTTCCCAATACTATCAGACTATAGCTGATTTATTCTTGGGCCTCACTGAATGCTTAATGTAAATGTTAAATTTACTCTTGGGCCTTACTGAATGCTTGGCCAGAAAAACTTGGCAAAGAGGATGCAAGTAAGATATATTGCAATTGTAGTAAAGCGTGAGTGCGTTTCTGATTAAAGCATTTGAAATCATTGCATTTGTCTGGTGGCCTTAAAGAGGTTTGAAAATTGTGTATATTAATATTATATATTTGTATAAAGCATATTGAAATTTCAACCTGAAGTAATGATTGCCAAACGCATTGGCATGGTACTTTTACTATGCCCTTTTCTGACTAAATAGTTACCTCCAATGTGTCTTCATGCTTTTATATTTCCGTCATTTGTTTTCCTCAACTTGTATGTAAACCCGGAGTTGTTTGAATTTGGTTCTTTGCAGAAGCGTCTGGATTGTCAATATTGTTGCTTTCACGATATCTTGTTATAGTTCTGGATAATTTTGTGTGTGTTAGTTTAAGTTTTACGCGAGTGTTAGCATAATATACGATTTACCACGTATATTGTTGTGAACACTGGACAGGTTTTTAGTTTGATTGTGCTGTATTAAATAAAAATGTGCGCATATGCATATCCTACATTTTGACTTACAGCTTCCCCTTCTTGCATGCCCTTTATTTTCACGTTAGGTTTTCCATCTATTTGAAGGTTTTATTTATTTATTTAAATTATGCTAATTTAATTGGAAATCTGCTTAGCTTTTATCATGTTTAAGAATGAGTAATAGTGAACTAGAAACGAGCATTACGTGAACCAGAAAATAACTTAAGAAGATAAAGCTAGGGGAAACTATGAAAGCATGACTCGTTATTGTTTTCTCAAATAGCTAAATTTGATGCCGATAACAGTAGTTTGGACTTGATTTGTTTAGTATTATTAATAAATATCTCTTACCATTCTACATGAACTATAAATGTTGATGATATCGCCCGTTATTATGCGAGATACTAGCACTTCTTTCTCACCCACGTATACCGATTCCTTAGTTGGAAATGTACCTAGTCTGCTTGCATATTTGCTGGGTACCGACGTACTTAATGTAATATCACATCCGGATCCCATGAAATCTATGGACATAAAATTTTAAAAACTCTAAAGAAGAAAAATGAAAAGTTTTACTTACGAGTTGCACATTATGGAAGAGGCAAACAGGTCTACCATTGAGACATACTATTCATTTGACATCATAATAGGAAATATGGATCTATTTTAGACATAAAACCCATTTACTTATTATGCAACATGGTTTACAGCATCTCCCTCTTTTAGTGTGGATGGACTTGTCTTTACCTGGTTATAAAATCCATGTAGTTTCGCTTAATAGTAAATCTCTATCCTGTGAGGTCCTTTGTTTGTATATAATTAATACATTACATTTGATTGCATATTACTTTTTGCGTCAGACAAAAGTTTATGGTCATGACATTTATGGCGTATTAAAACTAACAACCATTTTTTTTATGAACTGCCAGGCACATGAAGTTCTGAATAAAAAGAAGAAACAACAGGTGAGGGAATATATTGCTCTTTCGAATTGCTTTTATGCTTTGAGACTTGAATTTTAAAATGCACACAATACAATGTTTCTCTACATGTTACAGAACAGGCTGTCATTTAGTTTCAATGTTCAAAAGAATGTTAGTTTACATCCCCAAATAATATGGGAGCTGGCTCTGCATTAGAAAATCAAGCAATGTTACATCCTTTGCATCCCGTGAATCCAAAATTGTTTTTAGAACATTAAATAATTGCTGAAGAATAGCTCAATTCTGAGCTTGACATAAAAATGTAACATGAATATTGACATCAGCGGAACGCCCTCCCTTTTGCTGTTTCAGTGCGATCCTTCATGCAGATGTCTCTGTAAGTTCTGCTTCAGTATTATGAATGATTTCTGGACCTGATCTTGTAAATCGAGTAGTTGATGAAAGTGAACAATCATTGAATGCATAAATAAATCACATGTAAGCTGTGTACAATTCTATTAATCAAAATTTGTATGCTTGCTTTACAAATTCTTTTTAGGCTGTCGCATTGACGTTTTAATGAGCTTGCTTGCAGGGGAATGGAGTCTTGGTACAAGTGGTCGTGGAGCTCGGATGTTCCTGTCAAAAGCTCTGACACAAACAAACCCTGGAAAAAATATGGTGTCAGTATATAATTGTATACTTATAACTTAATTGGAAGCACTATTTCAGGTTAAAAATTCAAGGATGCTGCAAGTATATATTTGTACAGTACCAACTTGCTTAGAAGCATTATTTCAGGTTTATTTAAAAAAAATATTTTTGAACTTTACAGACTTATAATATTACATAAAAGTTAATCGGCATTGTATTTAGTGATATTGCCTATAGATTCAGGTTTTCTGCATTCTTCAGTTGCCTACAATGATCTATAAGACTATATATATATATAGAGGAGGGCATTTGAGCGACTCACAACTATTGCAATGGTAAAGCTTGAACATAGAGTGCCATTGTTCTTCCAAGTATACGGTAATAACAAATCTTAATATAGAATTGGGAAATAAAATAGTGACTAGTATGCTTCTTACCAACATATAAAAGGCTAAAGTATATGCTGGCAAACAATCTATTTTCTACCTAATTGTAACATCATAGAAACAACCGTATTATGTTGACACATAATTTAAGTCTTATTCTTCTGTATTGCAAATAGTTTTCTGACCTATGTGCCCTTGTATATTGGGATAATGCCTATAGATTTTAGGTTTCTGCATTCCTCAGTTGCCTACGCCGATCTATATATGTAGGAGGGCTTTTGAATGACTTACATTTATTGCAATGGCAGAGCTTGAAAATAAAGTGCCGATGTTCAACCAAGTGCACGGTTATCATAAATCTTAATATAGAGTTGGGAAATAAAATGGTCACCAATATGGTTTTTACCAGCATATAAAAGGTTTAAGTATTTGCTGGCAAGCAATCTATTTTCCACCTAATTCCAACATCATAGAAACAACTGTATTGTATTGAGTCTTGACACATAATTTAAGATTTTTTCTTCTGTATCGTAAATGGTTATCATACCTGTGTGGCCTTGTATTCAGAGATAAGACCAACAGATTTCAGGTTTCTGCAATCTTTAGTTACCTGCGACGATCTATATATGTAGGAGGGCGTTTGAGTGACTTGATAATGCCAATAGATTTCAGGTTTCTGCAATCTTTAGTTGCCTATGACGATCTATATATGGAGGAGGGCATTTGAGTGACTTACAACTATTGCAATGGCGAAGCTTGAAAATAAAATGCCGATGACCTCCCAAGTGCATGGTTATCATCTTAGAAGTTGAAGCATTTTGGGCCTGGAGGCGGAGTCGGATGCCGGTGGAGGTGGATTAGGTGGTCGATGCCTGCGAAATCCACCTGTAAGCAGAGAAGATTTATATCCAGTTTGGGTTGAAGTTTAAAACTATATATATCCAGTCTAGGCTTGCAGAGAAGAAAGAATTCAGAATAGCTAAATCTGAAGGTTGACGATTATTGGTTACTCTGCGTATGGAGGGCATTTGCAGAGCATTGTCTTGGGTTACAGGTAAAAAATGTGTCTGAGAGATCGTGTGAAAGCAGATTCAAAGCCAGAGATCAGTTTCTACAATGTTAATTTTTGCATACCTAGTGTCTTCCATTTCAAATGCTAAGGAGACGATATATAAGACTAAAGATGCGATCCTATCTGATGCTGTTTCCAGTTCAGGAGATCTGTGGTTTTGGACTAAGGATTTTGGCAAATATCTGTGAATTTGTGATCCTAAAAGAACACATTTATTCAATATTTAAGGTTAAGGGAAATGCATTTCTTTACATATATATCCAAACACATCCGCATCCCCTCAAAAGAAATTCCGCACACCTGCTTCTTGCATTGGTGTCTGGATCTGCATCGGAATTGGTAACTTAGGTTATATATATCCAGTCTAGGCTTGCAGAGAAGAAAGAATTCAGAATAGCTAAATCTGAAGGTTGACGATTATTGGTTACTCTGCATATGGAGGGCATTTGCCGAGCATTGTCTTGGGTTACAGGTAAAAAATGTGTCTCAGAGACCGTGTGAAAGCAGATTCAAAGCCATAGATCAATTATTTGGTATCCGATTAGGCTATCTTTTTTCATTTGGATTGCCTATTTAATTTAGTTTTTAAACAGTCAATTCGCTAATAACATCTTATACATTTCTATGTGCTTCAAACTTGGTACGGGAGGCTTTAAAAAACTGACAAAATAATTCACAAAGATTAAATTATGTCATTTTAATCAGCACTGGCATCCAACAGGGGGAAGTGAGTAATTGTTTCTTGAATCAATGCTAAAATAGCATTAAAGTATTTTAAGTCAGACATTCTAGAACTAAATATTTTTCACAAAAATGAGTGTGAAGGTAATGCTTTGATAATGCGACAAATTTAAGTATGCCACAAAAAAATATGAATAGGTAGAAATGTTTGTACCTTGCCAAAAGCAGTACTGTATTTCCCTGGTTGTAAGACCTAATATAAGATACTAATTTAGATTCAGAATGCACAAGAAAACAATGGGATAAGTTTAATTATCGATAAAAGATTCTGACATCCACAAATTTTATGAGATTCCATCATACCTTTAAATATTGTTGGAATGGAAGTACCGACTAAAACTGTACGCCGTTCCAAATTCCAAATCCAAGATCGCGGAACTTCAACTGGACTCAAGCTTGTTTCGTGGTCTGCAAATACCTGCAAATTAGTGGGGATGCATCTTCAATTAGATGAATCAGCTTTATTTATAGTTTTGATTCCATGCAAGCTTTCACAAATGCATATATTTTTCTATGTACTAGTAAACTGATTATTTGTTAATGCTTAAATATTTGCAGATTGTTTTATTGCACTCAAGCTTTCACAGACGCATATAGCTTTCTACGAAGTACTTTAATATTTACTGAGTGTTTTTATTGCAATCAAGTGTTCACAGACGCATATAGCATTTCTACGAAATGCTTGAATATTAACTAATTAGTCTTTGATATTAGGTCGCATGCAATATCTAAGACATGTTTTGTTGATTTGATATATATGCGATAAATTAGATCAATATACAGTGTAAATTTATGCCTTTGGAAATTATCATGCACGATGCATGAGTTTGAGTTCACCTGATTATTGCAACTGCAAAAGAAACTCTGCAGTTCTATAACAAGGCCAATAATTTCTGATTTTATTTATATGGTTTGCTAAGTTTCCAGGATCTGTTGCAAATGTAATGGCATTGCCTTGTAATCAAGTATATATTTTCCATATGCAACATCCTCTCATTTATATTGAGCATGGGTGAATGAATAGACATGTCCATTCAATAAACAGATAATTAATAAGACAAACTTAATTATGTTCTATATATATATATATATATCTCAAATAATAAGCTTATATCTCACATAATAATATATCTCATATATAATTATATGAATAACCATAGAGTTATCCGGCAGAAGCTACCGAAACATTAACACTCCCTCTTAGCAAGGGAGGACAAACACAAAACAAATATTACACCATTGGTAATATCTCAAAAGTTTTCCACCATTAATATCGTATACGATATCAAGAGTATTGATCTCCAGAATATCAACATATGATATTCATTAACTACTCAAACTTACGGTAAGATATCATATTTGATATCAAGGGTCTTGATCTCCTAGAATATCAACATCCGATATTTATCAAGTACTCAAAAAAACAAGGCTTGATATCAAGAGTATTGGTCTCCCAGAATATCGACATCCGATATTCACCAAGCACTCCAAATTATTTAGATATCACATTTGATATCAAGAGTATTGGCCTCCTAGAATATTAATGATATTCACCACTTACTCAAAACGTTTAGATATCACATTTGATATCAAGAGTATTGGTCACCCAAAATATCAAATGATATTCACCACTTACTCAAAACGTTTTTAGATACCACATTTGATGTCAAGAGTATTGGCCTCCCAAAATATCAATGATATTCACCAAGTACTCTTAAGAGTAATGGCCTCCCAGAATGTTGAGATACAAGACATTCATGATTTACTCAATTTAGTTAATCTCATAATACCTTAGTTACCAGATTCGTCGGGAAATGGCCGGATCCGGACTCGGGTCCGATTCGGATCCGGATCCACGTATGGATCCGGGCAGGATTCGTAATCCTGCCTGTGGATCCACAGGCAGGATTACGAATCTTGCCCGGATCCTCGAGGATCCACGTGCGGATCTGTGTGAATCCGCGGCAATGCCAAAATAAACTTGCAAAAACGTGGGCCCATTATCATTTTTTAATATTTTTTTTTGTCCTAAAGGCCCTAAACCCTAAAAATGACCCTCTAAATCACAATGCAAGTTCATTTGCTCTCTATTTTGCTCTCTCATTTTGCTCTCTCATACTTGCTAGTTTGAAGTGAAGTGCTTGGATTCGAAGGAGATCGGTTGTGGAGCTTCAAATACCTTGCGAGAAGTGTTTAAGGTATGCATTTCAACCATATTCTTGAATTCTTTCATAGATTATTGATTTATTTTTAGTTTTCCAAATTTTCAAGTTTTTGTGCAAGTGTGAAGCATGGTTTTCTTTCACTTTTTTTTTCTAGATTGCAAGAATAGAACAATGAGTAGTCAAGGCTCAGTGGGTGGGGGTGGGGCTGCATCACCAAGCTTCAAAATTGATAAGGGGTCTCCTTTATGGAGACACACAACAAGAATTGCACAATGTCCTGGGGGTGGGGCATACATATGGAAATGTAATTTTTGCAACATACAATATAGAAGCTCCTATTCCCAAGTGAAACTACATTTTTTGGGCCCTGCGGATGAAGGAATTCACATGTGTCAAAGTAGTGATAAGAAGGGATTACTAGCTGCACAAATAGAAGCATTAGCAAAAGAGCAAGATGATGCTGATAGAGCAGTTGCAAAAGCAAAACGTGGTGCTTCCAAAAAAACAAATATACCAACACCATCATCTGATCAAACAAACACAAGAACACATCCTTTTTTGCCTATGCCAACTACAAATGATGAAGATGAAGACCCATCTCCACTCACCCGCATGAGAGGCCCACTAGATAGGGCATTCCAAATTGAAAAGAGAGACATTGCTGATCACAAAATTGGACGTTGTTTAATTGCAAATGGTGTTTCATTTAATTTTGCTAGATCACCTTATTTTAGGGAGATGGTGGAAGCAATAAATGATGCACCCCATGGTTACAAACCGCCTGGTTATGAGAAGTTGCGCACTACCATATTACATGATGAGAGAAAAAATGTAGAGGCTCAACTTCAACCAATAAGAGATTTTTGGGTTCAATCGGGTGTGTATTATTTCGGATGGTTGGAAAGATTATAGAAACCGTCCATTGATCAATGTTATTGCTGTATGCCCTAAGGGGGCAATGTTCTTGAAGGCAGTTGATTGTGAAGGGCAAGTGAAAGATGCAGAATTTATTTCACGCATTCTCATTGATGCCATAGAGTCAGTGGGTCCTGATAATGTTGTCCAAGTGGTCACGGACAATGCAAAAGTTTGCAGGGCTGCAGGGATAATTGTAGAGTCTAGATATGATCATATCTTTTGGACACCATGCACCGTCCACTCTCTCAATTTAGTGATGAAAGCAATTGGCACCGAAATAGATTGGGTGAAAAGGATATATGAGGAAGCTGAAGAGATTCAAATGTTTGTGACAAATCACCACATGTCAAAGCAATTTTTAGGAGTTTCTCGGACTTGGAGTTATTGAAGGTAAATTTTTACATTTAATATATAATTGAATATTATTGGATTCCACAATTATTAATTTTTGTTGTTGTTTACATTAACATGTTTTAATTTTTAAATGTTTTAGTAACTTGAGTTTAACATGTTCTTAGGTTGCTGAAACCCGCCTTGCCTCTCACATAATCGTCTTGAGACGACTTGTGAAGGTAAAAGAAGCATTGAAGCATATGGTCATTAGCCCCCAATGGGGCATTTGGAAGAATTCCAATACAGCAGGGGCTTTAAATGTGAGAAGAATGATACTAGATGAGGATTGGTGGGGTCTTGTGAGTTATGTGTTGGAAATCACCGATCCAATAATGGCAATACTTCGCTTCGCAGATAGTGATGAGCCATGCTTTGGGGATATTTATGATTCCATGGATAGTATGCTGGAAAAAATTAAAATGGTAAGTTTTACGCTCTTTTACAACAATTTTTTATTTCAGAGATATCTAGATTCTAAAGTTTAAATTGACATATTCAATAATTATAATTATTATTCATATTTCATATCTTAGGTCATACAGAGGAGGGAGAATGATCCTGAGGACACCCTTTACAAGAAGGTGGAAAAAATTGTTCATCATCGATGGAACAAGATGACCACACCTTTGCACCTCCTTGCATATGCTCTATCCTCGACGTACTGTAGTTCTTATCAAATGTTTGTGCTTATTTTATCCAATGTTTGTGCTATTGATATTTGATAGTGTTCAATTGTCTTTTGTTATCCCCAGCTACTATAGTGCAAATGTACTTCGCCTTCCAGGTAGAGTGCCACCATTTAGAGATGCAGAGGTTGCAGATGGGTATAAGAGGGCACTAGCTAAGATATTCCAAGATCCAGAGATTGGGGCAATTGTGAGGAGCGAATTTGCTGCTTTCAACTCAGGTGAGGATTTCAACCCTATTGCCATAGCAGACCAAAGCAAGATGGGTGCCATCAAATGGTGGTACCTTCATGGGCAAGCCTTCACGTACCTCCAACCTCTTGCCATAAAGGTCCTATCCCAAGTAAGTTTGTAAAATTAAGCTTAAGGTTAACATTCTCAATTCCTTGAATTTATTATTTAATTTATTTATCTTGATTATTGTATTGATAATTTTTAATTTCTCTTTAGGTTGCCAGCTCTTCTGCCGTTGAGCGGAATTGGAGTACTTACTCCTTTATCCACTCAATCAAACGCAACCGGTTGGCTCCAAAAAAATCAGAAGACCTTGTGTTCATTCACAACAATTTGCGCTTGTTGTCACGGAAGAATCCTAAGTACAAGAAGGGGCTCGAAAAGCTTTGGGATGTAGCACCCGAGACTCCTGATTTAGATATGACCATCCGGGATCTTGCTAGATCCACTTTGATTGATGTGGATGATGAGGAGGAGGATTATGAGTTAACAATCCCCTCTACTACTAGTGGTTTGGGTTCCTCTATTGATACAAATGCAACACTTGCAGCTCACCAGTACCCCTTTGATGCGGATTTTCTTGAAAATCCATTTGATGATTAAATAAAAAACTTTAGTGTTGACTCTTGACTCTTTTATGAGTAAATCATGTTATAAACTTTAAGTTTAATAATCTATATTTTGAATGTTACAAACTTTCACTTTCAATAATTCAATGTGAATGTGTTGATTTTCTTTATAATCGTGAAAATAGATTAATTATCAATGTCATTGATCAAGTATACTAGATTCATAGATGCATACTAGAATCATAGATTCATACTATGAAATGATTTAGTTTTAGAATTATGTATATTTCTCTTATTTTTTAGTATATATAATGCATATATATATATATATATATATATATATATATATATATATATATATATATATATATATATATATATGCATGCATCCTCCACGAATCATAATTGGGAAAAAAATAAAATCCCGAATCCACGGATCCGATTCATGTGCTCGAATCGGATTCGTGTCACGAATCGGCAACTAAGCATAATGCAAGTTGATTGTAAGATCGTTACCTTACAACAACTTCTCCCAAATACAAGTGATGATCATTTTGGATGTCGTCACTTCCTCATGATGCACACAGGGGATAGGCCCATACATAGTCACAGTCCTCATAATTGTGACAAATTATTTTAACATTAGAGAAACCAGCTCAACATGGTTTACTCCCTCTCAATCAAAAAGATTGGGTTCATTGAAGGTGAACCAAATAGCATCCTCAGTCTTCTCCCTCTCTTTCAAGATTTCCTCAAATGAAATGTTATTCTCCCTCTAAATTTCAATCTCCCTTTTCCTGTAATAAATTCTCAGAGGAAAAGATCAAGGCAAATAGCTCATATAGAGATATAAAATAAGAATGATAACATTAGTTTGATGTTTAGTAATTTAACTCATGCATATTACTAACAACATAAATGATTAAACATAACTCCTTATTTTATATTTTCAATAATAAAAATTAAGATAACATAATTCTTAATTTTATTCATAATATAATACTTAATAATAATTCATAATATATCACATATCAACTATATATATATATATATATATATATATATATATTTATGAATTAATTAAATTATAAAATTGGAATAAAACATCAAATATGTCATACCTTCACCAAGAATTCATTTTGGTACGTGTCCTCTTTCCATTCAACGTATTACATAGGGAGTTGATTTTAAAAATATATTATTCCCTTTTGGGTTTCATACTTACTAAACTGTTTGGTTATAGCCTCGATGCCTTGGTTCTCATGCAAATTCGATGACTAGACCTCTATCTATTTGATGTCATCCACGTGTTTGCTGCTCAAAGAAAAGTAAACACATAGACTTGATTGATATTGCAAGTCAGATATCAAAACACAATCTAAATGAAATAATATATGCGATGCCACGTCAACAAATTTGTAGGCGAGTGCGCTCATTTGTAGCACACTTCCACTCGTTACCATAGGGCGCCAGATCATATCTGAGTAGGAATCGCATTCATATATTGCTGGAAGTCATGGACTTTTGACACTTTACTTGCGCCTTGGTGCAGGAGCACCTAGGTAGGCTAAGTGTGAAACCTAGGTATTTCTTTATTTTTGGCTTGTAGTGATGCTAGCCACATCACTATTCTAATAATAGGTCCTATGTGGTCCTTAGGTGTGTTTAGGAGACTTGGCAAGACCCAAAGTGACCAAGTTGCTAGAAGTTGCCGACTATTGTCAACTAGGTGACTTAGGTCCGGTAAAGGCTAAAATGGTCTAGAAAGGTTCCAATGGCTTTGAATAGTTTATTTGAAGTTATTTTATGCATATTATATGTCTACTTTGTTTTTGTGCCAAATTTGGAGGTCTAACTCCATGTAGAACAAAAGTTGCTGAAATGTTGTCATGTTGTCATGACAACATTTTCTTGCAAAAAGCAACTTTTTGGCATTTGTGTGTTTAGAACGTCCTAACTGTTTAGAACAGTTATGGAACTGATGGAGGAGCCTTTAAAAATGTGAGGACAACCATTTTCAGGGGGTTGGACATGTTGGTTTTGCATTTTGTACGAATTGAGCAAGTATTTTGTTGCCGGTTTTATGCATTTGAAGGCATTTTTAATAGAGGAGGATTGAATGGCCTGATTTTCGTGTTGGAAAAGTTCTGAAATATTGTTTTTAATCTTTTTGTAGTGTTGGTTTGATCATTTTAATTCGTTTGCATTAGTGTAGAAAAATCTTTTTGTTCTTGGCAAGTTGCTGATCTGAACAGGGCTGCACTTAGAAAATGGGATCTTAGGGCCACTTCCCACCATTGGAAACCTCTGGTATTTTGGGATTTGGAACTAGGATCCATGTACATTATGTATCAAGAAGGAGGGCCCTTGAAAGCATCAGCAAGCATTTTTAAGGTGATGCCCTAGGCAAGCCAAATGCAACTTGGCTAGGAATCACAGTTGGAAAATGAGTTATGGAGAGGATTGAGTGTACAAATACCTTAATCCGGCTACACAACGAGTAATGAGAAGGTCTAACCTCGCTCCAGTCCAAAGGAGAGGTCTTGGAAAGGTGTCTAAGGTGGTTTTCCATCACAACAGCGATAAAGCACTTGAAATCCTCATTTTTGGCCTAAAACTATACTTTCATTGTACGCAAAGTTTGGAGGCTAGAAAATTACAGAATCTTGAAGTACTCTAGAAAGGGTATCCAAAAATATAATTTGTTTGTAGGGTTGTTAAGAAGTTTTTCAAGAAATCTTGTTTCCAGCTATTTAGGAGGGCTAATTCCTAGTAGCCTTTTTGGAGCAATTTGGTGTATCTTCCCTAGTAGATTGAATGCGCCTATGAAATCAGCATTGTTTAGGGTCATGGATGTTAGAAGGAGTCTAAAAAAACCCTAGATGAAGAACTGGTACCCTTGGAGCTATAGATGGACTTGAGGGTTAATAGCGGACTGGAGCCGGCTAGTAAGAAATTTGATGTTACTTTGTTGGTGTACCCCCAACTGAAGGATTAGGATCTCTTGAGCAAGGTCCTAGTAATTATAGGGTGTGAAGAAGCCCTAGTGGGTCTAGTGAATGACCTAAGGTAGCCCTGAGAGAGAGCTTGGGGTTTGGAAGCAAGGTTGGGGTGTTACATCACGCTTGAAACTCTTAGTCAAATTTGCAGACCCACCTCTGATCTGCTAAACTGAAATAAGAGTTGACAGAGTAGATACAAACTTGGCCAACCATATATAATGGTAATGCAGATTGTATATTCACAAACATCGGATAATGTACAACAGTCTCTATAACCAATGACGTTATATCACAGATATATTCAAATCGTTTACTTTCTCAAGATTATAGAAATTGAATGTATTAGCAATATACTGCATATGATAGTCTCCTCTTCTATCATTTTATCATTTAATCTTTCCAGTTTTCAATCGGCATTGGATGCAATGACATTTAGATGAATCTATCATTATATAGACTACTCCGCTTCAAGAGATCTTCCGTAGTACACAATTGTCTTATCCCAATATCTTCTTATCACTCTCTCTAGATATTTATTCATTCCCGCTATATCGTATATGCATCCATATTCATCTGCTACAGTATTTGTATCATATCTCTTCTTTAACCTGCTGTGATACCATGTTAAGTTTCCAGGATCTGTTGCAAATGTAATGGCATTGCCTTGTAATCAAGTATATATTTTCCATATGCAACATCCTCTCATTTATATTGAGCATGGGTGAATAAATAGACATGTGTATTCAATAAACAGATAATTAATAATACAAACTTAATTATGTTCTATATATATATATATCTCAAATAATAATCTTATATCTCACATAATAATATATCTCATATATAATTATATGAATAACCATAGAGTTATCCGACAGAAGCTACCAAAACATTAACATGGTTCGCAATAAATGATAACCATCACAAAAGGTGGAGTCTAATGTAGATAGCCTGTGCAATGTTCTCTACCTAAATTTCTTGACAAACTGATGAAGTGATGGTTAATATTGACTGGATGATCTAACAGGTGCTTCAGTTATGACTAACTAAACCTGCAAATGTCGTTTATTAGTTACTATGTAGAAAAGCGATTATTATTATTATTACTTTAGTATTGATTTTTATATATGCTAACAAATATTCTTGTATTTTTTTGAGGTTAGATTGAGATGTTTAAATTTGGTAGGACTACTACATTTGTTTTTGCATGGTTAAATGCTTCAAGCTTATATTTTACGTACATCACATCAAGTCATGAAACTGCAATTCGTATTTCGTGGATTATATGGCATGGCTGTGGAGTGCATGTGAATGATTATATCTTATTTGAGGGAAATGATAGGCCACAACATATAGGAGTTATTTTCATTCATGAACTAACACCAGCGGCTTTGTTTATTACTTGTAACACTTAATAAGCATTTGTCTACTACTGCACAAGCTGTAATTTTAAGGATGAAAGGTGTACATTGCAACTTATAATTATTTGTTTCGCTTTAACAAATCCTTAGAGAATCCCAACTTTTTATGGTGCTATATAATGTAATACTCTAACTTAGCCATTATATACGTTTATGAACAAAATAGAGGCATATTATTATTATTTATAATATTGCCCTTATTTGGACATTTTATCTATGATGGATTAGTCTACTAAGTGTAAATAAGAGTGGAGAGCCCAAATCATCAATGTCAATGCTTGACCTTTAAATACCCAAAGAGACCGGATATAACATTGTCTGCTACTATTGCACTCCTAATCAATCTTGATTTAAAGCTATATTGGTCCTTTCCAGAATAAATGGAGTTAATCCTATCAATGGAATAATGGCCTCTATATTTCCAAATATACATAAAATTATTGGTAGCTTGATTCCACACAATAGAAACTGAAGATAAAACCTGCTTTGGCAAGTTCTATACCAAGCTAATCAATAGCGATTTAATTTTAAAAATGTTAGAAGTACTGTGAAAAATGTATTTGACATGATTCAGCTGTAATACATATAGACTGTTGGCAAAGACAGCACAAAGTTGATTCAGATAAGGATATGGGTTTAAGTTAATGATAACCCGTCCTTGCAGCCATGTCCTAGGTTTAAAAGACAATTCCTCATTAGGTAATAACATTTCTCAAAGGAAAAATAGCCAGACTCAGTTAAGAGACATTTCGATTGCCACACCAAACAGAAAACCTTATCACAAAGCTAAGTAAGTGGCCAAGGGAACACGTATCAAATACATTTTTTTAGTACACTAACAGCTTTAATGTTATTGTGGTTTAAAAGACAATTCCTAATGGCTAGGAGCTATTAGATGGCTAGTTGAAACACTTTGATCACGACCTGTCACCAACTCTCACTGGTTCTATAGCTTTTGCAGCCTGGCACTTTTACTGCATTTGTGTCTTTTTCCTCTGGTTTCATGCGTGGCCTTGCCTAGAAGTTTCAATGTGTGATTCCATGTCATCATTTGTTTATGTGAATTATTTTAATACGTCTTTCTGACGTAGAAAAGACATATTCATTTAAAGAATGAACTGTATTTGACATGATTCAGTTACAAGTCACAATAAGACTATTGGGAAAGATAAAAACATGTGGAAATTTAGCTGAAGAAACAAATATAATATTAGTTGATGCAGACAAGGACAGCGTTTAAATTTATGGCAGCCAATCCTTTCAGCCCTGTACTCGGTTTGTTTCATGAAGCAAAATTCAACTTATGTGGCTTGTTTCTTGTCTCACATATTAGATGAATTCCTACAGTTTATCTAGACCAAAATTGTAGTTGTTTTGATAGGGAAATTTCTTTCCAATGTTAAGAAGAGCCAACTCTCTAATTGCAGGAAGTTTAAATTTATGGCAGCCAATCCTTTCAGCCCTGTCCTCGGTTTGTTTCACAAAGCAAAATTCAACTTATGTGGCTTGTTTCGTGTCTCACATATTAGATGTATTCCTACGATCGATCTAGACCAAAACTGTAGTTGTTTTGATAGGGGAATTTCTTTCCAGTGTTAAGAAGAGCCAACTCTCTAATTGCAGGAAGCTCTCTAATTTCTGGACTACATTATTGACTGAAGATTTTAGTATTTTACCATGTGGAGTGATTTAACTTTTTTAGTCCACAATATACATTTCTCATGGTATTATTGGAGCTGATTGCAGCCTCCAATGGGGCAGTATCTTTTGCATGGATTTTTTTTGTAAACATTGCCCTTAGCCCAAGACTTCAAGAGTTATAATAATAATTCTAAAATTCAGGTTTAGTGCTTTTGTGAATTTGCATCTAACATGTAATGATAAAAAATTGTAATTTTGTCTTTCCAGAACAAAGATTTTCGTCATGCTAGGTCCTAAACGGGTGTTTGTTTTCCATCTTTTAGTCAGTAGAGAACATATACAAAAGCTCTTGAATTAAGCGTACTTTTTCAAATTCTTGGTTGCAAGATCAAAATCTAGGTATCTAGCACTATACCTTTTAAATCAGCCTTTGATTCCAAAGCCTGAGTTTATTTTCTGCGTCATTTTCCATTTGCATCTCCTTTGTAAATACCACATTGTCTTTCTCTCATGGATTTTGCAAAGAAAAATTTATTGTGCAGGTCATGAATCTGGCACTTCTAATGTAAAATCATACTCAGGGAGCTTCATCTTTTGGTTACTCCATTGGTCGTATTTGACTCTTAATAGAGGTGTTAATAAATTTTCACAAGTTTGACAGCCCTTGTTGATAGTTAGGAAGTGAAATTCCATAGATTAAAATTTAAAAGCTTTGGATTTGGACAATTTGACTGTTTTCCCAGAAAGATCAGTCCATTTTTGCGGTTTTTTTTGAGAATTGATGAAAATCTTCATTTGCCATTAATTTCAAGTTAATTCTATGACACCATTTGTTATGATGCTCAACGATTTTCCAATAATCAAATGAAAAAGCTATAAATCATGAATCTGGCACTTCTAATGTAAAATCATACTCAGGGAGCTTCATCTTTTGGTTACTCCATTGGTCGTATTTGACTCTTAATAGAGGTGTTAATAAATTTTCACAAGTTTGACAGCCCTTGTTGATAGTTAGGAAGTGAAATTCCATAGATTAAAATTTAAAAGCTTTGGATTTGGACAATTTGACTGTTTTCCCAGAAAGATCAGTCCATTTTTGCGGTTTTTTTTGAGAATTGATGAAAATCTTCATTTGCCATTAATTTCAAGTTAATTCTATGACACCATTTGTTATGATGCTCAACGATTTTCCAATAATCAAATGAAAAAGCTATAAATAGTAGAGTTTAATAAAACATATAATGGGGACGTTTACTTGAAATAGATTGTCCCTACAAGATGATTGTAAGAATGTGCAAGTTATCACATGATAATGGATCTTAATACTGTTTAAGATATGAGACTGATAAACGCATTTAGGTTTAACTGACAATATTCTTCTAATTTGCCAGTTTGGATTCAGGTTTTAATTTTGTGTGTGTGTCTGTCTATATACATATATATATGTATAGCAGCAGCAAGTTAAAAATATCACTATGCTGATATTAAAGCAACATACCAAAATTGCTCACAAACAAGCTTAGAGCATGCAACAATCACTTGTTGACACTCCTTGAGGAATTACAACCAAACAGGAAAGTTTAGCCATGGAGGCAAGAAGTTTTCTTTATTATTGTATATCAGAAAGACAAAATAGTACATCGAAAACAGTATCAGCTTCCTATCAACCCAAGAGATCAGAGAATAACATTCTCCAGCCCCCAAAAAGAGATCCAAAAAAGAACCTATTACATGAGATAGATTGATATTGGATAGTATCAATAACTACAATGATATCTATATATCAAAACAGATGTAAAATAAAATTCAGTTCTCCTCCTTGCTGCTGAAATCTGTAGTGGCATATCTGACCGGAGAAGGAATGAGAGGTGAACCAGGTGATGATGAAATCTGATTCATTGGCTTCCAATTACCTTCATCTTTTCTTTTCATTCACAAACACACAAATGACATACAACACTACCTTTTTAGTTGTCAATTTTAGGTTTGGAGGGTTGAATAGACCAAATGAGACAAAAAAAACTTTTAAAGCCAGCCGCTAAATTACCCTTCCTCAGAGCGGAGGATTCCTTCCTTGTTTGTCCGCTGGAAAATGCATTCATCAAAAGTATGCTAAATTCTATCCTGGTTATTCTGTCATAATTCAAAACAATTTTTGGTCTCTGCAGCAGAATTACCTACAAATTTGACAAGGACACCAATTTGTGCAGAACCAAACCAGACTTTGCCAGGTCTACGAGTGGATCTGGTAACTTAGATATTCTGAATGGGCATAAAAATCCTGATTAGCTTATTAATTAAATCTTCACAAACCCTAGGTACTCAACATGACAATAAACTCAAGGACAATATTGTGTACAAATAGCTAATGGTATGTTGTGCTTGGATAGAAGATGTGCTAAATTTATCACATCCCAGGTATATCCTCGTTTTATGAGTGCATATCCTTTGCTCTATGATCTGAATAGTACTTGGCACCACTATTTTACCTACCTGATTCAAGTTTATTCTCAGCCAAATTGTATCCTTAACCAATTATATTTTGTTCAAACAAAAATACTGAATGTGTATTTGGTTCACAGAATACGTTCTGCAACTGTGATTTAACTGGTAACATGCAAGAACACGTCAAGGATTTGTTCAAATGCCATCTTTAAGAGGTATCTTGTTAAGTAGAATATAAACAATAGGAAATTTATTATCATCTTTGCTATTGTTGTTTCATGGCTGTCCACTTCAACTCTTACTCGCTACTGTGCACATAATATTGTAACTGAATGTGCTGCCTTTTCCTTCTAGTTGATAAATTAACATAAAAATATACATGAGAACAAGAAGACACAATAATGGGTAGTAGTCAGTATCTCACTAGAAACACTGTCATTGACTAAAATGCAGTCTTCCACAGGAAGATATCCCTGGTCTCTTAGTGATATCTATAGTGTCTTAAATGTTTTGGGGACATGGAGGGATGCCCTCTTTTAACAGACCAGAAGAGCTTGATCTATTTGGTGGTGGGCATTTGTCACACTTTTTGGACTGGACAGCCCAATCTATTTCTATCAGAGATGTTGGGCAGATACATAAAAAATAGAAAGGTTTTACACAGACTTAAGCTTCAATGTCTCATTTTGTTTAATACATTTGGAAACTTATATAGGATTTGCGTTCCCTACTTTATATAGGAGACTACTCAATAACCAACTCTCCTATAAATATTTAGTTGTTTTAACCATAGTTTGCAAACTCGGACTTGGAGAGTACTCAGCAAGCCCTATTTTTTTAACTCGGTGAAAACCTGGATAGAAAGAACTAAATATTAAATTCTTGTAAAGAAACTTATCTTATTTGTAAAAATCAATTGCAAAATGTATTAAATTAAAAAATGACATCTTAAAAGATAAAATGCATGGTTTTGTAGCATAAACAGCTTGTGAAAAACACATTCTAACTGACGAACACATTCTAACCAACATTTTACCTGCACTGACATTTTTACCCCTAGTTTTTTGTGTCTAGAATAACACGAGTTAAAGTTGAGAGTACTTGCCCAACAAAAAAAAATGTAGAGTACTTGGCAACTTGGGGAATACTTGGAGAGTTTGCAAACTATGGTTTTAACAACAAAATACAGACCATTATTATAATCTTATTAAACAAATTTTAAAAAACCTAATTATTATCTTATGTGCTCTATGATGCAATTTTGCTAACACCTATGCAAACAATAAGTTAACACCTCCCTAGTGTGAACAATATAAGATACATCTCTACTCACCCCAATCAATAGTGGAATTAGCCTCACTAAATTTACTGTACTTCCATCCAAGGATAGGGACAAACACATCTACCTATGGGTCCCAAGGATAGGGACTAATACATGTATCCAAGGTCTCATTAGGTTTGGCTTGAGACAACATGCCCTGAATAGGGACACACACATCTGCACGCAACTGATTGGGGACAAACACATCCAACCACAACTTATGTAGCTTTAGAGTCGAAGTCATTGTTGCATATGTATCCAACATTATAGATCATTACTATTGACCACGAATGATATGAGCTGTTTGCTGCTACCACTTGGAAGTGATTGGTTTTAGTTTTTGTGTCACAAATAGTTTTGTTACTACTGCAATTTCACAGCCCTGTCACCAGTGACTAACAAGAGGTAGTTGAATGTCTTCTTGTGCCTCTAATCTCCAATGAAATTGCTACTTAGCAAATCTGGTTTTTGAGGCTCATTTTGTTAAAATTATAAGGGGGAAAAATGTCTCCCCCCACATGCTGGACATCACTTACAAGTAATAATGCACCCAATTACAATTGAACCACTTTCTTAATGCACTTCTATATGTTGACATTACACTTAATGTTATGAAAAACCCTTATGCTAAATAAAATAATATAGCCTAACCTTGACATACTTTGTGTTAGTTTGACTTAAATATAAGAAAATGAAAATTTTTACACAGATTAGTGGGCTTCAATTTCTCATTTCGATCAATACATTTGGAAACAAACACAGGATTTGTGTTTCCAACTTTCCAGGAAACTGTCCTATAAGAACTCTTATAAATATTGAGGTGTTGTAAGGTACTCAATACCTGCCAGTAACAACTTATACAAACACAGGGTTTGTGTTTCCTACTTTACAGGAAACTGTCCTATAAGAACTCTTATAAATATTGAGGTGTTTTAAGGTACTCAATACTTGCCAGTAACAACTTATTAAACAAACCTAGTTATTATTTTACGCATCCTATGATGCAATATTCATAACACCTATGTGAACATCAGTCCCCAACAATTTCAAGCATAGAAGTTAAAACAATATTTCTCTTTAAGGGAAATAGTGCTGAAAATTCCAAAGGCAAATTGAGCACATTAAATTTATTTTTAGCTGCTTTTAATTTGTTTACAGTAATTTAATAGCTGCTCCTGCCAGTTAGCTCGTCAGAATTTGGGAAACCTTTTGCAGGCTGTATCACTACATCCCCTCATCCCAGAATTTCAGATAAACATTGGTGAACTTATTCAGCAGTAGTGGTGAATAAGTGCTAATATTGATTATACACCCCATCTGGCCCACTCAAACCAAACAAAAAAAAGGTTGGAATGTTTAATGAATCTTCTATTCTGTTTTGACATTTAATTTTTCCAATTAGTTAAGTAAAATTTGTAGGGTGATTAACATTTCTTGTAACTACTCATTCTCCTTGTGTTGACACACAATAATGCTATTACTTCTCAGCACATATATTATGGAAAAGCAAATTTGCTTGAGTAGAAGTGGAGCAAACCTCATTATGTTGAAAATATGTTCCATTGAGTGGAAAGTTGCCTCGCATTGCTGTTCTGCAAGGAATCTGACATGTGACCAGCAAATGTAAGTTTCAAATGCCAAGTAACCTTCGAGGCAAACAAATTAGTGACTAATTTGTGAATTAAGTTTGAAATTAAAAAGTTATCCAAGTCTCAAGTTATCTGTTCATGACTAGTATCGTGAATTAAAGAAAGTTGTCTATTTTTACGAGGGTACAAAGTAATAAGTTATGTTGGTCATAAAGTTTTAGCACTGCATGTATCTTGACTTTTGATAAAAGCAAAACTTTAGCATACTACACTATATTTGTCCCCTATTCATGGAATTTGTTTCACAATGATATATACATGCAAATTTATGGAATATACCATTGAAACTTTATTTTTGAGTATATAGTTGTCCAAATAACTCACCAACATTGTGCCTTTAACTGTGTGTTCATTTATATCTATTTTGCTAACACAGGTGCTGCAGATCTCTTGATTACAAAGATGATTCTCCAATGTTATAGAGCTACAGTGTTCATCATCTCCTGTGGATTCCGGTGCTTCACCTGAAATTAAATCGACAGACAGACTGCAATTTTAGAAAATCAATAGCTTGTATGTTGAAGCAAATGTTAAAAGTATAATTGCTCTATATGTTTTCTAATATGAAGAACTGTGGCACTCAAAGGGCATTTTATCTTATTTCATTTTACTGATTCTTATAATTTTGTTGTTAAATAATCTCATGGCAGTAACATTGACACCTGTCAATTTTTTCCCCCTTCTTACAATGATTTATGGCAAATTTTATTTGATTTTCTGAGTTGGGTTTGGTCCCAATTAGTTAAGTCAGAGGTTTTGGTTTTCGTTTATGAGCTTGTTTTACTATGTGAATTTCAAGAACAAAAATAAACATTGTGAATTGGAACTTGATGGTGATTTCCTTGTGCTGTCTGCCAAAAATTGGTGATATTTGAGCTCCTAACAACCAGTTGCCAACTCTCTCAACATACATCAAATGGTTTTATTTCTAATCTTTGCATAATATTATATCTTGCCATTTCATACAGTTTAGAAATCAACTGACATAATAATTATTATAAGAATTTTAAAGTTGTATCTAATCATAATTTTCTTATTGGTGTAATCTTTGTATCAGTTTAATTGTAAATCCTTGATTTGTTGTTTTCCAAATGTCTTAAGCTTTTCTAAATAAAACAACTTGTTTTCTTGATCCCGACTTTTCTATCGATGTCACATATCAGTAACACGGGTCACCCTTCGAATTTTGAGTATGTTTTACTACGCATCAAATTTTCCTGTCATATAAAAATTAAACTCATCCTTTGGTGCAACAGTCAGCATCATCATATTAATACCTAAGCCACAAGGTTCGAATTCGAATTCGAGTTGATCATAAAATTCGAATGAAATTCAGCAAGGGTAAAAATTTGGAAAAAAATTTTACTTTAAATTTTAGTTATATATATTTATGTATTTTTAAATATTAGTAATATAACCACAAAATTGTCAAAATAGTTTAACACTGCTAAACAATTCAACTAAATAACTCAATATCAGTTTAAAATCAAATACTATTATATTAAATATCATAAAATTCAGATGAAGTTCAGAAAGATTAAAAGTTTTCTGAAATCCGAATCTCATGGATGAAATTCGATGAATCCTGTGACTTAGATTAATATTATGAAATTGGATAGCAAAAATAAATAATTTTTAGTCTAAAATTGTATCTTCTTGAATTAAAACCAACCTTTGAGCTGACTTTGTTTCATATTTTTACAACCCATATCAATATCAAGGATACGATTGCAACTATTATTTTTGATAGAAGAGGTTATGCACATTTCATCCTAGATGTCTAATCGGAAAGCTCTTATCTCTTACATGTTCAAATCAAGCAGAAACATTTATGCTATTGTCATTTACCTTATATAACAAGTTCCTTAAATTTTCATCTTGCTAGGGCAAAGTTAACCTAACTTGAAATAGACACAATTAATTAATCAGGAATTATGGATAGTTGGAAAGTTACCTGGTGTCCATATGGCAAGAAGATAAGGGGATGGATCATCTGGTTGTCTATCTTCATACTGTTGCAAACACACAATATTTAGAATCAAGCATTATGAATGCATAAATGTTTTCTGAAAATATGCTTATTGATTGGATTGACAAAATAATGTGGTACAAGATACAAAACGTACGCCATTTAGGAGGGGATGATTATCTGGAATCTCGTATCTGAAAGTACAAAGATAACAGTTAGGAGCTCGGCCTAACTGGATGGATGATTGGAAGATATTAGGCCTTTAAAGACAACTTACTAATGGTTGTTTGCTGCATTCTGATCAAGTATTTCATTATTAGTAGCAAAATCAACTCTTTATTAGATAGACCATATTCATCTCAGGGAAGCATTGGACATGTACACAATATAATATATTTACGAGTTGATGCTACGAGAGATGAGCTGATAAGGCTTTCTAGTACTTACACTCGATGCTCTGTTCGTAGCCGGTGTACATATTTAAGTTTGGGTGCTGGTATTGAGGCATCTTGCGGTGATAACATTATCAGAGCCTTTGATACATCTATGTCCTGCATGTTACTTTTACATATTTGCTGTATGTTGTAAGACAGCTCATCGAGGTTTAGCTTGATAACTGGAATTTCATCTGGGTCTGTATAGGCCCACTCATCGACCACTTCTGAGCTTTCAATATGCTCAGGCTCAGGTGTTGCTGGCTCTTCAATGATTGGCTCACAATTTTGCTCCTGATGTCCAGATTCTGCTAGCTGAAGTGGAACCACTTCAGAAGGAATCTCTGTCTCACAATTTTGCTCCTGTAGCCTTGGTTCTGTTAGCTGAAGCGGAACCACTTTGGAAGGAATTTCTATATTCAACTCATGCTGTGGAAGTGGTAGAATCGAAGGAGTGCATAGTGGATTTTCCCCTGAAGATGATTTTTCTTGGGGACCTTGCAAAGACAGTCTTGCACTGTTTAATATAAAGAAGTTAGAGTGGTTCAAACTGGACTGCGCAAAAACTATTTTTGTATGTTTATTTAAGAGCTTAATAGAGAATCACAAAATAGAGAGTTATTAGGGTTGAGTTTAACACCAAGGCATTTATGATTAGAGAATAATAGAGCAAAGTCGTTACAATAAAAAACTGAAAATAGTGCTAACCTGGCAAATGCACTTGCAAAGTGTTTACATTCTGCCCGCATTGGACATGCATTGCAATTTGGTTTGCTTTTAGTACAAAATACCTGAGTATTAAACATGATGCTGTTATCAATGTTAAAAACAAGGGTGATCAAAGATAAAAGGAAATCACTTGCCAGTCAGTGGCACTTTGAAGAAAAATTGATTCATATTTTTTGTGAGCCGAAAACCTCTTTTAATCTATTGGAATTTATGATGAAACCAGAGAACAAAATCATAAATTGCAAGAGTGGGCTGTAAACCTTTCCAAATGTAATCATCTGATAGTGAAGTTCATACCTGTCCATATGAAATGTGAAAATAAATTATAACTAAATCAACATAAAATATCTAGAAATCACATCTGGCATAAAGAGAAATGGAAATATTCCTTCCATACTAGCTGTCCATATGAAATGTGAAAATAAATTAGATAAATCAACAAAAGATATCTAGAAATCACAGCTGGCATAAAGAGAAATGGAAATATTCCTTCCATACTAGCTGTATTAATCTAATATATAGAAGCATGCAAAACGTGCAGTACTTCATCATTTTCTTTCTATTTTGTGGTTTATCTTAATTGTGTGCTGTATATTGGTATAAATTAAAAAAATTCTATGCAAATGGTTGGTTAAGTTGTTGAGGTCTTACAAAGTTCTTTGATCAAGTCTGCACAACCGAGGCCATATGTATTTCTGGATATTTGCCTGAACAGGGTACCTTCCACAATAGAACATAATTGTTAGTGAAAAGAGATTTACAGAGTGCTGTGCTATTAATTGACATATATAAAAGCATCTGTTGGAAGGAAAATATTGCATTGATAAATGCTTATATGTACTGACTTACAATTCTAGAAGATGTAACTGCAATGATTCAGGTAATGGCATTATTGGTACCCATCCAAGCCGTACACATATGCGTCCGACATTTGTGTCGACCTGATGTGATGGACATGTATTAATAAATGATCATCCTAAAAGCAACTGGAAATCTTGACATCTTCGAAATCTGATTAACTGGGAATTTTATGAATGATGATTCCTTACATAATACAAGAAATGAAGATACTAGCTTACAGGAAAGGCTAGATGTTGAAGAGTTAGTAGGCGGATGCATTCAACGCTTTTGAGTCCCAATCCTCGTATGCTGAGGAGGAAATCTCTGCAGTCATGTAAGATCATTGAGTTTATTAAAGATGGAAAAAATTCTTATAGAGAACAAATCCTCAAAGTATTCTGGTATGCCATTACTTATGTTGATCATTAAGGCTCCAAATATTAATGCTTAATATTTACATTTATGTGCTAGTGATATATTATAAACACTGTTTAAAATAAGAATTTATTTAGGTTGTCGAAGGCTACAGAAAGATACTTTGCATCATCAGGTGGAATGTCCCTTAGCCATTCCAGGTCAATGCACCCCAGTTCTGCATGAAGTTTTTCAAGAAATGCCTGCAATGTTTTTACCAAAGATTAGACTTTTCTTAACTAACATTTTCTAATTAAGATTGACAGCTTGGATGAAATGCCAAGCAGCTTTTAGAAATGTTGGTTCATAACTGGCAGTATATGTCTTCAAATAATAGAAATCAACATGTCAAAAGTATAATTGAGGATAACAAATGTAGAACATGATAATGCTTTTATGACTAACTGTGGCAGAACATGATAATGCTTTTTTAGACTATGGCAGCAGAAAACATGGTAACTTAAAAAAATTATTCCAACCTATTTTTGAATGATTAAAGAGATTGCATTCATTAATGGCTCTATAACCTTAAAAATAGAGATTAAGGCTGTGATTTTCCTCAGTGATAGGAATATATTGATATAATCCTCATTCCGTTTCAAGAGTGAATGGTTCTAAACTCTGAAAACCAACTAATAATGAAACTATTATATTGTTTAGTTTAGTTATTAATTTGTTGCACTTGCAATGCAACTCTCACATGAGTTAGTGACATTTTTTATTTATTTACAAAATAGTTTTGTTTTGGGTATTCAAAAAAAGATTTGAGCCAATACTCGATACTAATTAATAATTAGTATTATGTATCCATGGCTGTATTACAATAATAGATAAGTCGTCTATTTTTAGTTAATGGTTATCTATTGTAAATATTTAGTTGGCTTTGTTTTGCTTTTGTTTTTGCTTTCTCTAGAATAGAATGTTTCTATTCTTTACGATTGTTTCCTAAGGAAACATCGTTTCATTCTTTTGTATAAATTGACCGTCTGGTCTTTGTTAATAACCAGCAAGTATTTATCAATTACTTCCGTAATATGGTATCAAAGCTAATACTTAATTTTTTTCGAAAAAAATTATAATTTCTTCTTGAAATTATTTGTTTAAAATTTTTCAAAATTATTTCAGTCAATTTCTCTAAAACTTGCCTAGGGTTTTCTACCTGGAGAAATTCAAAATCTTGAACTAGGGTTTTGTTTTCTCCAAATTGTGATTTTACAACTCACGACTAGACAACCATCTGCAATTCGTGATTGGAAAATCACATCTATTTGCACATTGTGATTTACTGGTATTTTTCGAGCACCAAATTGCGATTCCTCAAGCTCATCTTTTACTACAAATTGCGGGTTGTCTTGTATAGAAATTGTGCTACGGCTTTGGTCTTTTTCCAACTCACGACTGGAACAAACATCGTGGCTTTAGCCTACACCCGAGCGATTTTCTTTTGACTCACAACTCTGAGTTTTACAAAAAAATGCCTGCTCCTACCACCTCTGCCATTATTTGGAGGTCACCCACTATTTTTCAAGCACCATCTGTCTATAATTGTGCTCTGGGAAGCAGATCGACCATTTTTTTCCAGCAAACCACCATTCTTTCTGCAAATTTGACCTTCTACGCCGCTGGCTAGGGTTTTGCATGAAACCTTATATTTTGAGCTTGGAAATTATTTTTGCTTGCAGATTCTTGGTGGGTTTTTCGAGAGGTCAACTAGGTTGTCGTTTGTTTTTCTAGGTGCCTCGATTTTCTTAGCCTTGATTTTTGAGCTAACGGATTTTGAAAACGACAACATATTCCTTCTAGGTTTTTCGAGCTCTCTTCTAGGTCCCTCTAATTTTTTTGGATGTTTTGTTTTTTGCCTCGAAGAATGTGTTTTTACAGATTTTCACAATTTTTCATTGAAAAACGTACCATGGCATCTCTGACAAACATTTTGCACAAGCATAACTCCAAATTCAATGGTCGAAATTATGGCATCTGGAAGCAGTTGATCATTGCAATTTTTGAATATTGGAACACCAATCAACTCGTTCTAGGTGTTACGAAGTGGTCAACTTCTCTGGGTCCCAATCAAGATACATGGGATCTAAATAATTTAGAGGCAGTGAAGCTTCTCAAATTATTCGTGGTTGATGATCAGCTTTCTTAGATTCCATCCGGCAAGACAATTGCTGAGCTCTGGACGCATCTCAAAGGTCTTCATGAGACTTCTGACAAAAGTAGAGCCTTATTTATGAAAAACACTCTGTTTTCTATTGTCATGGATGAGTGCACCTCGCTCCAAGCACGCTTGAATCGGATTCAGGAAATTCGTGATCAGTTACTTGCCATCGGGGTCAAGATGGAGGAAGAGGATATTGTGGTAATCACTCTTCGGAGTTCACCAAAATCCTGTGAGCATTTTATCGAGACTCTCAATATCACATCTTCTGGTGTTGATTTGAAGTTCATTGATCTCTACACCCTGTTGCTTCAGCAAGATCGGTGGAAACAATAGTTCGGTAGCAACTCCAGTTCCACCTCGATATAGCAAGCCTTTGCTGCGAAATCCTTTCAGAAGGATAAAGGCAAGTTTCATTAGCCATCTCAGCAGAAGTTTTCTATTCCAACATTAGATGGTTCCTGAAAGAAGAACATTCAATGCAACTACTGCCACAAGTTTGGACACATGAAGGTTGAATGTCAGAAATGCTTAGTTGCACAGTCTAAGCAATCAGGTTCGTAGCCCAAAGAGAATAGTGTAGAGCACACTGAGCAGGCAGAATTTGCCTTTTACGCCTTAATGGCTAAAAGACCAGATCAAATGAAGTCGTCTACTTGGCACATTGATTCAAGCAACTCTGGTCATCCACTCACCGCAGAGACTGGTTTACTGACTACCAACCTTATTTAGACTATTATTCTTGGTGGGGAAGAAGAGGACACAGTTCTCGGTAAAGGAAACATTCAGATTCAGTCTATTGGGAGGAATCTCATATTCCTTGATGTGTACTATGTTCTAGGGATGGAACTAAATCTACGCTTAGTCAGTTAGTTGCTGCGACATTCTCCACACTTGGCAGTCACCTTCAATTCACATTAATGCACCATCACTGATTGGGCGACTAGGTCTATTGTTGTAGTGGGTCTTGAGGATCATGGTCTCTTTAGACTTATTGATTCTGGTGATTCTTAGGACTTAGCTATGGCTGCTCGGTGGTCTTCTGTCAGCACTCTTTGGCATCAACGATATGGGCACTTAAATGTGCATTAGCTTTCACAACTTGCTCAGGATGAGCTTGTTCTTGGCTTGCCAGAGATTCAGACTCAACACCTTTGAGTTTGTGATGCATGCTAGGCTCGGAAGCAACATAACACACCTTTCACCAGTGGCGATTCATGGCGAGCTTGTCAGGTACTTTAGCTTGTACATGCTAATATTTGCACCCCTATGGCCACTCCTCCTGTTCTTGGGTCTAGATATTTTTTGTGGTTTGTTGATGATTTTAGTAGAAAAATGTGGTTGTATTTCCTTAAAAAGAAATCAGATGCATTTTGTGTATTTCAAAAGTTTAAACCTTTAGTTGAAAAAGAGTTTGGTAAGCCCAGAATCAGTCACCTGAAGGTTTTTGGATCCCTTGCTTTTGTTTGGATCCCTGATGATTCACGTGCCAAGTTGGATGCCAAGAGTAAAAAACTCATGCTTGTTGGATATATTAGTCTTCACAAACCCTACTACCTGATCGATGTTGAGACATCTTGTCTCATATACAGTGGTGATGTAGTCTTTATTGAGCAGCGAGGACCTTTCATGTCGGTTTCTCTTGTTCCTGATCCAACAAACCAGCCTATGCAGGCTCATGATTTAGGAGTCTGGCTTCCATTAGGTCCACCTGATGGGAGGGCTCTAGTAGCTCCTATAGCTCCAGTTATACCAATGATACTTGTACAGACACCTTCGGCTTCTCCTGTAGGATCACCTCGCATTATAGATGCTTCACCTGAATTTGATCCAGATTCTTCTGATGAGGATCCTGCTGATCAAGCATCTCCTAGTACTAATTTTGGTCATTCTCTTATATGGCCTAAGTGGTGGGCTAAGACACTTGTTGGTCTTCGTGATGATGAGCTCATTGATGGGAGAACTGCTCGGAAAAAGAGCAAAACTATAGATTTTGTTAACTTTGTTCTCATGGCTAACATTCACAGTGTGTGTTTGAACCTCAAAATATTCCGAGGCTAAAGGAATTCTAGAGTGAGAATAGGCCATGACATCTGAACACTAGAGCCTGTTGAAGAGCAACGCTTGGGTCCTTTCGGATCTTCCACCAGGGAAGAAACCCATTGGCTGCAAATGGGTCTACAAAATCAAATACAAATTGAATGGTACTTTAGATAAGTACAAAGCTCATTTAGTGGCGAAGGGCTTTTCTTAACGTCAAGGCATTGATTATGAGGAGACCTTTGCTTCTATTGCAAAGATGAGCAACATCAGATTAGTCCTAGCCATGTAGCACAATTTGGCTGGAAGGTCCATCAGATGGATGTCAAGAGTGTTTTCCTGAATGGTGATCTTCATGAAGAGGTCTACATGATGCAACCTCTTGGTTTTAAGGTTGCTGGTAAAAACCATCAGGTTCTCAAATTGGTAAAAGCTCTCAATGGATTGAAGCAGGCCCCTCGGGCATGGTACATAAAAATTGATAAGTACCTCAGCGATCAAGGCTTCAAAAGGAGTTCTTCAAACTCAAATCTGTACATCAAGACTACTGACAGTGACATCATCCTTTTGGTTATTTATGTGGATGATTTGATCCTCCTTGGTAGCTCCGCATCTTTGATTCAGGGAATCAAATAGAAAGTCTTTTGATATGACTAACCTTGGGCTCATGCATGATTGCTTAGGTGTTGAAGTTTGGCAACAATCTTCTGGTATATTCATCTCTCAGTCCAAATATGCCAAGGCCCTATTAGACAAACTCCGTATGCAAGATTGCAAACCTGCCTCTACACTTATGGAGAAAGGTCTCAAGTTATCAGCGAAGTTTGACTCTCCTTCCGTTGATGATACTGCATACATGCAACTAGTAGGTAGCCTCATCTACCTCTTTGCTACTAGGCTTGATATCAGTTTTGTAGTCCACTATATTTCACGCTTTATGATAGCTCCTAAGGCTGATCATTGGATGGCAGCAAAGCGTGTGCTTCGTTATGTGAAGGGCACTTTAGATTATAGACTTCTGTACTCTTGAAGTTCTAATCCTAAACTAAATGGGTTCACAGATTCAGATTGGACAGGCTCTATTGATGATAAAAAGTCAACCTTTGTATATGTGTCCAGTTTAGGATTTGGTGCACTCACATGGACTAGTAAGAAGCAGCAGACAGTTTCTTTCTCCTCTACAGAGGCCAAATATAGAGGGATTGTTAAGGCAAGATGTGAAGTTGTTTGGCTTTGTCGGATGTTTGGGGATATGCAGATGTCACCAGTAGGACTGACTACTCTATTTGTTGATAACAAAGGCATTATCAAGTTAGCACGAAATCCAGTCTTCCATGAACGAACTAAGCATGTAGATTGTTCACTATCATTACATATGACAGCTGGTTGAAGACGGGAATATAGATTTGCAGTATGTTCCTACCACAGATCAGATTGCAGACATTCTCACCAAGCCTCTTGGTCTTGACAAGTTTGTCACATTCAGAGGACAACTTGGTGTTCTAGATAGATTAACCATTAAGGAGGGGTATTACAATAATAGATAAGTCATCTATTATTAGTTAATGATAATCTATTGTAAATATTTAGTTAGCTTTGTTTTGCTTTCGTTTTTTTTGCTTTCTGTAGAATAGAATGTTTCTATTCTTTACGATCTTTTCCTAAGGATACATTGTTTCATTCTTTTGTATAAATTGATCATCTGGTCTGTGTTAATTACAAGCAAGTATTTACCAATTACTTCCGTAATAGGCTGAATGGTAAAAGCACCCAACTCATAATTGGGAAGTCGTGGGTTCAATTCCTGCTGGATGCACAGTAAATAGTTATTGTGCTCTGTTTGCAATAAACTATAATTTCAGTAAATAGTTATTGTGCTCTGTTTGCAATAAACTATAACTTTTAAGAAAAATTAGACGGAAAAAACAGTACCAAATTGGTACTACTTTCTATTTAGGATTGAAAGACACTAATAACATTTTGTGTCCACCATTTACAATACCTGTCTCGATTTTCTGATGAATTGTGGTTTTTTATTTTCCAATTCTTTCTGGAATTTTATTGAACAAATTTGATAATTATCTAAATTGAAAACCTGATTTTCTCAGCTTGTCTGTTTTCTATTTTTCTTTTTTCACATGACTGATTTACTTGGTAAGTCGCGGGTTCAATTCCTGCTGGATGCACAGTAAATAGTTATTGTGCTCTGTTTGCAATAAACTATAACTCTTAAGAAAAATTAGACGGAAAAAACAGTACCAAATTGGTACTACTTTCTATTTAGGATTAAAAGACACTAATAACATTTTGTGTCCACCATTTACAATACCTCTGTCTCGATTTTCTGATGAATTGTGGTTTTTTATTTTTCAATTCTTTCTGGAATTTTATTGAACAAATTTGATAATTATCTAAATTGAAAACCTGATTTCCTCAGCTTGCCTGTTTTCTATTTTTCTTTTTTCACATGACTGATTTACTTGGTATCCTTGCCGATTGGTCTTTGTTCTCATTTTCAATTACATTGTTCAACAACTTAAGATAGTTAGCCATAAAGCATGCCTAGAAGAAAGTATCTTAAAATAATAGAGCAAAGTCTTCAAAACTACATTGGAATTAAACTTTCAAAGGGAGATTAAAATTTAATATTACTTCAGTTGAATTTTAATTTATGAAATCAATCTTGTCAGAGTAAAGTTATATGACTAGCATTGCTCCTACAAAATATCCCAACAATATAAAAAATTTACGTGGCATAAAAATTCTCTGTTTTCAATAATGGGTGTCCACAATTTATGGATTTAAAATTGTATTTTTGTATGCTTTTTGGGCCGTCGACATACAATGATTCTCTTTTGATTTTGGTGCAATTCCTATTTCATAAAATGCTAAAAAAATATGCATTCTTCCGTGAAATGAGTTAAGGTTGTGTTGTCGTGTCTACATTGCTTACATTGAAAAGGCAGATGTGGAGAAAGGAGAACCTATCTTTGAAGTGTTGATGCCCTCTAAAAACATAGAACGAGGGAGATTTGGTAGTTTAGATATTTGGTATTTCCATGAGAGCAATTGAGGAAAAGAATAGAGATGGAGTACTTAGGTAGTGCACATTGGCATCATCCACTCTTAGAACATTGAGTCGTCAAAGTTTGGATGTAACTATGATGTAGTTTTCTGAGATTGAACTAATGTAAAGATAAAGGGAGAGTAGTAAGAGCGGTTCAAAACTTCATAACAGCTGTAATGAAAATAACAGTCAAATACAATTGTCAATTGGAATAGCAAACGAAACGCCCTAAAGAGTGTTTGAGATTGACAAGGTTCTGGAAGGTTCATCTGTTGTGCATCAAAATATTTTGCAAAGAATAATAATGATGCCTCCATATATTCAAGTTTGGAATTTTTGATAGAATTGAAGAAGCCAATAATAAATATGAACAAATTCAATAAGCAGTGGAAGAAGACAAAAGATAAAACGATATGACAGTTGAAAATAAATCAAGCTCCGGTCTTAGCTGAAGTCTTTATTTGCCGATTCCATGACTTGCAGTTTGAAGATACATAAGTGGTTTTTAAAAATTTATTGTCAGATGGGAAATACTTCACCAATTTGGGTATGTTTCAAATAAAATCAGAGTTCTATGGGGCCCTGTGCCGGAGTATGGATGTTGCAGTGCAAGAAAAAAATCAAGCCCATTGCAGCTGCATTCTTTATTGGCCATTCCATAACTTGCAGGTTAAGTCTGCATTAAGTGGTTCATGAGTATTTATTGTCCGTACGAATTACTAGACCAAGGTAGACATGTTTTAAAACAAAATGAGAATTTTAGGGAAAGTGGCCCTGTAGTGGAGTATATAGAGAACAGAATATTAACTTTAAATCAAAGATTGGCCTTTTATAGTTAAGGATGTGTTCACAACAACCTGCAAACATACATGTGGCTTTCTTCAGAGCTTCTGACCTTGCTATTAAGTTAAGAGAGAGATTTTAAATACTAGGAATATATAAGGGTGGAGGAAAATTGATTGTTTTTGAAATCAGATTGTCTTTTAAACATAATCAAAGTTGATGAAATATTTGGGTAACAATGACCAGAGCTTGTATTTACTTGACCAAATGCCTATTAGAATAAAGGTTCAAGGCATGTTACAAATTTGACAGAATTGTTTTAAATCTTTCGTCCAATGTAAATGTATAGTAAAATGGAACTGATACCATATCTGTTAAGAATGTGATGTTGGTTATGAATAATTGTTAATGGGGTCCGAAAGGTTGATTTTTCTTTCACTCCTTGGTCCGGTGTGGTTTGGCAGAACCTAAATGAGGGTCGAGTTAAAGCAAATTCTTATGGGGCCTCTAGCGGCACCCCGGGGCATGGTGGTTTTGGATTTATGTTGTGGGGTCAAATTGGGAGGATCCTAGTGGAAATATCAGAATTAATCAGAGAGACTACAAGCAATATTACGGAATTCTGTTTGAACGGTGATGTGATTTGGATATCAATATGAAATGCATATATCTGGAAGGGGATTTCCGATTATAGTCAAGACCATTCTTAGAACTTTGCCTTTAACTGGAAAGTAAGCAAATGGCTATCTCCCATTTGTGAGTTTATCAGAAGGTTCAGAGAGCTTAAAGTGTCACATGTTTGTAGGGAGGGCAACTCAGATGCAGATTAGTTTGCCAAAAACACATCTGAATATAAAATCAAATTTCCGTGTTGTGGTCATTCTTTATAAGAGGATAAGTGCTCTCGATCAACAAATCTTAATAATTTCAATTCATGATCCCTACTCATAATAACATGCAGATTTGAGGCCTGAGCTGTGGATTGGGATGATGTACTGCCTTGAGGTGGTTGTTGGTAGCTTGATGTGTTGGCCAATCCTTGCCAACACACATATTGGTCAATAGTTTCCTCACCTTGAAAATATGCTTGTTGGGGCATTTATTCCTTCCTCAACTTCAATTTGGTGCGAACTCAATGGCATCAGCAAGCCATTGAGAAAGGCGACCATGTTAACTGCTGGTTTAAATTTCCAATCAAGTTTAGGTCAATGTCTCTATAATTAGATGGTTTATTGGCCAGCTACCAGTTGTCTCGATTAAGAATGAAAGCATTTCTGCTAGGTTTAGCATGTCTGCAATTTCATTTGTTATTGAGATGCTTTTGATATGGGCAATCTTGTCTTTTGTGTTCTATGGAAACCATTTTGCTGTGTCTGGTTCCACTTTAGGGTTCTTGCTAGTCTCAAAATCTATATCTGGCTGGTATGTAGTAGTTTGCAACGGGGTTGGCTTGTGCTTCAGGTATACTATGCCATTGTTGAGCTATTGATATTTTAATCCTTTTCAATATTAATATATGGGTTCAGCCCCTTAGCTGCTATTTAAGGATAAAAAAACAAACCATTTTTTTGTTGACACGATGCTTGTCACATACACATAGATAAAGGATTTGTGCAGATTTAGTACTTGAGCCATGTGTAATAGGCATATGATATTCATATTTAGCATATGTGATACATAGCAAGCTGTTTCTAGATTCAATTGTGTTAAGTATTTTTACATCAAGAAATACTTCCACAATTTTTGTAAGGATTGATGCAAAAGTTTAAAAAATTGACGTAATTGATTCCAGAAACAGCTTGCTATAGTCTCATGGATTGTGGAAATCTACTCACTCATATATATCTGATACATGATTCTGGGCCTTAGATCTGTCTCAGTTCGATTCCTCCTGTGCGCAAACAACCTAGATGGAGCACTGTATACTATTAAACCTTTTTTTAACTGTTTAGGAAATGATTCTTTATTCCATCTTTTGCTAATAGCCTGAATTCATAATATTGTTATAGGTTCTCCATTTAATCTTTGTCCTTAGCCAATTGTATGAGCCATACATTATTATTTTCATTTAAGTAAAGAGCTAATCAGATAATTATGATGTTTATTCTTATTGCTTGAATATGGGGGATTAATATCTTTTAGAAAACAGTAGTTCTAAGATTGACCCATGTGCCTCATATCCCACTTACATTAAGAAAAATCTGTCCCGGGAATTTATTTGCTTCAAATAATAAAACAAGAATTGAAACTTTTCCTTCATCATAATGTATAGAAATGATTGACAAACATTACCTTTATTCTTCCGGCAAGAACATTGTTCATCCCTCGTTCCTTGATGGTGTCAGCAATGTCCTCAACCTCTGCGCATCGCACTGCTTCCCAGTCCATGGCATCCACTGTATTGTGATCTCTTTCCTTTTTAACCTCAGAACAATTATTAAATAACTCAGGGGCCTTCTTTCTTACAGCTTCCCAATTGAAAGTTTCCTTGTTATTTACGTGGTTCATTTCAATATTAGCTCTTGCAATTCCACTAATTCTTCTTGAAGGCACTTTGATAGCAGTAGGCTTGACATCCTTTAAGCAACATTTAGGGATCTCTAGTCCAAAATCTTCTATTGCTTCTATTTCTTGTGGTGCGGTTGAACTCTGTGCCAACTCTATGCCAAATGTTGGGAGTAGATGATCTGGGGGGCTAGAACTCTGGATCAGCTCTGATGTGACTAGATGATTTGTGGGGCTAGAACTCTGGATCAGCTCTGATGTGACTAGACGAGAATCTGGAGGACTAGAATTCTGGATCAGCTTTGTTGCAAGTGAATGAGACTTGGGGAAGCTAGATCTACAGAACAGCTCTGATGGAAGTAAATGAGAATCCGAGGGACTACAACTCTGGAGCAGCTCTGATGTGAGTAAACGAGAATCTGGGGTACTAAAGCTCTGGACCAGCTCTGATGGAAGTAATCGAGAATCTGGAGAATTAGAACTATGGGTCAACTCTGATGTGAGTTGATGAGAATGTTGGGGACCAGAACTCTGGACCAGCTCCGATGCTTCTATTACCGGACTTTCAGATGGATTCAAACACCCAGATTGCAATTTTAGATTTCCTTCTTGTGCTAAAGAACAAAGTGTGGCTGCTGCTTTCATGCTATCTTCTGTTAATGAACTATCTTGAGTACTAGAAGCATTGTACCGATGGTCCTTTCCCTGAGTGTTTCTTTCAAAGGAATCAATAATATGATCTTGAGCCAATTCTGAGCCAGTTTCAGAATAATCAAGAATCTCACTGTAATTTAATGGGGTCTTTCTTGGTTTGCTGTCGTGGTTTTCATGAATAGAAGGCAAATCTGAAGAAAGACCTGTCATCACAGGAGCTATGTTTTGCTGCTGCTCAATTTTTGTCAGACCCCAATGTGTCCTATTTTCAACTTCTCTCAGAAGGTCAGTAAAGGAATGTGTGTCATTGAAAGTATGAATCCAGTCGCTCTGATTGATTTGATCCCCAGTATCTGAGTTAGATTCTGAACAATTTGTGGAGTTAACTTGAGGAGAGCTCCTCTTATCGCCTATTTGGTTGCTGGCAAATGACTCACCACAGTTTGCATTTTCTTTGAGGTTTTCTTCATGCAGTCTTTCTATTACATTGCTGAACGAGTAGTGGCTAGGATTTTGGTCTGTTAATTCTTGATCTGGAAATTGTATCGTGTAGCTTATATCTTCAGTAACCTTTTCCTTATCTAGTTCAAATTCCCCCAAAGCATTGTTATCATATAAAGTCCCCCTATTCATCTCTTTAGGAGGAAATCGTGAAGCCATAGCTATGAATGCAGAGCTGCAGAAGTAAATAAAGAGCTTATGAAAATACATCCACTCAAGACATTTGATATATTTTAAGGCAACTGGCCTTTGTTTTACTAAGGTTATGTTTATTAACATTTAAGTGGTTATTAGTGTACCTGGAGAGATGATCTGACACATTTTGGGTTAAAAATGCACCCACAACAGAGTCCACAACTGATCCTTTCCACTGTGAGAACCGTCGATCTCCTGCATCAAATATTATTCAACATATGAGTAGCTTTACATTGAAAATGAGCATCAATGAAGAGCTATTCTCATTTTAAGATAAACAAATTTAATTAACACACTATGATCTTGTGAAATCATAGAACTCAAAATAGACATATGTACATTGTATTACAGTAAATGTGGCAGATGTAAATGGCATGAATACAGCAAGACACACATAGAATGGCATCTCCGGGAAGAACACATTGACAGATCTGATGATGGAAAACCATTGAGGCTTTAAGACTCGTGATTGAAACTCCGGAGGCACACCTAATGACCACATTTCTATGTGCGCAAACATGAACCTCAAATAGCAGGCAATATGATTTCTATTCTCTCAGAAGAATAGTTTTACATGTTGAACTCAAGATCTGCCTATCGAAACACATCAATGCATATGCTTCTGGGGATTTTACTCTGAATCTGCAATTGGCTTGAGTGCCTAGCGAGTAACACGGATCAGAATTTCTGTTTCAAAGAGGCTGAAAATGTAGGATGTTTTTGTATTCGTAGAAATGGATATTGACTTAATGTATGCAAGGTTGTTTCTGTAAGATAACAATATTGAAGTCTCTTTTTTGGGTCTGAATCCTCTTCCTCAAAGGTGAACGGAAGTAATGGTTTTATTGGCTAGTTTTGTACCTTTTCAGAATTTATTGCTAGAGAAGAGTGTTGTTGGCCTAGGGAAATAATGGGCCTCCTTGCTATATGCTTAATAATCACAGATGCAGTGTAGTGAGATTTTTTTTCTAATCGAGATATATTGTTCATCAAAATATAAAGTAGTAATGCATTTTACTTTCGGCATTAATAGAACAATTAGGGCTGATCTATTGATCAAAGCATCTACGAGCAAGAATCTCCGCTATTTGATCATATCAGCAGAACATAAGTTTGCGTTTCTTTAAGTACGTACCTTGTACTAAACGCATGCGAGCTATGAATGAATCAACCCGACCTCTGAAAACTTCTCTCTCTTCTTCCAGCTTTCTTTTCTTCTCCTCATCATTGGCTGCTTGTTTATCTTCTTCACTCGCTTTCCCCATTAAAAGTCTCCAGACTCTATTTGTCTCAGCATCCAAATCAACTTTTGGTCTATGCTTTCGTTTTTTCAGTGGATCAAAAGGCCCTTCATACGGAACCATACCGCCATTTCCCGAGTAGAGAACCAATTCACCGTTTCCCACCTCTGTCTCATTAAGCCGGAGCTGTTTCAGTCTGGCTATGATCATGTCCACTGGATCCAACAATTCTGCCTGACTATAGGGTTGTTTAATACTGCCCTGACTGCCATGATATGAGTAGACCTGTGTAGCCCTACCAGAATTCCTTGAATGTTGACCTTTGGAAGTCATATCTTTTTCATCTCCGGTATTCTTTTTCCTCGATAGCGGCTTCTCAAGCTTTTGTTTATTGAATTGGTTAGGTTGAGGTTCACCAGGATACAACTGCAGCGACTGCTCCTTTTTACGTGCAAGTGTTTTCAAATTTTCCCGAAAAGCCCTCTTAATGGGAGACTGAAAATTACCTCTTTGTTTTAAGATTTCAGATTCTTCCTGTGTGCTCAAAGATGAAACGAGAAATTTGTCTTGGAGAATGACTTCTGGCATACAGTGCACAATTTCATCTGGGAAAGTGCATGTCTCCTGGCATTCTGCAGTAATGCTAATTTTAAGTTCATTAATCGAAGCATCTGTCTGCAATTTCTGACGTGTTTCCTTGTCATCATTTGCATACTTATGCCCGGGAGGACTGTTGTCATTATTCGAAATATTTGTTTTTGCATCAGGCTTCTCATTTTTCTTTGGTTTTGACCTTCTGGCAGTCGGAGCTTCTCGTATGACCTTAGGCCTATGTTTTTTCCTCTTCGGTTTCTGATTAGGAGTTTTGTTCAAATCAATCCCACCATTGCTTCCTGCATCTCCAGCAGCTAATTGGTGTTCATTGTTCTTTGTGGGTGTCTGTAGTATGAAGGATAAAGGATCTATAAGTTGAGGAAGAATACTTTCATCTCCACAGCCTGCAGGGGCTTCAATATCGGCACAAGTACTTACAATCTCTCGTTGGCTCTCCTGGACATCCACCTTTTCATTCAAACTGGAACTTTCGAATTGTGAAGATTGCGCCTTCAACAGTTTTTCCTCCAGAATAATTTGTTCAGAAGAATCTTGTTGATTCCCCTGTACAACTACCCTTTCATCTGAATGGAGATCCCCAAAATGTCTTTTGCGGAACCTTTCAATTTGAATGTTCTTTTCAGGGGTCTCCGGGGCCAACGAAAAACCATTGTTTAGCAAAGACGTGAAAGTTTGGTGGTGTGGTTGTATTGCGGTACTATGCAGACACTGGGGGGCAAGAATTCCACCTGTAAAACATAAAATCTAGCTAAGAGTGCAAAATCTACATTACTCTGCATATTTAAATAAAAACTAAACCTTGGAGTCACTTACTTGGATATCGAACAAAGGGAGAGAAATATGGATATAAGGGCCTGGTCCAGCCATTCAAACAAATATTGCCGCTGTAATTTGTAGGATGATGACAATTTGCATTCATTAAGTTGGCATTTGGTGTGCTCACATTTGCATTCGGTATGCCACAGACACTTCTATTGACTGCATTCAGTAACTTCTGGGCATTTCTGAAGAGGGCATCAGACTTTCTAGCAATATTGCCCTCGTCATTCGCACACATGTAATATGGTTGTTGGTGCGAAATATTTTCCAGAGGGGTATTCACATTCGTTGCAGCCGGGTCTTCAACTGAGCGAGGCTTTAAAGGTGAACGAACACCATTGCTGGTTTTGTCAGATGGCCCCGTTACTGCACCAAAACCTAAAAACTGCTTTGATACCGCTTGAGTCTGCTTGGGAGGCTGTAATGGTTCATCATCAAACACTAACTTCCTCTTTCTTGCAATAGGCCTGAGGGGTGTTGCAGGGCTGATTTGGGATTCATTTGTAGGCACTCCTGGGGTCGAAGAAAGGTCCTCTCCTTTTAAAATATGAGGTATGCTCCTTTCCGTCTGGCTGTCCATCACTGGGCTAGAGAAGCCTCCTTTCAGAATTTCAGTCATGCTCCTTTCCCCCTGATTATTCTCCATCAACATCTATAGTTATTCTTCTATTTAATACTTTTTTTCTATGTCAATATGGTCTGCTTTGTAACAACTAATCTCGCGTACATAAATATTCTTTCCCCTACATCTATGCAGATCATACACTTGAAAACCTCTCCCCTTTGCTTCTCACTTGCCTGCTTTGTATCAGCATTTCTGAAACTGCTCTGCAAATTTAAAAAAAAAAGCGCATTCATTACCAAAACCAAAATCTCGCTACTAGAACACGTGCAAACAAAAATAATCGAGGAGATCCAAAATTTACCTCTATACTCATATCCAACAGGAGAAGATCTGAGATCAGATCTCAACGTTAAACGTTACACCTTATTACAAAATCTATAGACTGGTGACCTTTTATAGCAAAAATTGAAATTTTGTTAAACTGGGTGTGGAGGAATCTGTACCAAATTTCTGAATTCTGTATAGTTCCTGTTTTAAATTGACGGGCAAATCCCTTCGCATTATTGTAATCATACTAATGGAATATTGTACCTTATCTCAGAAACCCTGGGAGCTCTGCACAAATAGTGGTGATGTTTATTATGGTCTGCAGAGAAAATGTACCAAACAAAGACAAGTCATTGAACGTAATAGACTCTGTTTAATGGGTCAACAACAAATACCCAACCAAACAAGCTAAGCTAACAACCGGCTAAAATCTCTCTGAGACTTGTGAAAATTCAATTCGAGTAGGACTCTGTTTTGACAACATGCAATGCAATGCATAATGCAAGGCGTCTGCTCTAAATTTTGCCAAGAGATTCTAGACCCGAGTAAGCCAGCAAAAAATTGAGAAAATTTGTTAAAAACTAGACTATTGGGACTAAGCAAAACTTTGGCACTCAGTCTGAAAATCTTACAAATTAGTCAAGGATAAAGGGGTCGGTCATATGAAAGGGGCTGCTTTTTATAACCATAATTAAGCATATAAGCTTTTGCGTAAGGACAAAAGAAGCAATGTCAGGACTTACTCCGAACCTTGTGCTTTAAGGTGGATCCCACCACCGCCTGTCTCTTTGTCACAAGTATTATCCTTACCTTCCTTTCTTTCTATCTCAGGGTTAAAAGCGTGAAATAACCTTGCATCTGAATCTGCATGCCTTTCTCCCTGCTCTCCGTAAGACACTTACTACTCTACAGTGCCACTTAATTAGACATGGTGCCCTGAATTTATAATGTAATCTGCCTATGTTTCTTCACGTGTATGGAGAAGAAGTCTACATGTTTCTGTACATCTAATTGAGACGTGGTCTCTAACATAGATTAAACAAACAGTAAGCAGCCTTCCTTATTTTACATTATTGATCCCTTTTGCTGCCACCAAGGTTATCTGAGGTGGGTGTGGGGTCTTTCTCGAGGACAAGTGTACCGCTCTCTCATTTAAATATTGAATAATGTGGGTGTCACTTTTTATGCTTTATGCATTTTGGCTTTTGGATAAAAGGCCGGTCTGTAGATCCTAGGTGGTGGCTAAAAATCTCTTTCCTAGGTATTCTTCTAATTCTCATGAGATGCCTTGATGCCCTTTACCTGGCGGCAACAAAAAATAAATATTAATTTTAGAGTTTTCCCCTTTTTTAAATGGCACTTTTGGCTTTGCATTAATTTAATTCAACTCAATTTTGTAAGATGGGATTAAACAAACATATGGAGTTTGTTTTGACTTGCAATAGAAGTAGGAAGAATTCTTGGGATGATTTGAATACGTATGTACTGGGCTATGAACAGTTGACTACGTATTCATTGAATTCAGTGATGAATTTAATGATAGTTTGTAGATTTGGATTCATTCCCATATGTTTGGAATAAATAAGGATGTCAGTAGGATTGTATCCAATTTGATTTTGACAATTGTCTTTATCTGTGAGGGCCTCTGTCTTGTCAAGTTGGTAAAGAGAAGAATCAACTATTTATGTGGAATAACAACACTTTTCATGACACTAAAACCTAATTTAAATAGAAAAATATTCTTATTTGAACCGAAGAGGTGTAATGAATGAGAAGACAGGAATTCAATCAATGTGGATGTAAACCTAACTCTAAGTCTTTTCTCATTCACAAACATACATATGGGGATCTTATTTCTCCACGTGTCTAAATTGCTTCTTTTGAACATTACCTTTGACATTACTGACAAGAGAGGTATGTGAGTTTGGATAGCAATCATTCAAGGTCCCATTTATTTTTATGTTCAGTTGAATGTAATATTTAAATAGTTTTTTTTTTAAGGATTGGGTTCTTTAAAAGAGTGATAAAGTAAAATATATAATATTTTATAAAAATTGGAATTTTTAAAAAAGTATTTGTATCTTATATAAAATAAGATGAAAACTAACATTCTTACAATATAGTGTTTGTATCTTTAAAATATTAATTTTATATTTTATATGAAATAAATTAGCTCAAAAACCTTAATTGTACTCTCACGTGATAGTCAGCTAGGCAATTAAAATATTTGTTAAGGCGTCGAAGAGTTGGAATGTTTATAAAAAAATTCATCTCAACCAATTAAGAGAAGTGCATGCATGGTATTGTCCGTAAAGGGAAGTTAATTTAATATAATTAGAGAGAAGTGGGTAAAGGCATCACATGGTGATGTAAGAATAAAGTTGATTTGTGTATTTCATCCAACCAAATTCATATTTGGTGCAAATAAATATTATTCTTTTAAGACTTTGTGAAGTTAACAATAATGATGGAAGATAGAAGATTTGGTTGACGTGTGGACCAAATCATTAGGACTTTTAACTTCTGATATTTAAATTGCAAACATTAGGACTTCTCTCTTGCATATAGATACATTCATAACATATATTAAATATGATTTCTTTAAGAGTTTCGAGTATGTCATGAAAGAATTTTAACTAGTGATTTTTCCTTTTATGCATGTTAATCGTAGAACTTAAAAGTGTGCCTTTGATGGGACTTTCCATTTTCTTTTTATGCTTCTTCAAATTTAAAAGTGTGCCTAATGGAAGTTGTAGACTAGTTGGCCAATTTTTTTTTTATATATATATATATATATAGTGTTATAGTTATAGTTAATAGTTTTTAGCATTAATTTCAAGTTGAAAGGTTTTTAAAGAATTTATTAGAGATGAAGTTTCAAAAGTTGAGTGTATGGTTTTGTGTAAAATTTTTAGTTGGCTTATTTTAAAGTAAAATATTTTTCTAATTGTTTTAATTTGTAATTGTAATGTTCATATAGACTATGAACTCCATTTGTAGCTTTTTTTTTTTTTTTCATTTATCTATTATTTATCTTTGATCTAATCATCAGAAACCTATTTATTTGACTATAACTTATGGTTTTGACTACTATATCCTAAGTCATTATTTAATTAAAAGGAACTTATCCCGATTTGATTAAATAAAATGTCCCACTTAACACTTATCCTTAGTGTGTACAATAAAACATTATTCCTATTTTAAAAGATAAGAAGAAAAGACATTTTTGTTTACACATGAATGCACAATTTTTTATATTTGGAATCTTCTATTTTAATTTTTTTAAAATTCTCCTTTGCACATTTCTTTCCCTCTGAAAAGCCAACTATTGATTGTGATTGGTGGAGATGCTTGTGCACATTGATCACTCAAGATGCATTCTCCTCCCTTGATTATGCCTCTTTTGCCTCTTAATCTCAATCGTCCATTTTTCTTTAAAAGAGGCTTTCGTCATTTTCTAATTTTCGATTCTCATGCTAATGTTATGCTACAAGTTTTCTTGGTGACTTTGGAGCTTTGAAAGACTTGGAGCACTCTTGCATTTACATTTCATATTTTGCATTCTCATACTTTCATTATGGCTTACTTGCATGTAGTTTTAACTTTATTTTATGCTCTAGATTAGATCTCATTTTGCTATTATAGTTGACATTTGCATCTCTCATTTAGCTTGCATTGCATTAATATATTGGTTCTTGGATGCTAGCATTCTTGCTCCCATATTTGAATTTCTCATTCTATGGTGCACCTTGCAATGGTTGCATAGCTTTGGTTCATTTGAGAGCCACCATTACACTTCTTGCACCTTTGCACGTCATAGATAGAGAGCTATAAGTTGTCTCTTGAGATGCTCTCTTTCATGGGTATTCTCAAGAATAAGGGTTTATAGAAGTGTGACACATTTTAATCACACATTTTTTGGTGACCACCATGGGGTTTGAACCATGTTTCTAGCTCCATTTTCTTGCATTTGTTTGTGCTTAGTAATTATTCGCTTTTATTCTATTTGCATTTTTCATTTATGATTTTTTACAACTATTTATTATATCTAATTAAGTGGTTTTGTAGGGTTCTCATTTTGATTTTTAAGGCTAACTCTTGTGCAGGTTGAGTTGAAAGGCCAAAATCGTAGTTTTTGAAAGATTTGATCATATTTTTCAAATTGCTTTGAGTTCATATCTAATTTATTTTACAGGTTGGGGATGCATTCGAGATGTTATAGTCCAATTTTTAGTTTTTTTGAGTTGATTTGTGCCAATTATAATATTTTCTCTAGTTTTCATAAAAAAACATTTTTGGTCGCAAATCAACAATTTTTATTGGAAAACTTTACATTTTTGAAAATGTCTCTAAATTATGTAGGGGGTTAGTTCTCTATGTTTTGAATTTAGAGGTCATATTATGGATCAATAACTCAATTTGAAAAAAAGTGGTTTATTTTGGAAAAATGGGTCCCTAGGGCACAAATTAAGAGATATTGCTAAATTTCTTACATTTTTGGAAAATTCTATGGTTTTTAGCAAGGGTCTTTTCTGTGCATTTTTAATTTTGGATCCAAAATAATAGAAAAAAAATTAGATCTTGTTAACTAGGTAAAAAATAAAAAGTAAAAAGAGAACATCTGTGACTAGTTTGCACTTTATTTGAATACACTTGATTGGAAGGAAAATTGGATTTTTGAGGTTACTAACCACTTTGTGTTACAGGTCTGTCTTAGTTTTGATGCCTTAACCTTGTTATTTTGTAGGGGTTGCACACTTGGTTGTAAAAACAAAATAAAAGAACACTTGTCAAAGATAAAAGGGATACTAACATGTTTGAAGGGTTCTTTTGTTGGTAGGAGAGGATACTCTTCACCCTTTGGGTGAATCAGAAATCTTGACCCTTCATTGGATCAAAAAATGTGAGGGGATAATCCATTTTTTAGTGGTTTTAATTGATCTTTTTTGCATGTTTTGGGGAAACACCAAGAAATAGGAGAGTATGCTCTTCTTCACCTTCTAAGGTGAATAAAAAAATCTTGACCTTTTTAGTGTGGATCCATTTTGTCAAATCTCATTAGTGAGGTTTGTCCCTTAGAGGGTCTTCTATTGGTGGAAAGATACCAATAGGATTTTAGAAAGGTCAAGGTTGCTGTTGCGCCAAAAGATCAATTTGTTAATGTTTGATACAACCAATAGTCTTATAAAACTACAAGAGGCAGTTAATCCATGTCGTAAATCCTGCAAGGGGTGCTGGCCCATTGCCAACAACTCCCCTCCTAGGGTCACTCGCCACAACCTGTGAGATTCAAAATTGCAACCAAGCTTCAATACCAATTGTTAGAGAGGCCAGGGTTGTTGTTGCACCAAAAGATCAACTTATCTTTGCTCGATACAACCAATAGTCTTATAGAACCATAGGATCTAGTTAAGCCATGTCGCAAATCTTGTGAGGGACGCTAGCCCACTGCTAACATAGGAACGACCCACAATGGAAAAAATTAAAACCTAGCTAACTTGACCCACTATAATTACAAACCCCTAACAAAGGCCAAAACCTTGGGTGGCGTAACACCTATCTTCATTGAGGGAGAGTACTTGTGGGATTGTGTCCATGAGGGAATCACTAGGTGAGAATGCTTGAGGTACTCTTGTAGCCGCGAGGTCTGTTACTTATCATATGATAATGTGTCCTATTATTAGGTGCAAGAGGAGTGTTATGAACAAGACCCTTACTAGATAGTTTAGGGTTAGAGGCTACTCTATTTTGTTGCTCAATATCTTGGTGCAAGGATCCATCCTACTAAACTACCTACATCACCCCAAGATTTGACTCACCATATGTGTTCCTTTAGATGTGGGTAACCCATCTATGAAAAAGCCAATATCTATTTTGGGCAACCAGTTTGTGTGAGGCAAGGGAGCATCAACTTGTGGGCCAAGCTATTGAGTAATGAGTTGTGTCCTTTAGGTAGAATGTGCTTATCGTGTCTTTGTTTGTGTTGGACTTGTGGAAATCATTTCAACATACACATACGATAGTTTATTAGGGCTTTCCCCTTTTGGACTTCACATATGCTTGTATCATGCAAGGTTGCTTTGTCTCTTGCTTGATTGCTTGAAAACTACTCCATGTGTCACTATCTTGCTAGGAAAAAGCTTTCTTTTGAACATCAAACTTGTTATGCTATCATCTATTGTGAAACTTTGTCAACCAAGTCAAAACTTCAAGTCTAAACATTTTTCTTGTGTTGCTTACCAAGGGGAGTTTCATCATTTGACTTTTCTTTGCTATGTCTCTAGCGCTTGAACTTGCTTAAATTGGCTCTTCGGTCTTACCACTCTTGGTCTTTTCCTCCTCCTTGGTCTATGCCAACATATTAGGACCTTCTTTTTGGTTGAAATGGTTACCTTGATCTCCTGATTACACTCATTTATTGTGAAAAGTTGTTCACTTGTCATCTCACTTGCTCTATCTACTTGGCTATTTGGCTTCTTGTATAGCTCTTGACTCCAGTCATTGGTGTTGTAAGTTGCTTGACAAGTCACTTGTTCATTGCTACCTCTCTTTGACAAGTGAACACTATACCTCTCTAGTTTGGGCATCAAGTTATCTTGTGTCACCTTATTAGCTTCCTCTAGTCTCCTTCATGCCTAATTTTATATCTATCGCTATGGGCTTCAAACCTTGTGCTACCAAACCTCAACCAAGTCTAGATGATCATGAGTTCTATGTCGCTAAAGAGTTTCAAGATTTATACACTCAATACAAAGAACTAGAAGAAACATACAATCTTGCTTACCTTTATCTCAATATGCACATGATAGAAATGAAGTCTAAAATTGGGAAAAGGTTAGAGGAAAGAAAGGAATCATCACATGAGCTTCCCTTAAGCTCTCAATATGCAAATGATTCATCTTCTTCAAGATCATCTTCTTCTAAGTCTGCACACTTTGTCTCTTGAAGATAACAATTGACTTCATATATTAGATCTAAAGATCTTAGAGAGGAAGCAAGTGATACCTCCTTTGAGGCTATGCTAAGCTGTCATGATCAACCTATCTTTGATGTAGCTATTGATGCATCTTATGCACTTGATGAACACCAAGATCTTAGACATACTCTTGAGACATTTTTTACTCCCTTGGAAGATTCTTATGATGCCATCTTGCAAACACTCCTTGATAATGAGCTCATCACATTTCCAGACAACTCTAGACCTTATGATCTTGAAATCAAATCTCCATGGTGGAGAGATGGCCATTTTTGCAATTATCATAGAAACAAATGTCATAAAACTAAAGTTTGCATAGATTTGAAGTATAAAGTCCAAGATCTTATTGATGACAAGGTAGTTGGAATTAAGAACTCTAATGACTCGTGTGATGAGGATACTTCTCTTCATTCATCTATCCATATAAACCAATCATATTAGCCTTATTCATCCACAAATCCTGGTCTTTTGGAAGCAATTTGGGTGATCAACTTAAGAAGAAACACAAGAATCTATTGAAAAATAAAGATCACTACGTCTCATCTAATCGACATGTGAATCTAAATAGAGAAAAGTCATTCAAGATATCACAAAGGTATACTAACCAAACCTTAAAATCAAAGCAAATATGGGCTCCTAAATCCATTGTTGAAGAAATGAATTTTAAAGCATCCATATGAAAAGAACACTCTAAAGCTATATTGATTCCAAAGTCTCTCTTAAATGAAAGTTGACATTCAAGCTTCCAAAGGCTTCCACTCCATCTTCTTCTAAACATGTTCCTAAAAATCTTTGAAAGCCTTCTGCTCCATCTTCCCCGAAAAGTCTCTTTCCATCTCATGTATCTAAACCTCAAGCTATTTCATCCATGTGTCCTACCTCACTCCATTACCCTTCAAGGTGTGTGTTGATGTTGATCTTCCCCACTTTGTCACCTACCCTTATGCAATCTTTTCAAAGCTACACTTACCTACTATCCATACTCTTACAATCCTTTCAAGGCATGGACTCTTATCCTCCATATACTTATCCTACTACCATCTCTCTTCCTTCACCCTATCGACATCTTTGAGCATACTCTTCTATGGTCTTGGCTTACCATGACTTATCTTTCCTATAGGAGCACTATCTAACTTGAAAAGGCTTCACCTATTTCTAAAAATTCAAAATAAGAAAAATCAAGAAAAAAAAATGAAAAAAAAAATGCTGCCAAGTGGTCAAAACTTGAAGACACACGCTACTTGAGACCCTTTCACCTATGTCTATCAGTCTTTCTTTGTGCCCATCCACTTCATTTTCACTTTACCTTGCTCATCTTGGAACTGACTCTCATCAAGGTATAGGGGGCACAAACTGTTTAGCTTATTCAGGTCTCTTTGTGTGTCAGTGTTTCTTTGGCAACTCGTGCAACATTATTTTTCAACACTTTCCCTTGACATCGAGAGTTTTTCAACACTTATCAGATACTTTAGCTATATTCTACAATGTTGCAATATTTCTTGCTAGTAGAACTTGAGTTCTAAGGAGATGGCCATTTGACTTACACACACACACACACACACACACACACACACTTGAACATTAACCTTGCCAAGACTTGTTGTCTTTATATTCTTTGTGTGTTGTCTATGATGGTTTGTTTGCTGAGTGTTCCCTCCCTAATAGTCTCTTGAGGATGTCATGACTGGAGGACTGGGGGCATGGGGCATGGTTTCCTTTGTTTTTTTGCTTGTGGTTATACTTTGTTGACCTTAAATGTCATAAGCATTTATGCTTACCCTACTTGACATTTGAGATCTACAATGTATCATCCTTGTTTTATTTTCTGCAAGATCGCACTCAGGGGTTATCCTAGCACTCATGCCTTTATATAAGTTTAATCTTTCTATATTAAACTTAGGGAATCTAACTACACTAGTCATCTTGACCTATATGTCTTTGATTCATAGGTTGGATTCCCACACCTATATGATATAGATCATATTCATATCCTTATAGTTTTTACTAGTGACGATTGTATGATCTTTCGATGTTCGTAATAAGGATCGATGATGAAAACTAGAGCTTATTTGTCCATTGCAATTGCACCTTTTAATGTTAGCTTGCATTCTAGAGTTCATTCTAGTTTAGCTTTTGCATTTTGCATGTTGAGAGAGCTCTCTCTTTATCTTTTATGAACATATCAGCTAACTGTGTTCATCTTCTCTTGCTTCTTCTTGCTCATATCTTATCATCTCTTCTTGAATTTCTCTTGCCTCTTTGCTATCCTATCATCACATCTACCTACCTTTTGGATCCTATATATATCATTTTGACCTAATTGTTTGAAATCTTAGATTTTTGTGGAAAATTGCACCCCTACTTTATTTTGACATCCTAGATCTATTTTCATGATCAAAATCAAAATCAGAGTTCATCTTGTTGATCAAAATGCATTTTAAATTTCTTCCTTCTCCTATGTAGTTGGCTAACTTTTAGAGGCTTAATCTTTGAATCTTGTTGGGGCATTAATCATTTCTTCTTTGCTTTATGATTTCTCCTCTCTTCTTCTTATCATATTCATTTCATTTCACCATTCCTCTTGCTTTGACCCTAATGCTCATGCCTTATCTTTCTTGTTCAAACTCAGTCAAATTTTGACATCTCTTTATTGTGTGGTGGTCTTTCTGTGGTTTTAATCTCTTATCTATCATCATGGACTTTGCTTTATCTTGATTTGATCAAATCTAGTTCATTTCTGCATCTCCTCTATCGCATTTTGATTTCAATCCCAAGGGGGCAAGAATATTCTATCATTACTACAAATTGCTTTTTTGTTATGGCTATCTATTCCCCAAGAGCATATGTGTGACCTTCCCATTTGCTCTTGATTCATCTACTTGCTTTTGGCTACTTGGTTTGACATATTACTACTCATCTCGGGCTCTCTCTCTCTCTCTCTCTCTCTCTCTCTCTCTCTCTCTCTCTCTCTCTCTCTCTCTCTCTCTCTCTTAGTGTTTAGTATTGTCGCTAACAGACTGTGCATTTATGATTTGCTATCTCTCTGCACTTCGTTCTTCAAAGTCAGTTTCTGGTACTTGCTTGGCTTCTTCATTCTTTGACTTGATGTGTTCCCAGATTGATCACACATTAGTCAAAGAGGGGAGAACGTAATTGTTTTGGTTACACAATACAGGCCCCATATCCCAAATAGAAATGGGGATCCCCTTCTTTACTTTTAGTTCATGTACTCCTAAATTCAGGATCCGAGCCATGTTGAGGTTCCCCATGAGCCCCTAGTTCATGTTCCAAGTTCGGGTGGAGAAACCTTATTGATAAAAATCAAAGTATCAGAGGAGATAAGTTTCAAACTTGCAAAATTAAAAGGGCACACCAGCACACGTCAACTGGTGCGCTAGTGCGCCAAATGTATTTAGAAATGACACTTATCCTTTGATGATGCACATATGTGTAGCAGTGCAGCTGTGCAACACATAAAGTTGAGTGAGCCTATATATTTCCCGCCCCCTCCTCCTTTCTCACCTTGTTTTCATTTTTTTATTGCTAGATTCTTGCATTGCAGCTCCCACAAATCCTAGGTCCACTAATTTAGAGCGCCACACCTTCAAGGTGCACCTTTCCACACCTCCTTGCTCTCTTTGCTACCTTGAGAGACTTAGAGATTATATTTGTGCGCACTAACGCACCTATCTTGGTGTGGTAGTCCGCACCAATCTTTGCATAAAATCTTAAAAAACAACAAATAAAAGAAATAAAACCCAGTGTGCACTAGCACACCTAACTTGGTGCACTAGTACACACCTTGAAAAATAACAAAACATAAAAACACAATCACACCAAGTCAGGAATATTGGTTCACACTAGCGCACCTGACCTGGTGCACTAGTGTGCACCTATATATACTTTGAAAACAAATTTAACTTTAGCTTAAAACGAAATGAGGTGTGCACCAGTGCACTCCATAAGGTGCGATGGTGCCCATTTTATTTTAAGAGTTTAATAAAAAAACAAGGCACACTAGGTGCACCTATTAGGTGTGCCAATTTTTGTATTCTAGAGGTTTAAACAGGGTTTTTAGGTGTTTTTCAAAATGTTTAGTTTTTTGGATTTCCTCCTTACTGGTATTAATGAGTTCTCTTTTTTGCAAATATAATGGCATCCTCATCAACTTTAGGTGAGAAAATGGCACTAAAACTTGTGGTTTTCAAGTTCCAAGGAGTTCCATTGAAATTGAGATTTCAGGATGATTACTCAAAAGTCAAGGATACATAATTGGGACACATGGATTTGGGGGAATTTCTTAAGATTTGCAATAAGCCCACCGAGAGATCACAAATAGTTTTTGCGATTATCCGATCTAGACTAATTAACGTAGCTTCACACCTAGTATCAATGCAATCTTCAGAGCTTATAATGACACTTGCAAAACACTTGGTCCTAAAAGAAAGAGTTGTGAAGAGTGTGATTGGATAAATTGTCCTTGATCTCCAACCCAACAACATTGAGAGGCTATTCCATCTCCTATGTGCAGATCAAACTATTAGGATAACCTATGAGGCAACAAAAAGGTGGTACAAAGAACACTTAAAAGAGGCTTCTAAGATCATCCAATCTTCTTACCTTATAGAGAAGACTCCTTTGGGAAAGACAACTGGTAAAGTAGACATGACCAAAGGACATATGAAGGAAGACATTGGGTACTCAATCATACTTTTGAGTATAGTTATGGGTTTGCTAGCAGTGAGACATTTGAACATCTTCATGGTGCATTTCATTGAGACCATCAAGATGACAAAAATGCCACTTGATTGGGCCTCTACTTTGAGTGGAAATTTATGTGAATAGTTGGAGGCAGTAAAGAATAAAAGGAAGTTTTATATGACCTCATATCTAGTATACTTGTTAGCCGCAAGGGCAATAGATTATCCATGGTTGTACAGAAGAGGTAGCATGTAGGATCCAAATGCATGGCCATACATTGTCTACCCTTAGTTGGTGAAGAAGAAGCTCTCAAAGTAAAGTAAAGAGTACAAAATCATGAATGATGCATTCATATTTGTCATCATCCGATTCATAGAAGGAGATTATGCAAAGAGGTTATCAGAGGATGTAGTGGCATAGATAATGGTACTCAGTGCATATTACATTCAATTCAAAATCTTTACATATCTAAGGGTAGCTGGTACGACTGTCAATCCAAAGAAGCTTCCAAGGTACCCTTGTGATAGACTCGTCCCCTTGAAGATTGCTCGACGAATTAAGTCTGCATAAGACAGGGTCAAAAAACAACACAAGCATTGTTAGAAATGGCCTCTGACCATAGGACCTTTTCAAGTGAAACGAAAGCAAGATATTCCTTCTATTGAGTGTGAATGGGATATGTATCCTTTGGAAGAGTACAATTCTCCGCGGCCATGTTTTGATAATATCAGGAGAGTACAATATCTGTCAGGCAAGGAATTCTAGCATAAAGAAGCCACTGAAGATCATTGGATGAATGCTACAAATGACTATGATGTCCGAATAAGGGATTATTGTAGGATGACTTTGTACTTGGTAGAGAAGACCCTAAAGATAAAGATTCCATTGAAGACATTGCAACAAGACTCAGGGGAGCTGCTTGATCCGTTGTTCAACACAGATAAAATTGGAGAGAGACCCATAGTGAATGCTGAGGTTGATAGAGAAGAGAACTCTTATATTAACCATAGGGTGAGACACATCATTAAAATGATGCAGGATTGGATTAAGAAACTATTTAAACTTGATCCAATACCTGAGATAGTAGTTTTCCATGCACATGCCCGCCCAGCCAAAGGTAGAGGGAAGAAAGTCACCATCCCTACCTTTGCAACTCAGTCACCAATAAGGCCTAAAATAGTATACCAACTTGACCGACCAGTTGGATACTATCATCCTTAGGAGAGAAGAGAGAAGGGAAAAAGAAAGAGGAGTTCTCTTCAAAGTGTTGAGCCAGAGGAAGGTGAAATCTCGACACCCCTGCAGTAAGAAGTAAATGTACAAGGGTATAAGGATATTGGGGCATCACAAGTTCAAGATGACCCACAATTGCCACCAGCTGTTGCATCTAGCCAAATGGAGATAGAAGTTGAGGTTCAAGAGGTCTCTCCACCTCAACAAATAGAACAAGCATCTCCTTCTGCACCTAAGAAAGGAAGAAAGATCAAAAACTCCTGTCAAGAAAAGGCAAAGGGTGATTAGGAAAGTAATGCCTTTCCCATCTATTCCGAAACCCATTCCAAAAGAGGAAGAAGAGGAGGAGGATGAGGATAATGTACCCTTGAATGGAAGAACTCAGCTAGGAAGAGCCATAGAGCATGAAAGAAGGAGAAGTTCCTCTGTTACATTGCCATCAATCCCAGAAGAACCTCTGCAAACAACTACATCAGAGGATGAATTGTAACAATGGATTGATGAGTAGGATGTGGAGGGTATTGACATATTTAAGATGTCAGATTTTGATTTTATGCCCATAGGGACAAAATTGGTGGGAAACAAAATCAGGGACACCCTGAAAAATGAGCCCCAATAGGAAGACTAGATAGAAATGTCACTAGAATCACAGTGTCCCAAGATAACTCCATCCCTATTGCAAGTTACAATTAATGATAAAGGCTCTGCTACTCCCCTACCTCCAAGTACCGAAGAAGAGAAAATTCAAAAGGAATAGTAGGAAGAACCACATCAAATATCAATCGATGAAGTGTTTGGGGAAGGGCAAATGGTTCAATATTGTCAGCAAGCTCCCCAGGACACCGAGGTAAGAACTGTGGGCTCCACTAAAACAGAGACTACAGAGGGAGAGCCATCATAGAGGGAGAGAACCCTAGAGAGGAGCGATAAGGAAAAAAGGAATAGTAGAGCAGACTCCTTCATCCTCAAGAGGCAGGCCTTCGGTGGAACAAGTCCCAAGGTGGTTGCACAAAGAAGTGATAAGAAATAAAAAGCCACAATTCAATGCCGATGAAGAGGATATGATTGAGTTGACTGAGGTTCTAAGGAAGCCCGAGTCTCCCTCGAGAGAGGCAAGAGCATTAACATTCATCAACAATGATCAGAATCAAGATTTGTTCATGCAACTGGCTATCCCTCCTCCTGATTCGAAAATAGAAGATTTGGGTCCACACGATTATCAGATCAGAGAGGTTATGCTCAAGAAGCCCACATTGGATACAACCAAGTTGATGATTGCAATGGGGATGAAGGAGGTTTTCAAAAGTTTATAACAAGAAGGGACAGAGCTAATGACACTTTGTATGCAGAATGAAATACTAAGAGGATATTTAACCAAAGTTGTTGGTCCCTTGGATCCTAAACACCGAGAGGAGACTTTGAATGCAACAATTTAAAGCAGAGATATGGGAGGAGTACAATTGGATCCATTTTTTAATGCTTGTCAGTAATGGTGGAAAAGTTTTGAGGAAAAGGGAGTGCTTATCATCCAAGGAAATCTAAAGCTACTTCATGCTATGCAGGAAAATGTAGATAAAATGGTAGCAATTTTGAAGGAAGATTTCAATATTATGGATGAAGTATATGCATGGGGTAAAGATTTACAGGTACTATAGGCCATAAAGGGGCAGAGGTACAAAATGCTTGTAGGTGTATATACAGTAGAGGGGTTAGATTTAATTGATGATAGGTTTGAAAAGATAGCAGATAGTAATAAAGTAATGGAAACATTACATGCGGAGATCTAATGGCTCAAGGACCAAGCCTGAGAGCAAATTTTGCAAGCAGAGAAACATTATAGTGGTGCATGTCTCGACATTTTTGAAGAGGATGCACGTGAGAAATTGATGCTAGTAGAGGTAATAGTAGATAAATTCAAGAAGATTTTTGAAGTTTTAAGTGATGAGGATACTTCGCAAGCATTTAGAACAGAAGAAGCCTTGTTAAAGTTGGATACCAAACTTGGGGATTTTGCTGAGACTCATATTGAAGTAGATAACTACAAACAAAAAGTCAAGGATAAGTACGATGCCTTAGATTTACCGGATGCAACAAAAATCACTGAGATTATTGAGAAATTCAAGGGGAATAATACATTATGTGCACAACTTAGGATAAGTGGGGAATGGATTAAAACCTCAAAGGTCCAAAATTACAAAATTTCACTGAGTGTCAAAATTGAAATTTCAACTTTTGGGTCATTTCAGTGGATGTTTCATTGAGATTATTGACAAATGGTCATCTAAACTATTAACCACATTTCTAGCAATTTTGGCTAAATGTATTAAATCACTTATTTTGATCAAATCCTCAAAAATTAATTAATTTAATGTTATCCTATAGTTTGACCACTACATCCTAGGTCATTATTTAATTAATAGGAATTTGTCCCCCTTTTACTAAATAAAAGACTTCATTCCCCACTTATCCTAAGTTGTGCACACAACGTATTATTCCCACTTTAAAAATAAATGAAAAACATTTTTGTCTAACATGGGGCACAAAAGTCAACCTTTGAATATGATTTGTGGAAACATTTGTGCACATGGATCACTCCACATCCATTCTCCATCCTTGATTAGATCCTTTTTGCCTCATGATCTCCACCATCTGTTATTCTTTAAAAGGGAGAGCTCTCTCCTCATCTCACAACGACTCATGCTTATACTAATGTTATGTTGTAGAAATTCTAGGTACTCTTTGAAGCTTATGAAGAGTTGTTGCATCACCTCATCCCTTGCATATCACAACATCATAGTTCATACTTGCATTAGTGTAGTTTCCTTTATGATTTAGTTTTAGGTCATCTAGTTTAATTAGAAGGCTTGTAACACTCTCATTTCTTGTTAGTTAATTTGCATTAGCATCTCATTTAGCTTAGTTCATAGTTGCATTACAATGCATGTATGTTCTTGGACATTTGCACTCTTGCTCTTGTACTTGAATCTCCCATTTCATGGTGCATCTTGCAAGGGCTTGCATATCTAAGCTCATTTGAGAGCCACAACACTTTACTTGCACCCTTTGCACATCATGACTAGGAAGCTTTAAGTCACAATTCTAGATTCTCAATCCATGAGATCCCTTAGATAGAAGGAATGAATTGAGAATCTCGAATGGTGACTGAGAGCTCCATAGTCATAATGTGCAAAGGGTGCAAATGAGGTGTCGTGGTTCTCAAATGAGCTTAGATATGCAAACCCTTGCAAGGTGCATAATGAAATGGGAGATTCAAGTACAAGAGAACGAGTGCAAATGTCTAAGAACGTACATGCAATGCAATGCAACTATGAACTAAGCTAAATAAGATACAAATGCAAATAACTAACGAGAAATGAGAGTGTTACAAGCCTTCTAATTAAACTCCATGAGTTAAAACGAAAGCATATAGGAAACTACACTAATGCAAGTATGAACTATGATGCTATGAATCTAACTACGCTGTCATCTTGACTTATATGTCTTGGATGCATAGGTTGGGTTCTGTTAAGCGGTTGTTTCGTATGACACTAACTACATAAATTCTTTCAATTCTCTCTCTTGAAAAGCTGATCAATGACCAACTCCAAGGTTTTGGATGGCTATTTTTCAACATGTTGGGCAACTCAATTGAAGATACATGTAAATGTTCACAAGGAGGCCTTAGCTAGTATCTACCAATTCTGCACAACTTTGCTGAAACATAACCACAAAACACTATATTTTCTATTTTCTATTATACAATGAATGTAATTTCTAATCAATGCAACTATATGAATTCCTATTTTAACCAAGTGTTTGAAAAGAAAATAATAGAGATAGAGTAACAAGAGATTTAAAACAAAGTATTGAAAAGAGAACTTCTTAATGGACATAAGCCAAGGTAACAACATGTCTGCGAATTAAAATATGAAAAGGATCTGATACAAAACCAATAAAATTAGGAACAACGCTTCCTCAACTCCATTGATGCAATCATTGATGAAAACTTCAATAAAAATCAAAACATGTTTCACATTTCATCATTTCGCGAGGCCACGAAAGTGTGATCACATGAGACAAAACACTATGCAAGAACAATGGTGATCCTTTCTCCAATTTGTCACAATAGCGAGATTTGTTAACATAAGGCAAACACTATAATTAAAAGATCACACAATTATAATGACACAATAAAATCATTAACTTCATTATCATTCATGAACATGAATTCACAAAAAATAACACATTCTGACAAGAATTACTACACTCAGAATGAGAACATCAATAACATTCATTATTGCATCAAAATATAGGCCTGAAGTACATATTAATCCATGTATTTAAAATAAATCTTCTCTTTTTGTGTTAGGAATGAGATCTCTTCTAATGCAAACACTATGCTAAAAACTAATAAAATAAAGATAATTATATACAAATTGGCTCTCTAAATGGTGCTAAGTAGGTCTCTACCCTTGTTTATATCAATTAATGGGTGCACGAGCCTTTACATGACTTCAAACAGTAAAAGAAGAAGAAAATAAGAAGAGAGAAGCCATGAGGTGATCTGGGAGTCACTAGAACTTCTAAAAATAAAAGCTTGACATTCTCTAGGTGATTCAGGGAGTTGAACTATCATTTAACCATATTTTCGGTGTATGAAATGCTAAAAAATAGCAGCTGACAGTTAATTGTCAACACAATGTTTCATCTTCAAAGTTGTCATTATACCTCTTAATTTGATGCACCTTCTGAAAAATGCACCTTGTGAAAAGTGCACATTCTGAAAAATTCACCTTCTAAAAAGTGCATCATGTGAAAAACACACGTTCTGAAAAGTGCACCTCTAGGTGACATGATCAAAATTGATAGAAATTTTCCAACTCCACAATTTTCCAATAGTGAGAATTTTTCTAACTCAACAATTTTCCAAGAGCGAGAAGTTTTCTAACTCCCCAATTTTCCAAGGTGAGAATTTTTCTAACACTACAATTTTCTAAGAGTGAATTTTTCTAACTCCATGATTTTCCAAGAGTGAGAATTTTTTTAACTTCACAATTTTCCAAGGTGAGAATTTTTCTAACTCCACAAATTTTCAAGAGTGATAATTTTTCTAACTCCATAATTTTCCAAGAGTGAGAATTTTTCTAACTTCACAATTTTTCGAAGTGATAATTTTCTTACTCCACAATTTTTCAAGAGAGAATTTTTTGAATTCCACAATTTTAAGTTTCCATCATCTGGATCTTGTTGACCTTCAACCAAAATGATGTGTGGATGTTCCCCTTTGAACTTTTGGATGACAGAGGTGATTTATCGAGGAGCTAACAAGTCTAAAGCTTCATACTTTTCCCTCACTTCCCTATGGAAAACATGAAGTGTGACTTCTTGGGCATTCCTTGGGACATGAAAGTCATGAATTTTAGTGTGATCTTAGCTATTGTAGAAGATGATGAAGCCATAGTAATGTTGGGGACCTCGGGGGCATCTTGATGTTTTAGATATGCACACTTGCACACCTTTAGAGATAATCCATTCAACAAAATCTTCAAACTGTGCACTTGCACACCTTCAAGGAAGTGCGCAAGGTGCTCAATTCACCCAATAATCAACGTTCTCAATTTTGAAAATGATTTCTTGATTTTGTGGCTCTCAAATGATCTTAGATATGCAACCCCTTACAAGGTGCACCATGAAATGAGAGATTGAAGTACAAGAGCATGAGTGAAAATGTCCAAGAACCTACATGCAATGCAATGCAACTATGAACTAAGCTAAATGAGATGGAAATACATATTAACTAATAAGAAATGAGATTGTTACAAGTCTTCTAATTAAACTAGATGAGCTAAAACTAAATAATAAAGGAAACTACACTAATGCAAGTATGAACTATGATGCTATGAATCTAACTATGTTGTCATCTTGACTTATATGTCTTTGATGCATAGGTTGGGTTCTCGCAAACCTATTTGATATAGATCATATTCATATCCTCATAGTTATACTAGTAATTATTGTATGATCTTTTGGTGTCCCTAATAAGACTCAATGATAAAATTTAGGACCTACTATATAACCCTTGCAATTGCACCTTTGCATACTAGCTTGTTAGAATATATAGTCCATTGATATAACTAAGAAGGGGGGGGAGGGCGGGGGGCGTTGGGTTGGTGAATCAGTTATACAACTATCATTACAAGTATTAACATTAAACAAACTTAACCATGTGAGCAATGTTGAGATTTACGAGTGGGAAGTATACTTTTTTTGGGGGGGGAGGGGGGAATAAAAATTTTAACTTTAAAAACATTGCATGCATAAACATATAGAAATAACATATAAAGAAAATGCATCCATATAAACACTTGACACTAGATATGATTACCTAGAAACCCTCCAATGAGAAGGTAAAACTAGGGTGGGGATGACACCCACAACTCTTCACTACTACAACAATAAAATTCACTTGTTAAGATTACCATATGTTGACCATTCTCATGATCTGCCCTGTGAAAGGCCTGCTCTATTAAAGGCTTACAAGGATTGTTAGATCCTACCCTATTAAAGGATTTTAACACTCTATCAAAAGTGTGCTTGGCTAAAGGATTTACAAAAAATTCACTTGGAATGTCACCCTGGTAAAGGTTTTATACAATTGCTGTTAAACCAACCTATTCTTCATAAGATTTCATTCTGCTAATACAATTGTTAGAAAGTATAGTAGATTGATTGACCTAATTAATTCCAATCTGCTATTTTTGATTTCAGATCCTTGTTCAATCCAATCTGATCCTTGCTAATATGATATGAAGCTGTTTCTAACTGATTTGTAGTTTTGTTCTTCTTCTAAGTCACCTTCAACATGATCAATTCACCCCTTTCACTTCTTTCAAACTTTTCTAGCATTATCTCCTCCCATGGATTCCTTTTCTCACTCTGTTTGTCTCTAAATTATGGAGCTTTGACCTTCTTAAAAAGATTTCGTGACTTAGGGTTAGGTATGATCTACGATTGAGATTCATCCAACTTTCTCGCTCAAATCTTTCCATTTTTTTGATTGCTTGCATATTGATTGCATAGGGAATCCAAAAAGATTCATTCTTATCTTTTAATCCTTCAAGATTTATCCAAATGTTGGCTCAAAAATAGTTTACATCTTAGTTTGTGAAGGCACAAACTCTTATATTGATTTTGTGTTACTTAGCACTTGTTGATTTTTGATGCTCGACACATACTAAATTATGTCTTGCTCAACACTTGAACTTTGCTTGACATCTATTAGTCACTCAACACTTGAAACTTGCTCGACATTGTTTATTTTCTTGACATATGAATGACTTAGCACTTGTTGAATTCTTGGATCGACACATATTGTAACTCGACATCTATATTATACTCAGCATTAACTTAGAAAATTTCTTAAGTGTGTTGACACTCAATTGTCAAAACCAATTTGAGATCAACAATCTCCCCCTTTGACATGAGTGTCAAAAACACTTAACTATACATGATGAAACTAATCTCCTCGTATATACATTCTGTTTGGCATATATACAAAAACTTCAAAATTGTTCAAAATTTTGTAAAGGACTATATGCCTCAAAATTTTGTATCTCCCCCTAAGTTGATGTGCCTTATCCTTGTAACCAAAATCTCTCTGAATAGATTGATGTGCCTTAGCTGATACTCTCTATCTTCAATTTTGATACTTTTTATCTGATGTGTTCTCGTTATGCCCTATTTTTCTCTATTTGCTCTCCTCATTTCTCTATTTATTTTATCTATTTCATCACTCTCCCTTTCATTTCAGCTCCCCCTTCACATGTCTCCCCTTGTAGATTAAGTACCCTCTGGCTTTTCAATTTCTCCCCCTTTGCTTTTAATTTCTCCTCCCTTTTCAATTTCTCCCCCCTTTTTGACACTTATGTCAAAGGGTCTATACATTGACCAAATATTTGGCAAAGAAGTTCTTATTTACTTCCATTACAATTCTCAGAGCAGCATCCCAGTTTTGTATTGCAACTTTTAGGGATTTAATTTGAATGGATGCCTTTGCTGCAAGGTGAACTAAGCCATCTAATGTGGAAAGATTGGGATCTTTCTTTATCACATTCTCTACATAGGCTAGTTCCTTTTGTAAAATATCCATGTGAGGGGTTAGGGAGGCTTGTATTTGAACCAATTTGGCTTTTGTGTTAGCCTCTTCTGCTGTTAATACAACTAGTTCCTTCTCTGTGTAAAGCATTGGGTTAAAGTGCTTCTCACTTTGAGCTGGATCTTTAGTTAGTTGCATGCTTGATATCTTTAAGTTCCTCTCCAAACTCATGATTCTCTGGCTAGGTTCCTATGTGAAGATGGAAGGATCACACAATTTTGAGTACAATGAGAATATGTTCTCAAGTACTATCTTCATCTTTTCAATTTTCTTAGCCAGTTCTACCTGTGATAGTGCTATCTCACTAGATATTCTTTCATTCACCTTTGTTTGAAACTTCCTTTATGACCATTTCATCAGTTTTGCATTAGTATGATGGTCTTCACTTTGTACCTAGTCCACTATGTTTGAAAGTTGCTCCATAATGGGCTTTGTTTCATCAGGTGCCTGTAAGCTAAATGCATCTAGAAAGATGTCCTATTATTTCAATTAATGCTTTCCTTTGTTTATACTCATTTCTAAGTATCTCTTGCTTTTTCTTCCTCTCTAGTCCCTCTTGCACTTCATTGATTTGATCAATGTTCATGGTTGCATAGTCATACTTAGGAATGACTATTTCTTCATCTAGTGTAGGGTCTCCATAGTGAAGTACCCTTACAAACTTTGTAGAGCTCGAGCCTAGTGCTGAAATTTGAAGTGGTATTGCTTCAGTTCTTAGCTTTTGTGGTATTCTTGTTGGAGTCCCAAAGGTTGGTAGATTAACCAAAGTCTGAATTGCTTCTTTCTCCTTTTCCTTTGGGGTCTCCTTCTCCTCCTTTGATCTATCTTTATCAATAATAATTATATGAGATGGTGCACCTTATACTTGTATAGTAAGAACAAAAGTATTCATCTGTCCTATTTGGTCCTTTGCTGGCTCCTCGGTAGTTGTAGTGACTTTGACTGTGGAGTCAACCTTAGCTGATGCATCTTGTGAAACTTGCTCTTTAGGTTGTCCACTTGTAGCTGTAGGGATGACAATAGATGTTTCTTGTGTTGCCATCTTATCCCTAGTCAAGTTAGCTACTACTTTTTTCAACTCATCTACATTGACCAACACTAGATTATTGCATAATTGAGCTTGTAGAATTGATTGGTCAAGGGTCTTCTTGAGATCCTTTGTAGTCAATGGGTTTATGTTTTGACCAGAATTGTCAGGAACATCTTTTACTTTTATTGTTTCTACAAGTGTAAAAGTGTCATGTGGAGGACTTAGAGGTGGCAATTGTGTGTCTTGCATACTCTGTTTTGTCTGCTACTCTTTAGCAGTTTCCATATCATCCTTTTGAGTTTCCTTCTCCACTGTATCATTTGCCTTTTCTTTTTCACCTTCACCTTCCTTTTCATTGTCATCTTCTTCTCCATTGTTTCTCCCTTCAAAAGGATCTTCTTCTCCTTATTTTACAGTTGTGAGGCCATAGATTAATTTCCACATTTGAGTGGACTTTTTGACAACATCTTCAACCTTATTCTAGAGAATGCTAAATGGTCTATATTTGGGTGCAAATTTGCTCCCATGCTTTTTATTTACCTTGGTTATTTGCCCTTTTGTGAGATTAGGCATTACTTGAGCCAATGTTGACTCTCTTATTTCTTTCTCCATATTAAGGCAATAATGTCATTTATTTTCAACAATAGAATATAGCTCTTTTGGCATTGAATTGTCAAGTTCAAGTGGAGTGTTTTTGAACTTTGTCATCATGGTGTAGATTGATTCTTCAACTATGTTCTGTTCTCCTCTACTTTACTTATTAAAATCAATGCTCTTTAAGCCAATTAAGTCTGCATTATTTCTAACATTATCACATATATTTTCTAAATCAGACTTGGTAGTGTGACTTACCACTCTATATTGGCTTGTGTCTTCTAACTCTGTTTTCTCTTCATCTAAGTCAGGTTGAGCAACATATTTCTTCTTAGCTTCTTCTTTGTAGGACCTTCCTTCTTATTAGCCTTCTTCTTCTCTTGCTCCTTAGCCTCCTTTGTTGTAGCTCTTGCACTTGCCCTTGTAGTAGGCTTAGCTGGACTTGGCTTTACAGTCTTCTTACCCTTGGGTTGTGTTGGAGGTTGTTTCTGAGATTTTCTTTTCTTTGGCTTTAGCTTGGTAGGTGCTTCCTTGGCTTGCTCTTCCTCCTTGACACCTTCTTCCTCTTTAGCATCTTCACCGATGCCTTGTGTCAAGGCAAGTGGCCCTTGGCCCTATTCTTCTTATTCTTCATCTTCATCTTCATCTTCATCTTCTGCTTCTGTTGTTCCTTCACCAAATTTGGCCTTAAGATTTTTGATCAATTTGTCCTTTTTCTTTAGTGTTGAAGCAGTATACAACTCCATTTCTACTTTAGACTTTACAACATCAAACGTGCCAAAAGGTTTTTCACTTTTATCAATGTCTTTTGCAAGCAATGCCACAATTGCTACTGATGCCTCATCAATGTTCATTTCATATCCAAGTGGCCTTAGCCATCTCACCTTTTGTACTACTACTTGGATATATGTATAATCAATGTCAACTAAGAAACAAATGTTATTGATGTGTTGATCCACTAGAGAAACTGATATTCTGAGCCTTTGCTTCATAGACTTTTTGAAATCTTTAAAATAGCTTGTCATTAAGGTTTCAAAATTGGTTCCCATCTACTCTATATACTCATTCACTTGTACTACTATAGACCTATTTGTTTTCCAATTTATTTTACCAAAAGAGGGGAATTCATTCTGAACATAGAAAAATATGCATATCAAAATTGATCCAAACTTACACTAAGCACTCTTGGATCTCCTTATTGCTCCCAAATTTTCCATAATCTGTTGCAGTTGCAGTTCTGTAAGATCATATACATGATCCTTCTTGACAAGTTTGTATCCCACATCAACTGCAATGCATGGTACACTATTTAGTTAGTTTGACTGGTAGAATTTATGGGATATAAACCTAACAACAAATTCTATAAGTAGATCTTTGTTTGTGTCAATTGTCATGCCCCTTTTTTTCCACTTTGCCCCAGTGTTCTTCTCTATGGCTTCTTTTGAATCACTCCTCAGGGTCTTTGGCCGTTCTAGGGTTGGGTACCCTATTACCCTATGTATGATTCTCTTTGATAGTTTAATAGGTCCATCCTCCAACCTTAGGTATCCGTTGTGAATTATACTCAACACTATTCTTATCCATTCAGTTTTGAAAACTGCGAGGAAATCTAGGGCGCGTGTTAATTGCTTTCTCACAACAATCTAGAATTCCTCCTTTAATACCCTATTCTCACAAAATTTATCATAGGCCTAATGAATCTCCATGTCACCAATTGCTCCAACTTTACAATTATAACATTTTCTGACATCTTGCACTATAGCAACCTTAGGTGGAATGATAGATAAAGCTCCAACAGAGTCATTTTTGTAAGCCACTTCAGGAATTGGTTTGAAATCTAGTTGTTTTACTTCATTACTGACCAATTGAACCTCAAATGGTTCCTTTTCCTTTGGATTCCTAGAGCTAGATTCCATTTCTAATAACTAGGGTTTCAAGATATAAAAAATTGTGTAACTATGTAGCTCGACACTGGAGTAAATACCATAGATCGATGAAACAATGCTGAATCTTAGTTGGAATCTTTGCAAAAGCATCAATATTTGCTTGGAAATCATTTCTGTGCTCTTCTTTCTCTCTCTCTGTGTTTGTAATGATGAGAAATGATCGAAAACTCAACCTTATACCCTTTATTGAATAAAATTTAATGCTTAGTGCATATACAACTGTCCACTCAGCTACTTATACAATTCTGCTTTACTTAGCTTCCATTGATTTTCCAACACTCGAAATCCACTAGAGTTTCCCTTACTTGGCCTCAATAAGAATTTCCTTTTACTTGGCTTCTACTACTAACTCAGCTCCAACTAACTTTGGCAGGCAACTCGACATTTACTAAGATTTCACTCAGCATTTGAAGGCAACTTTTCTTACTCGACAACAATGTGAAAACTTTGAAGATTTAACCTTGCATCTTGATTCATGCTGATCTACCCTTTTAGTACTGACTCTTTGTAGGAACTAATGTATGATAAAGCATTTAAATATCAGTCCCCACATACCTTCTTGCTTAGTTTGATGAAGTGTGACCACTTGACCCTTTAGGTGAAGTGATCCTTTCATTTGATGTGCCACATCCATCTTTCTTCTTCCATGTCTTATTCATCTCTCCTCTAATATGCTCAACATCTACCTGACCTTTTCCTTTGTTTGAGTCTAAGTTAGGTGCCTTTGATCTTGTTGGACAGTGCTTGCTAATATGACCAGTCTTCAAACAACTAAAGCATGTAGTTTGGCTCAATCATCTGTTGTAACTTCCACTGAAATGTGTTCTTATGCAATTCTTAGGGATGTGTTCATACTCTTGATAGTAGTAACAACTATGTCTTGTATTGTAGCCCCAAATATAGGAATTTGTATGACTTCTCCCCTTGTTTGATGACCATGTGGTCTTGGATTTGTGCTCAAAGGCTTTGTGTCCGTACTTATTACAATTGTAGTAGCGTCCTTCAAATCTTGGTGCATGCATGGTCCTTCTTCTACATTCATGTGCCTGATGATCTTGTTTTTTGCACTTGTAACAACGTGTGATATTCTTTGGCTTGACATTTTGACTACCATTCTTGTTCCTAAAAACATTAGCTATATGTCCTTTCTTACCACAAAAATGACAAGCGGGTTTGGAGTTCTTACCTTGTCATTCCTTTGTTTAGCAGTCTTGGATGACTCTTCTTCTTCAATGCTTGTATAGCCCAAACCTAATGTGTCTTTATTGGATCTAGTGAATTTTAGTAGTTGCTCAAAGTACTTGATGGCTTTAATTTGCTTGTTGAAGCTTTCAAAAAATTCCTTCTCTCTTTTTAGGCCATTCTGCAGTTGCTCATTTTGCAGGTTCAATGTAGTTATTTCAATATCCTTGACATTCAACTCATGATGGACATTCATCATTTGGCTCAAGGTATCCAACTGCATGTTAGAGACTTTGGCAAGCTTAGTTGACTTCTCGTCTAGTCTATTGACTAGGTTTCTCTTGTCATCTTCTATCAAGACCTTATCTTCAATGGCTCTTTTCTTCTAATCAATTATTTCACATAGCAGTATTGCTTGTGATTCTTGCTCCAATTTAAAATTTTTAATCTCTTCAACTTATGCTCTTTTCTTGTCCATGAGATTTACAATTTCTGCATCAAACTCACATGAGTTACCATCTACAAATAACTTTGTGGTGTCAATTTCCTTGTTATTGGGTGTCATTCTCAGCTATGGCAAGATCTTTCCTTCTCTTTAGTGAACTCCTCAAGGCATTTCTGGCTTCATCAAATTATTGCAATAAGAGGTGTATCTCAATCTCTTGATTCTCAATGGTTTTCCCAACTTGTAGACTTCCATCTCAAGATCTTTTCTCCAAGTTGTAAGGCTTCTCCTAATGAGAATTTAGCTCTGATACCAATTGTTGGGATTTACAAGTGGGAAGTATACTTTTGAGGGGGGGGGGGGGGGGGGTGTGAATCATAAGTACTAAACTTTAACCAATAAAATTTTTAACTTTAAAATTATTGCATGCATAAACAAATATAAATAACATGTAAAATAAATGCATCCACATAAACACTTGACACCATAAATGATTACCTAGAAACCCTCCAATGAGAAGGTAAAACTAGGGTAGGGATGACACCCACAACTCTTCACTACTGCAACAATAAAGTTCACTTATTAAGGTTACATATGTTGACCATTCTCATGATATACCCTGTAAAAGGCTTTCCCTATTAAAGATTTACAAGGATTGTTAGATCCTACCCTATCAAAGGATTTTAACACTATCAAAAGTGTACCTGGCTAAAAGATTTACAAAACACTCACTTGGAATGTCACCCTGTTAAAGGCTTTATAAAATGGTTGTTAAACCAACCTATTCTCCATAGGATTTCATTTTGCTAATACAATTGTTAGAAATTATAATAGAATGTTTGACTTGATTACTTGCAATCTACTATTGCTAATTTCAGATCCTTGTTCAATCTAATCTGATCCTTGCTAATCTGATATGAAGCTATTTATAGTACTAATACTCTATTCTTCTAACTAATCTACAATTCTGTTCTTCTTCTAAGTCACCTTCAACTTGATCAATTCACCCCTTTCACTTCCTTCAAACTTTTCTAGCATTATCTCGTCACATGCATTCCTTTTCTCACTCTGTTTCTCTCTGAATTATGGGGCTTTGACCTCTTTAAAAATATTTTATGACTTAGGGTTAGGTATGAATCTATGATTCAGATTCAACCAACTTTTCCACTCAAATCTTTCCATTTTTTTGATTAGTTGCATGTTGATTGCATAGGGAATCTGAAAAGATTCGTTCTTATCTTTTAATCCTTTGAGATTTATCCATATGTCAACTCAAAAATGGTTTACATCTTAGTTTATGAAGGCACAAACTCTTATGTTGATTTTGTGTTACTCGACACTTGTTGATTGTTGATGCTCGACACATACTAAATTCTATCTTGCTCGACACTTGAACTTTGCTCAGCATCTATTAGTCACTTGGCATTTGAAACTTGATCGAATTGCCTATTTCCTCAACATTTGAATGACTTAGCACTTGTTGAATTCATGACTCATCACATATTGTAACTCTACATCTATATTATACTTCAATTATGTGCTTCAATGGGGCATTGCATGCCCCTTTCTTCTGGTCCTAGTCCACCTCCTTGATAGTTCCATTTTTCAGTGATGAGCTTATATTTTTGGGGATACTTTTGGCTGAAGTGATCAAGGTGTGCTTGATTTTTTGGAGGTGCATCCTTATGTAACCAATTGTTGATATCTGGAGTGAGCTCTTCATGAAGAGGGGTTTTTGAGGACACAAAGGTGGTTGGGCCAAACTGTTTGTATCGAGGAGGTGGAATCTCCCTAGCTTTGTGATATGTCGGTCGTCCATGGGTATGTGGATCAAGTGGGATTGCTCTGACAACAAATGCATCTGACAGACTATACTCTCCACAACCTTTGTTGTTGATCTTTAAGGTAGATAGGGTGGAGGCGAGGATGGTTTCTTCGTCATTACAAGTGTGGGATGAGCTGGCGATGGCTATGCCGATGTCTATTCTAGGGCAATGGTTTGTATATGAAGCTTCAACCGCATTGCAGTAAGCAAAGGGTTCTGGATCGGCGTGGATGGTTACCTCAGTGCCCTGATGCAAAAAGTTGATGCACTGATGGTAGGTGGATGGAACGGCCTTCATAGCATGAATCCATGGGCGACCGAGGAGGATGTTAAATGGTAGGTTTAGATCAACAACATGGAAAACTGTCTCTTGAATGATCGACCCAACCTTGATTGGTAGCAAAATAGTCCCTTCTGTGGTCCTTTCCAAGTTTTCATAAGCTTTGATGGTGATAACCTCACTGATCATATCTGCCTCAGTATACCCAGCTTGTTTTATGAATTTTAGGGTGCAAATGTTCAAGGCTGATCCATTATCTATCATTACTCTTTTCACGGCAAAATTGGATACCATGATGGCTATGCGAAGTGGAAGGGCGTGATCTGGCTTAACCGCGAGTATGTCGGTGGGTTTGAAAGATAGGGCACATGAGGATGAAAGGTGTCCAACAAGATTATGAAAATTAGTAGCATTGATATCAGAAGGGACACGGGATTCTATGAGAGCACTGTCAAGGATGTCTTTGTACACAGGACTAGTGCGGAGAAGGTCTAAAATGGATATTTGGGCTGGCATATTCCCAAGGTGTTCCAAGATATTGTACCGGCTTTTTGATGGAGCTGATGGTGTTGATGAAACTGGTGGGCCTGCAATGTTAAATCGTGCTCTTCGAGTGGTGACCGCAAACTCATTGTCTGGTCCTCAGATATTGATAACATTGACAGAAGGCTCTTTCTCAGATATACAACCTATAAGGCTACCATAGTCTATATAGGATGAAGTGTGGTCATTGTTCTTCCCATGCTGTTGGTTTGGCTGGTGATTGTTGGTGTTGTTTTGGATAGGTGCTTTTCCAGGATTTTGGTTGTTGTGTGGAGGAAAAGCATTTTGATAAATTTGTAAGCCTGCATTGGGAGAGGTTTGGGCACCAACAGTGATTTCCTTCCGATCAATGAGGTCTTGCACATAGTCTTTCAGTTTCATGCATCTGAGGGTGGTGTGACCATTTACCCTATGGAACTTGCAATACTCATTGTCCTTGTACCATGCAGCTTTGGATTGGCTTGGATCAATTTGCTAGGTAGGAAGAAATTTGATGAGGTTTTCCTTAGTCAATTTCTCAAAAATAACATCCAATGGCTCACCAAGGGGTGTATAGTTTCTAGGTGCAGGTTGGAATCTGGGCTTTTGCCCTGCAGCTACATTGATGGCATTAGCTTGATTGTTAGACCCTTGAAAGTTGGGTCTTGTATTGTGGTTTTGATAGCTTTGGTTATTTCATTGTTGGTAATTGATAGCTTTTTGGTTGTTTTTTTGATATGGTGGGTTAGACTGGTTTTGAGAAGGACCAATGATATTCACATGTCTGGTGTCAGTAACCCCATCTGTTGCAACATGCTTGTTTTTGTTCCAATACCTAGACTTGTCATTGGAATGTGATTGATTTTGGTTGGCCTCTTTGTAAATCTTTACCACACCATCTTTGATGAGTCCTTGCTCAAGGATCATTCCTTTCTCTTTGATATCCTTATAGGTCTGCAAACAGTTCATGGTCATGTGGTGAGCCAAGATGGGATGTGCATTATCAATAAACATTTTCACCACATGGCGTTCTAGCAAGGTGCAGGATATGCGGGTGGTAAGGGTTTGCCATCTTTGTAGGTATTCGGCAAGGCTTTCTCCACCTTTTTGCTTGGTGTGGATAAGATCAACTATTGATAGCTCTGTTTCAACAAGATGGGCGTATTGGGCTACAAATGCCTCAAATAATTCAGCAAAGTTTTTAATTGTGCCATAGGGGATTCTATAAAACCATTCAAAAGCTGGTCCAGCCAAGCTTTTGGGAAAAAGGCGCAAGAGGAAGACATCATTGTATGCCACATCCTGGAAATGCATGTAAAATTCTTTGATATGTGTGACAGGGTCTCCTTTTCCTCTGAATTTGTCAAATTTAGGTACCTCAAAGTGTTTGGGAAATGGTGTCGTGGTAATGGCTCTGTCAAATGGGTAAGGACACACATTCTCAAACTTGAATGTCTTTGGATCATTCCCTTCTTGGATGGCTTTCAGAGCTGTCTTCATTTGCTCCCACTCTAAATTGATAGGTGATGGTTGGGGTGCCCCCAATGTAGGAGTGCCTTGAGGTAGGTATGTGCTGGATGGGGCCACTGAATATGGATGGCTGTGAGGGATTTGCTGATAGGGATTGTACATTGTTTGGGCAGTTGCATGGTGGATGATGGGTTGTTGAGGGGGAGGTGGTGCATATTGCTGCATGTGCTGCGAGGCTTGCTGTTGATATGGGATTTGAGGTTGGGATTGAGGAACATAAGCTGGCTGTGGGATAAATGGATTGATTTGTGGAGGTAAGGTATAAGATGGTTGTGAGGCTTGGGGAAAGGATCGGAGGGCTTGTGGGGTTTGACCAATATATGTGGGTTGTGCCCCCATTTGGGATGGTATCTGGAAATAATTGGTGGTTGGCTGGGGTGGTGGATTACCTCCTAGAAGTGGCATTGAAAAGTAGTTGGTAATTGGAGGTAATGGATTAGTTGGTGGTGGAGGTGGTGGGAATTGAAAGCTTGGGAATGGAACTGATGGGGTTTGATAGCTTTGTGGCTGGATTTGGAAGCTTGGTAGAGTGGTGGCGGGAGCTGGGGTCACTTGGGAGCTTGGTAGAAGATTGGCAGTAGCTTGTGGGATTTGATAGCTTTGTGGATTGAAGGTAGTAGCTTGTGGATTTGTGGCTGGTGGTATTGAGTTCCCAAGACCTAATGGAAATGATGGGATTGTGCTTTGGGCTATGGTGAACAAGCTGGGGGTGATGAAAGGTAGATTACTTGGCCCCATAGGTGGCATCCCTGTTGTATGTTGCTGGGGTTGGCCAAAGATGCTAGCACTAATTTGGGAAATGGGTGGATTTGGAAGGTTGGGTTGGGGAGCAACAACAATAGTGAAGGGGGTGAACAGTGAGATGTTTTGGGTAAAGGGGGTTTGGAGCGGAGAGGTATGAACCAAGGATGGAGTGGTGGTGGCTGGGTTGGCTTGCGACATGGAGATTTCAACTTGGGTGGATGATGGTATGTTTGGGTCTGTTGGGTCATATGGATTGGTTGGAGGCTCTTCTTTTGGAATATATTGAGGATAATTTGGATCATAAGAGCCTATGGGTGGTGGCAGCTGCCCAAACAACAGGTGAGATGGATCTAATAATGGAGGGGGTCTTCCAAAGTCAAAGGTTCCTACATTGTCCCTTCGAAAATTAGCCATGATTGTCTCTTTGTTTTTGTCTATAATGGCATTTACCAATACTGCATTTCCTGTTTGGTTCATGAAAGCTTCAATGTTAGTAGGTGATGGCATAGCTGGCTCTGGGCTGAAGGATGGCTGAGTGCTCAAGGGGGGTGAGGCTGTTCGATCCAAATGATAGGGCTCCATTGTTTCTTTCTTCTTGGCTAAGCGAGTGACGGGTGGCATGAAAAATGCTCCCAGGGATGAGATGCAATAATGCTCATGGATGCAAAAGGGGGAAGGCTTTTCTATGCAAATGATTTCCTAGGTTGAGGCAAAGCTATATGACAAAACCTAAGGAGGATTGGGTTGGAGATTCTAACTTCAAAGAGATGTTGTCAAAGCACAAAAGGTTTGCTTTCCTATGTGCAAGCTTGGTGGTGATTGTGTCAACTTAAGGATAGACTGATGATCCTTTAGGAAGAACACAAGATTGACCACTTGTGGATCCCCAACCTTTAGCTCAAGGTGATGAGGGATAACAAGTGACAAAGCTAGATTACCCTAGACAAAGCTCTGTCAAAGGGATAACCTTGGTGAGATTGGTGGATTTGGAAGATTTTAGGAATGGCAAACTTTTAGCAAGGTGACAACAATTTTGAAAGCTTAGATGTGCAGATTTTTGATTACTGGCTAGATGGTATGATTCTAAATGAGATGGATGAGCTAATAATGCTTAAGGGGATAACCTAAGATGGTTGGCTTTTCTACAAAGATGACTCTAAAGTGAAGCTTATCCAAGAAGATGTGGAGAAACAAGGGTGTCTAATCATAGAAATCATGCCTAGTTGGTAAGGCATAAGCAGGATTAACTCCTGGATGTTGGCTAAATTTGATGGTACGCTCTAACCAGGCCTCTTGAAGTGCTTCGTCGGTAGCTTTGTCCTCTGCTTTGTGGAGTTTGGCAATTCGTGGGCTTGGTGTTATTTCTTTTCTCTTGGCTGAAAGTTCTTGGTATGCTAGAGATGGCTTGAGTTTGACTTTGTGAAACTTCTGTTTGGGTTTGGGTTGTTCCGACATAAATTTCTGAATTTGCTTGACTTTGAAAAAAATCTCAGTTGTTTTGCTTCAACTTGTTCAACTTCTAAAATAGGTAGTGACTATGGTAAGTGTGCCCTAAGCTAAGATTGACTAAGTTTGGCAAACATTCATTCAACAAGTAAAATAAAAACAAGCAATAGATAGGAACACCCAGATAAAAGTTTGTGGTTCTCAGAATGTGATACATGCGCCAAGGAGTGTGTATGTTCTACAAATGTTTTGATTAGTCACTCCAAACACATTAACATCCTAGATGGTTTTCTGCAAGGCTGACAATTGGTTTAGCTAGGGAGTCCTCGATATACGCAAGGTACGTGAGGCCCAAATCCGTAGATGAGACCAAAAGGATGTCACATAGCCGAGAGGAGCGGTAACCCACTTCTCCTCTTTCACTTCTCAAGGGTATAAAGTTCCTTGAGGCTTAGCCCGAATAACAAAATCTTGATCCCAAGAGAGGTGTCTTTCGATTCACCTCCCGATTCTTATACTCCGTCGGAACGCTGGAGTTAAGGTCGTCCAAGGGGTGATGAAATCCCCAAGCAGGCCTCTTAAAAAGAAATAAGGTTTTGGATCCTAATCTTATGTACCCAAGATGGCCTCGAAAGACGACAAGGGGAGAGAAGACTTGGATGACCTTGGGCTAAAAAACACGCTTGTTCTTTTACCAACTGACTCTTATGTGTGCTAATCTAGACTTTGCAAGCACTCATGTTTAAGAGACAATGTTCAATTCCAACTTGAATCGCCAACAAAAGTAAATCGATTGAAGAATGCAAACAATAAGAAGAGTTAAGGTCAACAAAAGAAAACTTGCGTGCCCGAAGGCCTTCCACGTCAAGTATCGATTAATTTTCTTTAAGGCATTCAAGATTGAGTGTGAGTTTGTTTTAAGCCCAAAACAAAAGTGTGTGAGATTCGATTTCAAGCGCGTGCCCGGAGGCTCTCCACGTCAGTTGTTGTTCAATTTTAGTGCCCAAACTTGAAGTGTGATCGATTTAATCTAGAGTTTTGGCCATTTAAGAATTTTGATAAAGTTAAAGCAAACGTTCAAAGACCAAGTGAGTGAGTTAGATTGTGGAACATTTAACACTTTTTTCAAGTAGACCCATCCCCATAAATGGCGCTGAGATTGCAACCAATGGTTAATATTTGATGGGTGATTAGAAAAGAGGTGAGTCCAAGGAACTACTCAAATTGATTTTTGTAAATTTGTATTTTAACTTAACAAAGTTTCTTAAATGTCCAAAAATCAAACTTTACCTAGATTGCATTTGGAAAAGAGATTTGTTTTGTTCAATTTTAGAAGCTCCAAATGAAGTGTTTGATATTGCAATGGTTAATTGATCCTTGGAATTCACGATTGGATTTGTTGTTTTAAGCATGCATTCCAAGGAAAGTTGATTTTAATCCATGACATTCAAGAGTGTATTTTGAGCAACATTCATTCAATGGAAAATGTGTTTAACCATTCAAGTTCATTTTTTAGCAACATGCATTCAAAGACAAATGGTTAAGCATTCAAGTTCATTTTTTTAGCAACATGAAAACCTGCAAGAAACATGGTTAGTGGTTCCATATGTGCTCCAACCTGCAATGAGACAAAAAAAAAGCAATTTAGTTAGTTAGCCAAAATCTTCAAAAATGAGAGCTTAACTATGGGAAATTTTTTTAAAACTTTTTTTGTTATTTTTTCTACACGTAAAAATGCTTAAAATGGTCTAAATCCTATGGAACCACTAAAAGTCAAATTTTGATTTATACTCTTTTTTCTTTTTTTTAAAATTATTTTTTTTTTAGCTACAAAGTGCAGAAAGTAGGCAAAGACGACAGTCTATCAAGCGGAGACGCCATAATACGGAGACGCTAAAATACAGAGATGCTAGTATTCGAAGACGACAGAACAGATTTGCAGCACAGAACACAGGTGACAAGCAGAGATGCCGATTTGCGCAGATGCAAATTTTTGCAGACGACAATTTTTGCGAATTTTCGCAGATGTCGATTTTCGCAGACGTCAATTTGCGTAGAGGTCGATTTTCGTAGACGCAAATTTTCGCTAAGGACCCGTTTGTTTGCTGGAATTAACCTGGAATAGGGAAATGAGAATAGGAAAATTGGAATAAATCTATTCCAATTTTGGCCCAAAATGAGAATAAATCGAATTCTAGGCATTTTCTGGAATTAGATTTATTCTTGCATTGGACCAAAATTGGAATAGATTTATTCCAATTTTTCTATTCCCATTTCCCTATTCCAGGTTAATTCCAGCAAACAAACGGGCCCTAACAGAACAGGTTGCAGACGCCAAAACTGCGCCAAAAAAGTTGAAAAACACAATTCTTTTTTTTTTAGATGGTATTTCTTCTTCCTAAGTGCGTTCTTTAACCTGCAAAAACAAGCAAAACACCCTCACAACACACTCAAACAACAAAAAACATTAGATGGTTAGAAAAAATGACATATAGATGAAAATAGATGATTAAATGACCCATAGTGGGGTCCCGCCGGGCGTGCCAAAATGTAGAACAAGAATTAGTATGCAAAGAACATTAACAAATAAAGTAAACATTCACAAACCAAAAACTAAATTCACATATATGCTTAGACAAAGGAAGAAAACAAGAAGTGCAAACCTCACAAAAAAAAGAACTCCATGCTTTCTTGATTCTGTAGATGTGTCCTTTTGCTGTGGATGTATGCTCAAGATGCTCAAAAGCTGCTTCAATGGAGATGGGTAATGGCAAATTGGTAGCTTTGTGAGCTCTCAATTTGAAATTATAAGGGTAAGATTGATGGCTTTGGTTCTCAAAATAGCATGGTAACTTTAGCTCAAAGATTGTTGATGAAATGGTTTGGGATGGGATTCAATTTATAGGCTAAGGGGTAGAGGGATGGAGGGCTTAGATGCAAGGATGGATGAAGGCTTAAGGAGGGCTAGGATGCACTCAAAGGAGAGCACATGGATTGTGCTTGTTTAGCACCAATGGGAAGGTGACACTTGTCACAAGGAGGATGAGTGTGAGAGGGTAGGGTAAAGGGTTGGTTAAAGGCATGATGAGTGGGGTTGAGTATGTAAGAGGAATGAGTGTGGAAGAGGGAAGAGTCTGGAAGATGGGTGTAAGAGTCATGAGTGGGCTTGTAAGAGTCTTTTATGTTTTGTAAGAGCACTCATGACTTAGTGGTTGGGTTTTTTGAGGGGAGACTTTGGTTTGGATTAGGAAAGTCTTAAACTTGTTTAAGGAATGTGACAACATTAGGGGGTGGATTAGGCTTGGGTTTAGGATTAGATTAGGAATGTTAGAGATGTGCAAGTGGATGGCATTAATGAGGGCGGGTGAGTTAGTGGCTAAGCTTGGTTAGTATGGGTGGATGGGGTGGATTAGGCTAAATGGAGGATTAGAGATAGGTTAGGGGTCTTTGAATTTGAGGATTTCATTTATCAAATAGATTTATTTAATAAATGGGGATTTTTGGAATTAGATAGAAGAATAGGATTTAATTGATAAATAATAGATTATTTGATTTATCAATTAGGACTATAGATGATTAATTAAATTAATCAACTAGGGGATGACAAAGGATTAATTAAATAGAAATTTAATTAATAATGCCTTTTTAGATAACTAAATAGGATTACTAAAATAGTGTAATCAAATTTAGGTGTCTACAGACATCAACTTAGAAAATTTCTTAAGTGTGTTGACACTCAATTGTCAAAACCAATTTGAGATCAACAATTAATACAAATTGAAACCACAACAAGATACTCATACACAATTAACACCAAATATGTTAACTAGGGAAATGCTTGATTAGAGGGAAAACCCCAGTGGGGATGGTACCCACAAAATGATGTAGTAATATAAATATTCCTTGTTAGAGGATGAACCTTGTTAGGAGTTTGTTACAACATCCAGTACATATGAGTCCTTTTTAGGAGACTTTGAATCTTTGTTAGGAGATTCCAACCCTGTTAGGATTTGTGCCCAACTTGTTAGGAGTTGTAGAAGATAGTTGGACCCACTGCCCAAACAACTTCAAGGTTAAGATCAAAGAACCCCCTATCCAAATGATCTCTACATTATTCCTTACAGAATAATAAAACTAAAATGAAGTTCTTCCTCTATATATTTCCTATCAACCAAATTTTTTCTCCTTTAAATCTTGTAACCAGATCTCATATTGTGCATCCAATGATCCCTTGGATTGCTTACAAGCATTCTGCTCCTTCTTGCACTACGCATTAATACTTTGCATTCTACTTGATCCTATAAATCAAGACTCTTTACAAATAAGGAAAACAACTTCCCTTTATACCGTATCTTCATAGTAATTCCTTCAGTCAGACTTGAGGCTTTCCCAATTAATTAAAATAAGATAATTAATTAGTTTACAATTACAACAACACTGTCATCTCACAGTCTATACAAAGCTTCACATTTGTGAAACCATTTCTTTTGCACTGCTTCTAGTAAAAAAAATGCAACTTCCATACAACATCAAATCAAACTTTTTCCTTTTAACCACATCATCAGGACAACCTTAGGAACATTTCTTCCATCGTACATTATCTAAAACTTCTTTATCTTCTATGCATACTAAGAATACTAATTTCTATTCTTTCAGTCTTAAAAAAATTACTACTATGTTGATGTCAATGACAAATATAGTTATGGATGCAACATATCAATACTCTCCAATGCTCAGGATGCTCCCCCAATGTAGTATCATCAAAATTCATGCTAAAAATCCCCCCCTTTGGCATTGATGGAAACATTGATGAAAAAATCCTAAGTTCCAAGAACACCAAATTGTACTCTACTACTGTCATCTTCTCAAATCCTCTTCATTAATCAAATCTACTATATTGTTCTTCTTCTTCTTCTTTTAGGATTGACAACAATTGTTCACAGTAAACAACTTCCAATACTTTGTAGCTGCATCTACACACTTACACATCCTTCTACGCACTTACTTGCTAGCTACATTTGCACACTTACACATCCTTCTACGCACTTACTTGCTAGCTACATTTGCACACTTACACATCCTTCTATGCATTGACATATTCTTCTTTGCATTTACATAAATTTTTCTAAATCTCACTAAAGAGATAACTCTCACCCATTTCCATCTCAACAGGTGCTTCTCTTCTCATTGCTTATGTACGTTCTCTTAATATGTTTTTTATGTACATTCTCTCCCCCATTGACATCAATGACAAAGGTGTCGATCACAATACCAATTGTTATATAAACTAATTGCTAATCAACTGCTCAAATTATCTACCAGCTTGAGTGTCCAAAGACACTGTTCGTTATCAAATACCAATTACCAAGAGTCCTTCATGACTCAATACAAATCATATACTCCCCCATACAAGAAACATCAGTATTCAGTCCAATCTAACCATAGTGCTCTGTAACACTAGACTGATGCACTCCTTGCATCAACTGCTCTAAAGTAGGTAGCAACATAACTCCTTGTGTACCTCTTAGCTACTCAAAAGTATCTTTAGTCAAAGGTTTTGTAAAGATATCTGCAATCTAATCTTTAGTGCTTACATACTCCAACCTTATTTCTTTCTCTGCTACCTTTTCTCTCAAAACATGATACTTTATAGATATGTGCTTTGACTTAGAATGAAATACTAGATTCTTAGATGCACTTATTGTACTTGTGTTATTGCAATAAATGATAACAGGTTTTGTAAAATCAATTCCAATATACTCTGTTGTTGCAACATACTCTACCTCAGCTATACTTTGAGATATATAGTCCTATTTCTTGTTCAACCAAGAAACCAATCTTCTTCCAAGAAAGAATGCTCCACCACTGGTGCTTTTTCTGTTAACTACACTGCCTACCCAATCTGCATCAGTATATGCACATAAGGTGAAATCACTTGATCTATCATACCATATTCCATAATCAGATGTACCATTCAAATATCTAAATATCCTCTTTACTGCTACATAATGATACTCTTTTTTTTATCAGGTTGAAATCTTGCTACAATGCCAACTACATTTTCTATATTGCAATCTTCCAATCATAGATCTATAGTTTTTCTGCTCAACTGTAGGTGTCTCATCTTTACTGGATAACTTATGACCAATTATCATGGGTGTACCAATAGGTTTGCAAATTTCCAAACCAAATCTTTTCAAAAAATCCTTCAGATACTTAGTTTGTGAAATAAATATCCCATCTTTATTCTGTACAATCTACAATCCTAGGAAAAACTTCATTTCTCCTATCATGCTCATGCCAAATTCATTTTTCATCTCTTCAAGAAACTTGTCACTTTCTTCATCATTTCCTCCAAATATTATGTCATCCACAAATATTACAATGACAAATAGACCATCATAAATTTTCCTCAAATACAAATTAGCATATTCTGTACCTTTGATAAATCCAAGCTTTGATAAACATATGTCCAACCTTTCATACTAGGTTCTAGGTGCTTGCTTCAAACCATACAATGCTTTCTTTAGTCTGCATACAAAACCTTTATCTTCTATCTGAGGAAATCGACCAGGTTTCTCAATATAGATTTCTTCTTCAAATTCTCCATTTAGAAAAGATGACTTGACATCCATCTAATAAACCTTGAAATTCTTGCTTGCTACATAAGCCAAGCACATCCTTACTACTTCCATTCTTGCCATGGGTGCATAGGTTTCTTCATAATCTATGCCTTCTTGTCATGAGTAACCTTTGCAAACAAATCTGGCCTTGTTTCTCACAACTTCTCCTTGTTCATTCATCTTCATTCTGAATACCCATTCAGTTCCTATTGCATTATTGTCTTTAGGTCTAGGAACTAATTCCCACATCTCATTCTTAACAATCTTATCTAGTTCTTCTTTCATAGCTTGCATCCAGTGATCATCCTTGCATGCATCATATGTGCTCTTGGGTTCCACTTGAGAAAGTAGAGACAATTCCTCATTCACTCTATTCCTTGTTATCACACCTCTATCCTTGTTCCTAATGATCTTCTTTGGAGGGTGATTCTTTGTCATGTTTCTACTGGAATTAGGAGTTGACATCTCAACTCTGATCTCTTCCCTTGGTTCAAATCTTTGATCTTCTCTATGCTCAATAGATACTTCATTCTATAAATCATTATTAGTTTAAAAAGGAACTTCAACATTTTGTCTAACAAATCTAGAATTATCCTCTTCTTCATCAGAATTACAATCTACCATCTTCTCTTTAGTACCAAACTTTTCATCAATCCTTACATTTGTGCACTCAACTATTGTCTTAGTTCGATAGTTGAAACATTTATATGCTTTGCTTTTCAATGAGTAACCAAGAAACATGCCTTCTTCACTTCTAGGATCAAACTTACCAATATCATCATCTCTCTTTATGTAACACTTACTTCCAGATATTCTAAAATACTTAACTGGTGGTGAATGACCAAACCATAACTCATAGGGTGTCTTGCTCATACCTTTTCTGATTTGTACTCCGTTTAGAGTATATACTACAGTGTTAACTGCTTCTCTCCAAAATGTCTTTGAGACATCATTCTCAAATAACATTGCTCTTGTTTCTTTTGCTACTAACTTTTTCCTTCTTTTGGCAATCCCATTATGTTTAGGTGTTCTAGGTGAAGATAATTGTCTTTTGATTTAATTCTCTTTACAGAACATGTTGAAGTCTCTAGAATTGAACTCTCCTCCTCTATCAGATCTTAAACACTAAATCTTGACACTAGATTCATTTTCAACTCTATTCTTGAATATCTTAAATTTCTCAAATGCTTCAGACTTCTCTTTAAGAAATGCTACCCACATCATCCTAGTGAAATCATCCAATCCCTATAATATGATAGGCTGCACTGTTACCAACTAACAATACCTCCATCATGATTTTTAAACTTAACAAATTTGTTCATATCACCAGTTATGTGAAGTGAACATCCACTATCAATTTTCCAATCTGATTCCTTCTCAACTTGGGTAACTAGAGCTCTCTCTTCTCTAATTTCTCTATCAAGGTTATCTTCCTTAATAGCCACAAATCCTAATTCATCATCACTTTCACTCTAATATTTTTCATCAGATTCTTCATCCTCATTAGCATATAAACAATTTCTATCCTTATCTCTTCTAGGCTTAAATTTTCCTCTAAACTTTTTCTCTCTTGTAGGACATTTAGATTGATAATGACCATATTCATCACAATTCCAACACTTAAAGATTTTCTTGCCATCTTTTTCTCTTCTTACCAGAAGTGCTTTTCCTTCTTTAATCTTCTTAACTTCTTAAGATTTTCTACTATTGGTAAAGTCTCCTCTTGCACTAAAAGCTATCTCAACTCTGGCTAATTATCCAGATTGTCTCATTTTTGCTTCTACATATTCTAATCTTCCAAGCAAAGTTTCCTGTGTGAAATCTTTTTTGTAGGGCATTACTAGTTAAATTGTTTGGGCTATTTGCTTGGATGGTGGTGATAAATTTTTCAAGATCTTCCATATAACCTCATCATCTTTTTTAGTTGCACCAAGAGATCGAATACCTGTAGTAATTTTTGATATTCTTGCTACATAATTTCTGATGGATTCATCTTCCATCATCTTAGCATCTTGAAATATGAAAATCCAACTTTGTAATTTCATTCTTTTTTCATGATCATCACCTTCAAAAGTAGCTTCTAATGCTTTCCAAATTTCATGAGAAGTTTGAAATGTCTTTACTTGATTGTATTCATTCTCTTGAATAGTTGATAGTAAGGCTTCTTTGGCTCTCACGTTACACATGAATAGATCTCTCTCTACTTTATTGCATTCTTCAAGTTTTCGTTCTTCCATGATTTTCTTCTCACTCTTTGTCAAGATCCAATAACCTAGACCCATGCACAATAGATGAGTCTTCATCTTTTCCTTCCAACTATCATAGTTGGCCTCATCAAATCTCAGACTATTTTTCATGAACATATTTTCCATTGATCTCCCAAAACTGTTTAACCTTATCTTCAAGGACTTGATGTTCTGATACCAATTGTTAGAATATATAGTCCACTGATATAACTAATATGGGGGAGGGGGTGAATGAGTTATACAACTATCATCATAAACATTAACCTTAAACAAACTTAACCATGTGAGTAATACAAATTGAAACCACAATAAGATACTCATACACAATTAACACTAGATAAGTTAACTAGGGAAACCCTTGATTAGAGGGAAAACCCTGGTGGGGATGGTATGCACAAGATGATGCACTAATGTAAAAATTTCTTGTTAGAGGATAGAGCCTGTTAGGAGTCTGTTACAACATTCAGTACATATGAGTCCCTATTAGGAGATTCTAACCTTGTTAGGATTTGTGCCAACCCTATTAGGAGTTGTAGAAGACAATTGGACCCATTGCCCAAAAAAATTCAAGGTTAAGATCAAAGAATCCATTGTCCAAATGATCTCTGCATTATTCCTTGCAGAATAATAGGACTAAAATATACTTCTTCCTCTGTCTCTATCTTGTTAACTAGACTTCTGCTCCTTCAGATCTTGTAATCAAATCTCATACTGTGCATCCAATGATCCCTTGGATCACTTAAATGTATTCAACAAACATTCTACTCCTTCTTGCACTATGCACTAATACTTCACATTCCACTTGATCCTCTAAATCAAGACTCTTTATAAATAAGGAAAACAACTTTCCTTTGTACCGTATCTTCATAGTAATTCATTGAGTTGGCCTTGAGGCTTTCTCAATTAATTAAAATAAGATAATTAATTAATTTACAATTACAACAACACTGTTGGCTCACAATCTATACAAAGCTTCACACGTGTGAAACCATTTCTTATGTACATGGTGGTGTCACCATGGGACTATCCTCTATCACTGTGTGATTGCACATCTCTTCATTACATGTTAGATGGAAGATAATGATAGATCAACATAACTCTGTTTTCCAATGCTCAATATCTACACTGCATCTAGTAAAACAAGTGTAACTTCCGTACAACATCAAATCAGATTTAGTCCTTTTAACCACACAATCAAGACAACCTCAGGAACATGTCCTCCACTATACATACTAAGATTACTGAATGCTATTCTTCTAGTCTTAATAGAATTATTGCTATGTTGATGTCAATGACAAATATAGTTATGAATGCAACATATCAATACTCTCCAATGCTCAGGATGCTCCCCAATGTAGTATCATCAATATTCATGCTAGCATAGCTTGGATTATAGGGTTCATTCTAGCTTAGTTTTGCATTTGTGTGTCGAGAGAGTCTTCTTGATTCTTCTCAACCATGTCTTCATCTTCTTTTGATATTTTCATCTCTCTCATCTTCTTTATTTTCCTATCATAAGGGGTTAATGGGTAAAAGCACAAACCTGTGTTGCCTTTTTAAAATAAAAATGACTATAGAATGTTGACTGTTCAACTTAAATGACCTAAAAGTGGCATTTGCACTTAGAATTTGAAGATGATTTAAAATAATTACATGTGTAAAATTGGATGAGTTTTATGCCTATAAATTTTTAATTTGTTTTTGAGAAATCATTTATTCATTTTTTTAGTTTTTGAAGTCCTTTTTTTAACTACAAAAAATATAGGGTGTAGTTCCCATCAAAAAAGTAGATGAAAATAAAATTTTGTTGCCCTAATTTCAAAATACATTATAGATGACATGTATATCTAGTGAAAAAAAAGAAATGTTGATTTTTGATGTATATGTTCTTTGTTATAAGTACTTGAGGTCTAACTTATCAAAGATAGATGGTCTTTTCTTCTGCCAAAACTTCCCTATCAAATATAGACCTTTTTGAAAAAAAATTACGTATTCTTGAAGATGACTCTCTCTGCTAGTGATAAATATAAATTTTTATTTTATTTTTTTGATATGATTTACTATTTTTTTTCCATTTTTTTTAGGTAGCATCTTCTCAAATGTTAAAATATCTACTTATAATATTTTGAACTACTGAATTATTATAAATAATCAAAACACTATTAAATTTGTATGATGATTATATTGAATCCAAGATCTATAAAAGGGTATATTTTAGTTTAAAAAAAAAGTTGAGCTTTGATAAAGAAATGAGTTGACCAAAATAGGTTTAGAGGTCCTAAAGGTGACACATATCTACGTTTTTACCATAATCATATCATCACATCTAATATATCCCCTTGAGCCTCTTATATAACCTTTTGACCCTATGTTTATCTAATTTATGAACTTCTCATATTTTTGCAAAAATTACACCCTTAGCTAATTTCAATGTGATAGATCCATTTTTTGGATCGTAATCGAAATCTAGGTTCATCTTGCTAGTCCAAATTTTGCTTTAAACTTTTTCCTTCTTCCGCGTAGTTGACTATCCTTTTTGGGGCTTAATCCTTCAATATTTTTGGGGCATTCATCATTTCTTCACTCCATCATTTCTTCATACTCTCTTCACCTCTTCTTGTTCATTTCATTTCACCTTTCTTCTTGTTTTGACCTAATGCTCATGCTTTACCTTCTTGGTTAAATTTTGTCCAACTAGGGCATATCTTCACTGCTTAGTGGTCACTCTTTGGTTTTAATTGCTTATTTGTCATCATGGAATTTTCTTTATCTTGAATTGATCAAATCTAGCTCATTTTTGTATCTCCTCTATCCCATTTTGATTTCAATCTTGAGGGGCCAGGAATATTCTATCATTGTTGCAATTTTCTTTTTTGATATGGCTATCTATTGGCTCTTTCTGCTTGCTTTGGCTACTTGATTTGCCATATTAGTTCTTGTATTGGGTATTAGTATTTTCTATTGCTCTTTCCTAATGCTTAGTACTATCACTAACAAGCTATGCATCTAGGGTTTTTCTATCTCTCTGCACTTTGTTCTTCAAAGTTAGTTTCTGCTGCTTGCTTTGCTTCTTCATTCTTTGATGTAATGTGTTCTTGGATTGACCACACATTTTTCAAAGAAGGGAAAATGTAATCACCTAAAAATGGTCATCTAGACTACAAGCCCCCTTTCTATCATTTTTCCTTGATTTATCTGTTGCTTATCTTGGATCAAATCATGAAAAAATTATTTATTCAATTATAATCTATTGTTTTGACCACTATATCCAAAGTCATTACTTAATTAAAAGGAACTTGTCCCCCTTTGATTAAATAAAATGTTTCACTTTCCATTTATCCTAAGTGTGCACACATAAAACATTAGTCCTATTTTAAAAAAGAGGAAAATACATGTTTGTCGACACATGAATGCACAACTTTATATGTGAGAGGAATCTTCTATTTAAAAAAAAATTCTCCTCCACACATTTCTTTCCCAATCAAAATTCAACTATTGATTGTGATTGGTGGAGATACTTGTGCACATGGATCACTCAAGATTCATTCTCCTCCCTTGATTATGCCTCTTTTGGCTCTTAATCTCAACTATCCATTTTTCTTTAGAAGAGAGGGCTTTCTCCTCATTCTCTAATCCTAGACTCTCATGCTAATATTATGCTGCAAGTTTTCTTGGTAACTTTGGAGCTTTGAAAGACTTGAAACACTCTTGAATTTGCATTTCACATTTTCATTATGGCTTACTTGAATGTAGTTTGACTTTCTTTTATGTTCTAGATTAGATCTAATTTTTCTATTATAGCTAGCATTTGCATCTCTCATTTAGCTTGCATTGCATTAGCATATTGGTTCTTGAATGCAAACATTCTTGCTCCCATCGTTGAATCTCTCATTTTATGGTGCACTTTGCAAGGGTTGCATAGCTTTGGTTCATTTGAGAGCCATCATTTCACTTCCTTCACCTTTCCACATCATAGATAGAGAGCTATAAACCGCCACTTGAGATGCTCTCTTTCATGGGTATTCTCAAGAAGAAGGGTTTATAGAGGTGTGACACATTTTTAGCACATCGTAACTTATTTGTTTTTTAACACAAACTTTGAGTATAGATATTATTAACAAGTTATATCACAAATAACTATACTAATTATCACAATACCTTTGGGATTACAATTATTGATTTGAATATTAATGCTTCAACAATTGAATTTCCCTATTAAAAAATGAGATGATGTGAAATGACTTAGTTAAAAATTTTCTTTTAATTTTCAACTGCACAATTTGTAACAATATTGGAAATAACATTGATACAATTAAAAGGAACTTGGACAATCATCAATAAGCTCAACAACCTCTTAATTTCCAAACATTGGCTGTTATTAAGAATGTTGGCCTTCTGAATTGAATCATAGGCTCTTTTTGATGAATATAGGCTCAAAAAGGTTAAACAAAAGCCATTATAAGGTGATCATAGATTGGTAATAGTGATTTGCAACTCTTAGAATGCTAGTGCAGGCCTCCAAAAGAAAATTGTTGGTCTCCCAAAGGCTAATGCAAGCCTCCAAAATGTAATCGTTGGTCTCCCAAATGCAAATGAAGACCTCCAAAGAATGGTCACAGGTGTATTGGTAGTTGATAACAAGTATTAGGGGCACCAAGTAATTAAATTGCAAATGCTAGGTAAATAGATTTTTCATCCTATAGTAAGAATTCTTCAACACCAACTAGCAAGGGTTAGGCATTCAAATAAAAAATGACAAAGAAGAACTTGTAGAATGTAAATTGCTCCTTATTTTTAGAATTTCCACCTTAAATATCCACACAATGACTTCTTTGAAGCAACAAGAATACTTAAATGGAAGACTCCATACTTGATAATTCTCAAACTTTAATCCACAATACTTGGGTTATGGGTTAAATACACACTTAGAGTTAAACCCTTATACCTCAACAAGGAAATTGAAATCACCACTTAGAAAACCCTCTCAAGAAAACAACAAAAGAAAATTAGACAATTGTATGATTTATTTGCTTCATGAAACCACCTTTTAGAACCTGCTTGGCTCCACTAACACATTGGTCATTAGAAGCTTCCATTAACTTTTAAAATTAATAATTTTTCTAGCACATGGCTTCATGAAAATAATTTTCACTTAAGAGGCTTCAACTTCACAATACCAAATTATAACATAAAGTAATATTAAGTACTTTATAATAATGAAGCCTCATTAATACACTTGTAAATATTAATTCCATTAATTAAATGCACCAACCATATTCAAATGGTGATCGATAGCTAATGCCACCACAACATTTCCAAGCATAGTAATAATTCATGCCCTTTTAAACAATTCATCAACCTTATACCAACTTTAACTTATCAACAATTTAGCTTGGTAAACACAATAGCTTAATCAACCTTATGCATCAAATAGTTTTCCATTTCCTATATCGAGTATCAGCTTCATTGACAGACTTACAAAATAATGACAATTTTAACATGTAAACAATATATAACATGCAAACCATTCATCCACATATTAAAACCATGATTTATAACTTAGAAACCCAGTTAGGGTGGAAACCACCTTGGACTAGTCATCTAGAAATATTTCACTCTTGTGAAGTGAACTCGATTAAGAACCAACACTATTAAATGTTACAAGCACAATTGTTAAGTGTAACCCAGTTAGGGGATTTTCACCATAGATCATCTAGACATCGTCACCCTTCAATGAGTGACTTCTCTAAAAGACTTACACACATTCAAAGGAATGTCACCTTAAAGAAGGATTTTATAAATAAAGATTGTTAAATCCACTCAGTTAAGAAATTTTTTGCTACAAATGTTAGAGAGAATGAATTAATATGATAAATATGTAGCTCACTTTTCTTGTTCAAATCTCCATTCTACTCATATCTTTGCTAACTAATTGGCCATCACATCAACTATTCACTCCACTTCAACTTGGCACTTTAGATCTGCTCTGTATGACCTCCTTCAACAACTTTACACCAATTTGACTATCAACTGAACCAACAACATTTTTCTTCTTCTATATTCCTTAAATAGACATATTTTTGTTGCTTCATCTCATTCATTAGGATTTCCATGAATTAATCTTATCCACACAATCATCAACCAACTTAGATTATGTTGAACTTGGTGTTGTATAAAACATTTTTTGGATCTTGCTCAGCTATATTTTGACCTTGAAACTTGTACTTTTTTTGGGATCTCAAAACATGTCTCAAATATTCACCATAAGATCTTTCCTTACTGATTCTAGGTATTGATCTTGCTAATTGACTTCGTCCTTATCTTAGAATCTTCTAGAATAGTCTAGATCTTCACTTTATGTCATCCTTTACTTGATCTTTCACAAATAGTTTTCATTCACCGAATTGTGTTCTTCCTTCACCAAAAACCTTCGTCACTTGGTTAAAACTACACTCGATTAACTGTAGACTTGCTCAATTAACCCTATTCTTAACCTTTTTCTTTCTCCTTCGTTACCAACCATAATCTATGGCTTGGTGTAACTTACTAATTTCTTATCTTTTCACTCTCCAAATTCATTCCTTCTTTACTGACCAAATAAAATTTCTTGTACATCATCTCAACACTTAATGAAATCATGTGAAATAATCAAACTGACATTGTACTATCATAGACCAATTCATTAGTTTCCCAATTAGATTCACATACTTAACATCACTTCTTCAACTGTCTTCCACTTCTCTATTCAATATTATATCCTTCAGATGATTGCAACTTACATGAATTCATATCAACAATTAGCTTTACATCAATGATAACATAACAACTGATCTGTCTCTTCTACAAACACTTTGCAGTTTAGGTTTTGACCTTGTTCTTCATCAAGATCACTTCTATCCAAAAATCTCCTTCCTATCATCAATATTAGTTTTATCTGAAAATAATGACCTTAGCTAAGCATGACATATTCTGTTAAAGGGGTGCATTATGCAAATAGAAAAATCTCAAATTATTTTTAAAACAAAAAAATAAAATTATAATAGAAAAAAATTTCCTTGTAAAAAACTTGGTAAACATGCACCTTGGTAACAAAAGTAAAGGGAAATAAATTTGTCCTATAGTGAAAAACTGTTCGTGTGGCACTTTGGAAAAGTACCATAATGAAATCCTAACAAACATGCATCATGCATAATCCTCCATCTTCCAACTATTTCCTCTTTTCCCTCTTTGAATTTGAAAATATTGATGTATCCATGAGCATTGTTTGTCTTATCCATTAGCTTACCCTATAACAATCTTACTTATCCCAAATCATTCGCTCAGAGCCTCCATACCTATCTTTATCCTTATCAATCTATCATATCACTACCTTTCAAATTGACCCCTTGATCTTAATCAAAATAAAAATAAAAAAGAAGAAAAACATTGTTCTTAGAAGCTTTTTGACATGCCCACTCCTTTTAGATGATATGCTTTCATGACATCAGGTCATTATCTTATACGCTCTCGAGTTCATTGGCTTTCATTTCTTATTCAAAAGATGATTCATATGGTGATATTGCTATAAGGATTTAACTATGTGATTTTGAGTCAAACTCATTGACCCATATCAATATCACAATTTGACTTGCTGTGGAAATTATCTCCTACTTATGATTCATATGGCTATTTTCCCTAGCATGGATACTTCTTGGCCAAATAAAGGGATCAAAATCCTACAACAATGGACTGCTTAACCCAAGATTGGACATCTTAAGTGGTTCTTACCCAACTCATTTGGACTCATTTAATTCATCAACTAGGGACGTAAAATTGAAATGGTGTTTGCAAAATATATGCTTCAAACTTATCTCAACTTAAATAACTATTCTAAGGAAATTCAAATGCTTAAACTACAAGCAATCTAAGCTAAAGCTGAGAATCAAATCTATTTTAACAAAGCATGAAAATACAACTAGGAATTACTTCAATTGCCTATGCTATAGGAATAGTCCACTAATTCTGTTTTTAATAGTTGCAGGAACAACAAAGTCTAGCTTAGTTCTATTAATTGAATGTAAATCCTATGCTAACTAATTAGTTCACTTCTTGTGTGGGCCCTCACAGAGAAGTGAAGTAGAATGACTCAGAGATGAAAACTTAAAATGTTCCTTTTACTCATAACAATGATAAAACATACATACTGATAAACAAAAAGATTGTATTCAGTACTCAACAAACTTCTTCTATTGAAAAGTGACTAAAACTTCCTCTTCTAGAACACAAACTTCCAGTTATTTAAAAACATAGACTAGGAACAAAATTCCTAGATTTTAGACTCATCAACTATCAAAGAAAATAATGGTATTGATTATTACAACCGGTTCATTAATTTTGGTGGCAAAAAGAACAATAGTCTAGGAGCTCACGACCCCTGAATTTCCTCTACTTGGTGCTAGTCTAATAATGCAAGCAACTTCTTTGAATCCCACTTGGTCGAGTTGACCTTGATTTTATATCTACAAAATATTAGCACCTCCAAGATAATAACATACATCAAGACTTATCCAAAACATGTTATCTAAATTAGTTTACCCTATGTCACATTGCTACAGGAGAACTACCCAACCTAGCTAAGGAAGAGAAAGCATCATTCTCACACTATTTTGTAATTAAATGACATATTTTTCATAGAATATTCATTTTGATCCTGAAAGGTAATTACGCACACATTTTTTTAAAATCATCATAAACATCATGTTCTTGAACATCAATGTCTTTACAAAGTTTGCAAATTAAACTGAAAATGAAATGACAAAATAGACCATATTCTGGTCTCATCATTCCTGACAACTGAAACTCTAACTTGTCCTCAAGAAAACATAATTTTTTTCACCTTGTAGCCATCCTAAAATCTGAAGCAATACTCTGCCCTTTATCCCTTGTAGCAATGTTCCATTAAAAACTCTTATTCTCCCTATACCTTTCCCACTTGTGAAGCTCTTTTGTCATATCAACTCTCTCTGAATCTTGCTGATTAGCAAGCAATGGGGATAATAATACTGGAGGTTGAAAAGTTAAAGGGATCTAGTCATTTTTCTTTTCTTCCTCCAACTTGATATACCAGGGTGCTCGTCGAGTAGCCATGATAAAATTCAATGGAGAATGAGGATATTTCTTCTGCAGGTCTTCATTCAATCCTATCTAGTGCCATTGATTCCCCTACTTTTCTACAGGGAGATATGTTTTTGCCATGTCTTTATATTCTTGATAGGTTGCATCCCTTAAAGGAGGGATCATCCAACTTCTAGGTTTTGAGTAAGCAATTTTCATCCATTCAAAGTACACATATCTGGCATCCTTGGCTTTAGGCTTGAGAAGAAATGGACTCTCATATTCTAATTCTCTAAATTGATGGCCTTGATGTTTTCTGCTAATTTCATTTTGGATCCAAGACATTAATGCCCTGAGTTGAATATCACTCACATAAGGCAATGGGTTCCAATTTCTATTGTTAGGGACTGCTAAATTATGTAAGAAGAGTTCACAGATGAAATTTTTTATGGCTACAGGTGTAGTATGGAAGGCTTGAAAGAATTCATGAGGAGTATTCAATGTTAAATTCTTACCCTGAATTACATAGGTCATCTGATAACTGAAAAATTTTTCTTTCAAAAAGAGAGCATAAATAGAGGAAGGAGAGTGACAAGACATTAATTTAGGAATCTTAGTAGTGACCTTTGCAAGTTTATCACTTAACTGCTCAATCTCTTCATCCTTTTCAGTCAAATCTTGAGTTTGATTGAAAATACTCTCTCTCTCTCTCTCTCTCTCTCTCTCTCTCTCTCTCTCTCTCTCTCTCTCTCTCTCTCTCTCTCTCTCTCTGTTTTCCATTCTCCCCTCTCTTGAATTAACTAATTAGATAACTGCAAAATGATGCTTAGCAATGAAACAGTGGAACTAGGATTGTATGTAACATGTGTCTTAGGTGAAGGATCATTAGGAACAGTTTGTTGGGCTACAGATGCTAAAGCATCAAGTCCTTGTGAAAGAATTTGTTCAGCAATAGTGTTGACCACATGAAAATTTATTCCAACATCCTCTTCATGAAATTTTTCTCTTTGAGGTGGAGGAGAATTTGGAACTACAACAGATACACTATCTTCAATTTTTGAATCTATGGAAATGATGGGTGGCTAGTCAGAGAATGTTCCTGGTGCTGTAGTACATGTTATGCACTTTCACCTTCTTCAATGATATTATTATTTTTATCAGAGGAAGATGATTTCTCTTTTTCAATAGTGACATTTTCAGATAGAGGGTTTTGAAAAGACATATCCTCATCGAGTTTTATAGACAATTGGCCTCTTTGAGCTCTATGCCTGAGGGGTACTTCTACTGCCTCTGAAGCTGCAGGAAGTTTTGAAGATATATCTTGTAAATTCCCTTTCTTCTTTTTCTTATGAACCTTAGGAGCTATAGGAGAGTCAACATTTGGGGAAATTTTAACTTTCCTTTTTCCCTTATTAGATTTTAGACCCATCCAAGAGGTAGAAGCTATGGGAGTAGAAATTGAGGTTATCTATGACCTTCTAGGTCTGGTTGAGGAAGAGCATGGAGCTGGGTTTTCCTGAGGTTCTCTTTCCTCTTGATCAACTTGCTCTACAAGTTGCCTAATAGGGTTTTGCACTTTGTTTTCAACAAAATCATCCCAAGATATCCCCAATTGTTCCCTAAGGGCTTTTTCTATGATGAGATTAATAAAACAATGTGTGAAACATCCTTTGGGGTTCCTTTGTGTATTGCAGTGACTCTTTTTAATAGAACATGATACATAAAATGAGGAACATTTAAAGGGTAATCATCATGTCTTAGGCAACTCAAAAATTTGAAATGTGTGGCATGCAAATATGAATGTCTCCCCTCATAAGTAAAATATTTCACAACATAGATAACACATTAGTTAAATGGTTGTGGTAAAGATGTGCAGATTGTACCTTGTTTCTGGTCTATTTGAAGTCGTGGGTTTGTATGCACTATAAATTGGGCTCTAGTTGACACTGCATCCAATGTATCTAAAAATTGTTCTCCTTCTAGAAATAATTCCATTATATTTGCTACAATTTTAGGTGAAAACAAACCCTTACTTCTCTAACTATAGCAAAACCATCCCTCAACATTCACAACAATTCTAAGGCCAGCTCCTCATTCCATGCAAACAATTTGAATATGTAATTCATCCACCCCCTGGCTTGAAATATAGGCAGGCAAACTGGGTCTCCCAACAATATTGCATGGTTAGCTGGTTCTCTTCTCAACAAGCCACCCCCCATTGTTCCTTTGAAGTGATTACAAGAGTAATTTAAAAAATGGAAGAACTTGTAACAAGATGAGAAAATAATTGAAAGTACTTTTTTAAGTAGTTGACATTTTTAGCATTAAAGATCTCTTAATTCTACATTAAATACGTACTTACCAATTTACAAAAATGTGTGACATAAAGATAGCGGTCACATCACATTATTCTCTTTATCATGTGGAAACATATAAAGAATAATGAACATTTAATGATAAAAAAAATATGAATGAGATAATAATACCCCTCACCTCAACTAAATTAGGCAATAGCTCCTATAATTGCTAGTGATAAGGGTAACTAAAAATAGAACAATGCATTAAGAAAAAGTTTAAACTTGATTATGCGTACAGACCTATTGAGTTGTGCTATCATTTGATACCATCATGCAAGTTGATGAAGGGTGAGGTGAGGTGGAAGGAAAGAAAAAGTGGAGTGAGGTGGAATTATTACGAAGAAAATACTTTCACAAAGAAAGTAGTTTATTTTGGTGAGTGAAATGCTTTTAGAGAGAGGATGAAAAATGAGCGAGAAACTCATCTGCAATTGCCATAGGAATTGGAGGATCAGAAGGTGACTAAATTTTTTGCAAGAACTCTTCATGACTAGATGACTTATGGTAGAGTTTTAAGTGGTGTCAATTAACAAGTAATTTGAATTGAACATGATCAATGGTAGAGAGCTGTACTACACCATTGTTGAATACAAAAATGATTTCATACAGTCCTATCCAACGAGTTTGGAATTTTCCTGGAGTTTGCTGATAATGGGAATCATATAGGAGAGCCCAGTCTCCAACATAAAACTTCTTGTCACAGATAAACTTATCATGCTATTTCTTTCGTTGCTGTTGGATAATGTTTGTATTGTGAAGGGCAAATTTATAGCATTCATCAAGGGCATTTAGTTTTAGTAACCTGTCTTCTTGAGCTCTAGAAAGATCAACATCTAGCTCTAAAGTAGTTTTTAGAGGCTTGTGTTTAAATTTGATAGGCATGGAAGCAGATTTACCATAAAGTAATTCAAATGGGGTAAATCTAGTGGTACTCATCCATGTAGTCCTGTAAGCCCAAATTGCTTTAAGAAGCTTGGTAACCTAGTCCCTTTTGTGAATAGCAACTATTTTAGTGAGGATGGCTTCAGTTTCTCTTTTTGTGATTTCTGCCTAACCATTATCTTGAGGATGGCAAGGGGAAGATATACCATGATGAATCATGTACTTCTTCATGAGTTCTATAATCAGGTTTGATGTGAATTGAGCTCCTTGATCCATGACAATTTCTCTAGGTACTCCAAATTTGGTGGATATTCATTCATATAGAAAATATACTACTTTGTGATCTATTGCATGTGCCATAGCTTGTGCTTCAACCCATTTATTTGCATAATTAGTACATACTAAGCTATATGATTTTCCATGAGAGGAGGGCTCTATTGGACCAATGAAATCGATACCCTATTTGTCAAAAGGTGTGACTAACACTTGTGGCTATAAGGGCATTTCATTTTTTTTAGTGGTTCTTCCCATGCTTTGGCATTGATCACACTGTTTGGTATACTTTGGTACATCTTTGTGAAGAGTAGGCCAATAGTACCCGGTTGTTAGAATCTTATAGGCTATTCTTTTTGCTACAAAATGACCCCCACATGGTTCATCATGGCATGCACGTAAGATGTCATAGGTTTCATCTTCCCTTATACACCGGTGAGTTACTTAATCTAGTCCAGTGTAGAACACCAATCCAGCTATCCATGAGAAATTGAAACTCTTTTCCACCAGGAGATGATGCTGCTTGGGTGAAAAGTGTGGTGGTGTTCTTCCTATAGCAAGATAATTTTCTATATCTACGAACCATGGGTTATAACTTTCTATTGAAAATAAATGCTCATTAGGAAAGCCATCATCTATGGCTAGAGGATCATCAGGTACTTGAACTCGTACTAAAAAATCTGCTACTACATTGGCTCAGCCTAGTTTATCTATTATCTTCACATTAAAATCCTACATGAGGAGTAGCCAACATGCTAGTCTACCAGAAATAATAGATTTATTCATCAGTGTAGAAAAAAACCTCATAGCTTGTGATATAATGCTGAAATTTATTAAGTGCATAGACAAAAACAAGTAATTCTTTTTCAGTGTCAATATAGTTCAACACAACACCTTGCAAATTCTTACTAATATAGTAAATGGCATGCTCAACAGTACCTTCTTTTTGTCTAAGAATTGCCCCTAAAGTAGTGTCAGATGCATCAATATGAATGTGGAAGAGTAGCTTCCAATCAAGCCCTCTAAGAATAGGTGTTGTTCTCAAAACATCCTTCAATTATTGGAATGCTACTTCACAGTCTTGTGTCCACTCAAACTTAGCTTGATTTTAAAGTAAGTTATACAAAGTGGCAACAAGTTTACTGAAATCTTTGATAAACCTCCTATAGTATCTGACATGTCCAAGAAAGCTTCTGACATCTATTTGCTTTGTTGGCATTGGTAGAGTGGTAATTACAAAAATCTTTGTAGGATATACTTGAATTCTGAAAGAGGAAAGGTAGTGCCCAAGAATAACTCCTTCGTCCATCAAGAAATAACACTTCTCACTATTAAGAGAAAGGTTGTATTCTTGACACCTTTTTAATACCTTCTCCAAGTTGGCATGGGCTTGCTCAAATGTGTGAGAATAAGTGGTGAAATCATCCATATAGATTTCAACAAAATCTCCAGCTATGTCAGAAAATATGCTAAGTACCACTTGCTGAAAAGTTGCAAGTGCATTGCATAATCCAAATGGTAAGACAATGTAAGTGAATGTTCCTCATGGATAGGTGAATGTTGTCTTATCCTGATCTTCTAGAGATATTTGGATTTGGTTATAGCCATTGAAACCATCTAGAAATGAGAAATACCTTTTTCCTTCTAAGTTATATAGTACTTGATCAATGAATGGCAGAGCGAAGTGATCCTTTTTAGTGGCTTTATTAAGCTCTTTGTAGTCTACACATACTCTCCATTCCCCCCCCTTTTTTGGAACAATAACTAGAGGTAACACCCACTGGCTATCAGAAATAGGATAAATAAATCTAGCATTAAGAAGTTTTTGTAACTCTTCTTTGACTATTTCTTTTAATGCTGGGTTTACCCTCCTCTAAGGTTGTCTTACTGGCTTATACTCTGAGTTGATGAATATCCTATGTGTACAAAGGCTAGGATCTAAAATCTTCATGTCAATATAGTACCATGCAAAGGCTTGTTCACTATTTTGCAATAGTTTAATGATACTTGTCATCTGAGATGTAGTAAGTTCATTATTAATATTCAGCTCTTTTCCTGCAGGAATTTTTTCTTTCTTTACCTTGCTCATCATTAAGACCTTTTCTATTCATGGAGATTTAATTTCATGGGGTAATAATGTGTGAAGGTAATCAAGTGCTGTAGGAGATTGAGGTGCATCACATTTAGGCAATACAATTTGCAAGGAGTTGACATGATTTTTAGAAGTAGACTCCTCAACATCATACTGATTATTAAGGATTGCTGCCAGTATATCATCTTCTTCCTAGGACACAAAAAATGGGTTTCTTTATAGCATCATGAGATGTTGAACAAAATTAACTTTTGGAGGATCATCACCAAGGTCTAGCCAAGAAACTTGGTCAAGATCTAGTTGAGGTTGTGTAGGAGAGTACAAGGTTAACTTCTTAGTTTTGGTACCATCAGATATTGTCATTTTTCCTGACCAACATACAATGCATGCATCTATAGTGGCCAACCAAGGTCTTCCTAAGATTAATGGATATCCTCCAAGGGTGTCTCCTGGTGACAACACAACAAAGTCTGAAGGAAAATCTAGGTAATCCAAGGTTACAATGATATCTTCTATCATACCATCAGGTTTGACAGTTGCATTGTCTGCTAATTGGAGTATTGTAGGAGTATCCCTTAATCTAATAATGCTAAATCTTAACAAGACTTCTCTAGTCATGGCATTAATTGATGCTCCTAAATTAATTAAAACATTTTGAATTTGGATGCCATTTATATGTATGGTAACAATAGGACTTCCTAGATCAGAATATTAATGTGTTAGAGCTTTGCTCAACATTAAATCAGAAAGTTGTCCCAACACATGGATAGTAGGAGGATCCTTTTTCTTTCTAGAAAATTTCTTGACACACACTTCATTTAAATTTTTATTGTAAAGGGGAATCTCCTTAAGTACATCCAATAATGGAATATGTATAGTCATTTTCTTAAGCTAGTCTATAACATCAATTGCTATAGGATTTGGTTTGGGTGGAGTTGCAAGAACTAACCTTTGTGGAAATGGAGGAGTAGGTGCTTATAAAGATGGTGGAATTGGAGCATCAAGTGGTTGACTTGGTGGACTATTTTCAATATTAGTGACCTTGGTTATTATAGGTCCTTTAGGTGCAAGCAACTTAGTTCCAAACCTTAGATGAATATCATTGATCTGTAAAGAATAAGCCTACTGCTTATTGTTGGGATTTGGTGTAGGCTGAGCAGGAAGTTGTGGTTTCTTCTATCGGCTAGCATTGGCTATAGGATTTAGAGGCATTAGGGATTTCTATTGAGGTGGAGGCATCAAGGCTTATTGTTGAGGTGATTGGCTAGGCCCCACTGAGGTGGATGTGGTTGCTGCCAATTCCCTTGATACAAAGGTTGCTGATTTAGACCCCACTAAGGATATTGGTTATTTTGTTGAGGCCATTGAGTATTTTACTAGGGATATTGAGGTGGTTGATGGTAGGCTTGATTATACTGAGGTTGCTAGTTGGGCTAGTTATTGTTCCAATTCTATCCTTGAGGGACATAAATTGGGAGAATATTGCCTTTCCACTGATTACTATTATAACCAAAATTATTCAGAGGGTCTTGAGGAATACCTTATCTTTAAGCCCATGGTCACCTTTGAGCAACATAAATCACTTCTCCCATATCCTCATCAATTGCTTTAAACTTAGTGGGCATTGGTTGTGCATTTACTAATGTAATAGTTTTGCATGTGTAGTTCTTCTTCCTTATCTACAATGAGAGCAAAATTCAATCAACATGGAATCAACTTCATCCTTTTTCCTTCAGGCTTGCATGGTATCCAATTGAATAGCAACATCATTAATGATATCTTACTTGAAATTAGGTAGTAGATTAGATAACTCCATCTTTGATACTCCTGACCCACCGTTGGTCTTATGTGGTAGGCTCCTTAGTCCTCTACCTTTCTTCACAGTAGCCCTTGAATAGTTTTGACATATCTCCTTGATTTCATTCCAAGTTTTCTGTGTAACATCTCCTCCAACCATTAGGTCTAGGGCTTCCATGCTTTCTTCTTGCACACCTCTCAGAAAAACATGCTTTTTGGATTCTTCATTTAGGTTATGCTATGTATTTCGCTGCACATTAAACAAGAATATGGAAATATAGTCTTCCAAAGTTTCACCCTCCTTTTGTGACATTTTAAAAATTTCATCCCCCTTCATATCTTGACCTCTACAATATTCTTTATATTTTTGAAGAAACAAATTACTCATTTCAGTCCAGTTTGCTACAACTCAAAGAGGCTGTCAAACTCAAAGAGAAAGGTTTTAAGATCTTCTATAATAAGGTCATAAAATTTTGAAAGTGCAACATCAGGTATTTTCTTCAAATTTTGGTTCCCTTGCTGCAATGGGATAGGAAGGGGAAAGGTAGGCACAACCATTCTTGGAAGGAGAGGTGGTGCTTGATAGATAACAATGGCTAGTAGATTATCTTGATATTCAGGCTCATCAAAAAGTTCATTTAAGTGGAGTCATTCTTCTAATTTAGTGTCAATATCAGCAAATAGATTTTCAAAGAGTTTGTCTTTGTCATTCTCTCCTTGGGGTTCATCTATCTCAGGTTGAGGATCATTGAATGACTCTTCCTAATTATCACAAGGAAGAAATCTCCCTAAGTGGTCTCTTCTTCTATGCATACCATGCTTCTTTACTACTAAACTCTATTCTATAAGGAATATAAATACAACTAGAAAGACTAGTTTGAATTAACACCATCCCCAACAATGACGTCAAAAATTCTTGGCCAAAGAAAGGGATCAAAATCCTATAGCAATGGATTGCTTAACCAAAGATTGGACGTCTCAAGTGGTTCTTACCCAACTCATTTGGACTCATTTAATTTATCAACTAGGGGCGTAAACTTGAAATCGTGTTTGCAAAATATATGCTTCAAATTTATCTCAACTTAAGAACTATTCTAAGGAAATTCAAATGCTTAAGCTATAAGCAATCTAAGCTAAAGCTAAGAATCAAATATATTTTAATAAAGCATGAAAATATAGCTAGGAATTACTTCAATTGCCTATGCTTCAGGAATAGTCCACTAATTCTTTTATTAATGGCTATAGGAACAATAGAGTCTACCTTAGTTCTATTAACTGAATGTAAATCCTATGCTAACTAATTAGTTCACTTCCTGTGTGGGCACCCATAGAGAAGTGAAGTAGAATGACTCAGAGATGAAAACTTAAAATGTTCCTTTTATTCATAACAATGATAAAATGTACATACTGACAAACAACAAGATTGTATTTAGCACTCAACAAACTTCTTCTATTGAAAAGTGACTAAAATTTCCTCTTTTGGAACACGTACTTCTAGTTATTTAAAAACACAGACTAGGAATAGAATTCCTAGATTTTAGACTCATCAACTATCAAAGAAAATAATGGTATTTATTATTACAACTGGTTCATTAAATCTGGCACTAAAAAGAACAATAATCTAGGAGCTCACGACCCCTAAATTTCATTCGCTTGGTGCTAGTCTAATAACGCAAGCAACCACTTTGACTCTCGCTTGGTTGAGTTGACCTTGCTTTTATATCTGTAGAATATTAGTGCCTCCAAGACAATAACATACATCAAGACTTATCCAAAACATGTTATCTAAATTAGTTTACCCTATGTCACATTGCTGCAAGAGAACTACCCAACCTAGCTAAGGAAGAGAAAGCATCATTCTCACACTATTTTGTAATTAAATGACATATCTTTTCATAGCATATTCCTTTTGATCCTGAAAGGTAATTATGAATACATTTGTCTAAAATCATCATAAACATCATGTTATTGAACATCAAAGTCTTTAGAAAGTTTGCAAATTAAATTGAAAATGAAATGACAAAATAGACCATATTATGGTCTCATTAGATACCCTTGAGGATTATCCTGCTACGTACATCCTTTCCTATCCATCTTATCGCTCAACTTGCTAACCCATCATATACTACACCTTCCTAAATTCTAGAACATAACAAAGTGATCTTTCTTGAGAACTATTTATCACTAAAGAATTAAAAAAAACCAAATATAATCCTAAAAAAAAATCAAATATGATCTTGAAAAATCCTAAAACTCATAAAAAGTCTTGAGAAAATGACCATCTTAGTGAAAAGTTGAAAACAAGAGCTATTTGAGACCTTTAGACCCTTACACATTTATCTATTAGCTCATGGCTTTGGCTATGGACCACTTGAATTTCATCACACATGTCTCCTTGGTCTAGAATTGGTCTTTGTCTAGGTCTAGGGGGCACAAACTGTACCATCTTTGGTCTCTAGAATATTTTGGTGTTTCTCAACACCACCTCAACAATATTTCTCAAAACTTCTCATTTTGATAATAAGTGTTTCTTAACACTTATCAAATAGTCTATCTTGAACCAACACCTTGTCAACAATCTATGATTTATCTCACTTGTAGGCATAAGTCCTAGAGAGTCAATGATTATCTTTTCAGTTTCACATTACGCTTATACTAAAATGACTAAGACATGCTTGATGCTTTTATTTGAGTATTGTTTACTATTGCCAATTTTCACTGATCTTCCCTCCTTAGTTACTTTATGATTTCATTGGACTAGGGGACTAGGGGAATAGAGGCATATTTTGTTTGCCTTCTAACCGTGGGTGTAGTTTCCATGATATTATGTGTTCTAAGTGCATTGGGTGTCTATGATAATGTCTCCTCTTGTTTGGAATGCCACAAATACCTCAACCTAATCCATTTGAATACTTAGGTGAGTTGGAATTATATCCTTGACTATTGCATCATGTTTTTTCATGTGAGACCACACTCATGGTTATCTAGCGCATATGTCTTGGTACAAGTGTAATATCATAACATTAACTTGGAATTTGATGAGTCATCTTGACCTCTATGGCTTTGATGCTTATGTTAAATTTTGACACCTTATTCAATATAGATCATATTCATATCTTCGTAGTTGTGCTCACACTAAAGACAATTGTATGATCTTGCAATGTCCCTCAATAAGGTTCAATGATAAAAACAAGGACTTACTTAATTGACCCTTACAAATCGCACCTTTCATTTCATGATAGCTCATAAATTATGGTTTTAATTTTAGATTATATTTTTAGGCTTTGCATTTTGAGTGAGGAGAGAGCACTAGTACATTTTCCCTTGATTTTTGACCATCATTTTCGACCAAAGGCCATTTTCTCTAGTGATTTTAAATATTTTTTAATGTCCTGAAAAGGTTAAAATTTTGACCTTATATAAGTTTGTTATCAAAATTTTGATTTCAGTTAAGTTTATTGTCAAAATCTTGACCAAGGCGGAAAATATAAAAAATAAATTGAAACTCATTTCATTCTGCCGTGAGTGGGAGAAAGGCCAAGTTAAGCACAACATCATTGAGAAAAGAGGTATGTAATCAAAATGCACCCCTAGTTTTTTAATGTGTTTAATTAGGATAATGGAGTGAATAAATATTTTGTCTCTTGTAGAGCCCTTGTGAATGAACCTTCCTTTTATGTTTTATATGACTTAATAAACCAAACCTACCCCATCATCCCCTTAAAACAAAAAAAACCCATATCCATAATAAGAGTAGTGTTGAAGAAACACAATCTTTAATAAAACAAGACAAAAAGGCATCGCCATTGGAGAGATTCTTTTGAACCAATTTTGGATAGAGACCAAGTTTATGGTCATAAATGGAGTTGAGGAGAAGGAGATCCAGAGGGAGTAATGAATTTACAAGAGAGGCCACATTATGGACTACCCGAGTGGATATCATCACCTCGCCTGGCATTTTCTGCAAATTAGTTTCATAATATTCATTTTCTTGAAAATTCTTTTCACAACATTCAATCAACACATAATTACATCAAGATAATTATAGTTTATTTTTTCTAGGAGATATTATTACAACTTGTATGGTTTGAATGCAACTTGGAATGATTGATCCCTCTCTTTCTATGAGCTCCACCCTACTCAATTTTTCCAACCACTCCAAACTTTCTATTGCGGGCATCTCAAAATTGCTCTGTACTTTAATGTTTCCATTGTTGCATAAACTCTTCCCTACAAACTCTTGGCTATTTCAATACCATTAGCAAGGAATAGAATAAACTAGGGCCTGCAGATAGAGTTAGAGCAGGGCCCACAATGCCAAATCAGTGCAGAAAGTCAAAAGGGAGATAAAAATTCATGCGAGTTTCACGTCTCCGTGAAATTGGGGCTTAGATCTCGGTGGAGAGTCGAACCTTGGACTGATGTTGATGGATTTACCTTGTCAACATTGATTTACCTTTTGTTTGCTAGAGACTATTTTATGATAAAAAGTGAAGGTGGAGCCTGTAGCAGCCAAGGTAGGGCCGACAATAGCGACAATTAGTGCAGGGGCAGATTTGGTTTGGTCGGTAGTTTTGGCAACCAGTGGGCCCAGTCATCCAGTGCTAAAGGCTTTTCTATTACTAGTGGGTCCATATTTGCAGGCTTCTAGAGGTAGATCCCAGGTACGCCTTTTCCCTTATTCTTACCTCTTACATTTTAGTCTACACCTGTTTAGGCTTCCTGTATTACTTCTCCTGGCTTTGGTAACTTACAACGGTAAAACTACATAAAGAATCTATATCAAGGCACCAATGGGTACGATATGGTCCCCATGGAAGGAACAAACGAGGAAATCATAGAAACACCTGCAGAGAAGATACTTGTACAAGTATCATTGATTGATCAACCAAAGATAATAGAGGCACAACCAGAACTAGGTGGGTCCACCTTGCAAAACACAGGATCTATCGGTAATAGGATGACAAAGAATTTGATAGTTAGGGCACCTGTAACAACAGAACAACAAACTAATCTGGGAGAAGCTACAAAAAATAATGACATCTCTAGTAATAGTGGCTTGGTCCTGACATACGGGGATAGTTTAATGCACAACAACATCATCAAGTGGAATCAAGGGAGCTTACTCATTCTTCCAGGACCCTCAACCAGACACACGAGTTCATTCAATCTTGGAGGTACAAATGGTAATTTACCCACAAACACTTTGAGCTTCTCACAAGCCAGTGGAACACCCACAGGAGGAAACTACATCTATGTAAATACCAAGCAATATAAAAGAATAATTAGGCGAAGAAAGATACGAAAGTTTAAAAATGAAAAAAGAGGAAAGTTAGCAGCTTTACTTTCGAAACCGATTCCACATACCTCAGACAGCTCAAGGGAGGAAAAAATAAATCTGAGGTCGACTAAAATCTCTGAAACAATTAAGCAGTTTGATAATATCAGAGATATTAATGGTAAAGAGAAGACAAATAATTCTTAGGTGATAGACAAAGTGGAAGATGGGCTGCCAAATAATTACAGCCCCACAAGGACACCTATGACGTGGTATCCAGAAATCTTTGTGAATGATTTGGTAGCTATGAAAGAAAGGGTGTGGGCACTTGAAGAGAGAAGCCAGATAGAAAGTATCATAATGAAAAGAGTTACTAAGGATAATTGGAAATTGGCAGTGGAGGTCAAGTCACTTAGAGAACAAATTAAAAAATTGCAATTTAATATGGAAAAAGGAGAGTATGAATTAATATTGTTAAAGAAAGAAGTAGGAGAAAAAAGGACATCAGCAAGTACTACGGGAGAAGGAGAGGCTACAGAAGGAGATAAAAATCTGCAAATGAAAAATATACAAGATGCCATGGCCATTATGGAAATAAAAGAGAATCAACTTAGAGAACAAATTGAAGAAATTAGATCATGGGCTAACATAGTAAAGGGACCAACAAACACTCCTATTGACAACATAGAAAAGCAAGTTCGAAGACAGATTAGAGAGGAAAAAGAAAGAAATGAGAAAGCAGCAAATATCGTCATCAAAGGGCTATGAGACTATGGAGAACAAGAGAAAACAATGGATTTAGTTAAATACTTCTTTAAAGACCAATTAGACTGGCATGGAACAACCATACAAGAAAAAGGAATCAGAAAATGGATTAGAGGAGGCAAAGACAGACATGTTAGAGTGACAATGAGGAATACAGGAGATAAAAACAACATTTTCAGCAAGAGGAAGTTTCTTAGAGGCACACACATATATCTCAATGATGACCTCACCGTAACTCAACAAGAATAAAGGAGGCAGGAATGGGAAAAAGTGAAAATAGCAAGAGATAACAGCAATTGGACGTGGCTACAAAATGACAAAGCCCAAATCAGTGAAAAAATCACATGCAATAAATAGGAACTCAGGCCCACCCAGGAACATTTAACTATAGTTAGCTGGAACTATAGAGGTTACCCTTGGAGAAGAGGACCTGGGTTAGGGCTGATAGCTAAAGATAATGACATCATTATGCTTACCAAGATGCATGAGCATGATGGATGTAGAGTTCTAGATTTTGAAGGGTATAAGAAGGTATCACTATGGAATGAGAAGATAGAGAATGGTAAGGGGCATGGAGGCATTACCATTCTAATAAAAGAAACTTGGAGAAAATTTGTAAACTTAGAGAAAGAAGATGTAAACAAGCAATATATTTGGATTAAAATAACAGAGAATTAGATTTCTACAAGGGTGGATGTCTGTTACTTCACCCCAAAAGGCTCAAAAATGTATAAAAAGCATAGATTGGATCGAGAAGACCCATTCACTACACTCAAAAAAGACATAGCAACCTTTAGCTCTCTAGGGGAAATAATGATAATAGGGGATTTCAATGCTAGAACAACAAACAACCAAACTCTCAATCTTAAGGAGAGTTACAATGAAAGTAGAGACCCAGTTTGGCTTGAAGAAGAAGGGACACAAAAATGGGAAAGATCTTCATAGGATAGCATGGGAAAGATTAATCATTTTGGTGGTGAATTACTAGGTTTATGCTGCTTATATAAGATGGTCATATGTAATGGTTTGGAAAAGTGGCCTAAATCAGGTGGAATCACATGCAAAAGATACAATGGACAAAGTGTTGTTGACTATGTAATATGCTTGCAAGAATATGTCACAAAGATTATTAACTTTGAGATAGAGGACTGCCCCATGGAGCTAAAATCTGATCATAACCCCATCTTGATAAGGGTGGCCACACCCTTTAAAGATCAACATATTGTCCCAAAACCTTTACAAAAGAGGAAGATGATTCCAATTGGCAAAGTTTTAATGACACAAGAAAACCATGTTACCTTCCAAAACTCTCTTTTGCGGCTGTCTAGGTTTCCAGGAAACCATCCTGAGTCTGATAAACATCATTTCATGGACAAGGATAATCTTGTTCTTACTATCATTAAAGCACTGGAGGAGTGTCAAAGATCTAGGGCCACAAGAGAAGCCAAGAACACTTTTTTGGCCAATCCATGGTTTGATGAGGAATGCAAAACAACAAAAAGAAATTGGAAAAAGAACATAAATAAAGAAAGTAGAAAGGAGTATGATCAGCTGATTAAAAAGAAGAAAGGAGAGTATGTAAACAATAGAAGAATTGAGTTGATTAATCTTGGTAAAAACAACCCCATAAAGTTTTGGAAAGAACTTTAGCAGAGAAAAACTCACATAGAGAACAACATAACAGGAACCAAATGGCTAGAATATGCCAAGAATCTCTACGAGTGTGATCTAGGAGAATGCAGAGCTATGGAAATAGAGACTATAGGGGAGTTATTCAGCGAAAAGGATATTATCCAAGGCATAAGGAGGTTAGCTACCGGTAAAGCATGCGATATAGATGGGCTTCAAGCTAAATACTTAAAATGGGGTGTTGAAACCCTCACACCACACATCACTAAAATTTTCAACAGTGTCAATAGAGAAGGTTTCCATGTAAAATGGACAACAAGTGTGGTGATCCCACTCCACAAAAGTGGAGATATAAATAATCCTTCTAATTACCAAACCATCATGATCAATCCACTATTTGGCAAGTTATTTGGCAGCTTGGTAGAACAAAAAATTAGCAACTGCGCTGAAACGAAAGACAAACGTGCAATAGGGGCAAGCAAGCTTTAGACCAAAACACTCTACTATAGATCATGGCATCACTCTTACACACTTGATTGAGAAAGTTTGGGACACTATGGGGAACGAGGCTTTTTTTTGTTTCATGGACTTTAAAAAAGCATTCAACACAGTGCCACCTAATAAATTATGGGATAGAATGGAAGAGTTGGAAGTTCCTAAAAACCTTAGGTCAGTGGTTTAAAGATTATATGAGGAGGTCAAAGCTAAAATCAGAACGACAGAAGGGCTATCAAAAAATTTTGATAGCAACATCAGGGTTAAGAAAGGGTGTCTGCTATCTCCAACATTGTTCAGGCTCTATATTGACAAGTTAAAAGAGTGGATAAACAAGACCAATGGTGAGGGGGTGTAGCTGGCCCACTTTGTGATAAGATTTCTCTTATATGCAGATGATCTCATAATTCTTGCTAGAACAACTAAAGGTTTGAAAGAGCACTTGACAACACTAGAATTTTTTTGTCATGAAGTAGGAATGCAAGTTAACACGAGCAAAACCAAAATTATGATCTTCTCGCTGAAGAAGAATAAGAGCATACAAGATGAGTTTCTATTTGACAATAGACCACTTGAGATTGTGGAAGAGTACAAATACTTTGGCATCGATTTTCATAACAAACTCAATTGAGATACTTGCAGATCAAAAAGGATCCAAGGGGGCTAGAAGGCATTATACTCTTTACAAAACAAGTGTAGGAATGCAAAATTATGGGATTGGATGACCATGAAAACTCTTTTTGGTTTTCTCATCACTCCGGTTATTCTATATAGATGTGAAGTGTGGGGAGGTAGTATGTCCGAACAGAAATGGCGGCAAGTAGAAAGAATTCAAAAACACTTCATCACATGCAATCTTAAAGTCAAGACCATAGTTCTGTATGAGATCCTTTTGGTGGAGGTGGGTTCCTTTCCATTAGAAGTCATTGCTTTGGTCCGGATGATAAGCTACTTAAAGAAAACCCAAGGGCTGGAAACACATCGTTGGTCCAAGTTGATCATAGAGGAAAAACTTGTGAGGCGAAAAAGCACATGGATGAAGCAAAATGACAAATGGATGCGAAAATGGGATATCAACATCCAAACTTGCCCGCATAACATTATAGAAATATAAAAGTTTGTCAATGAAAAATTTTGCAATATTCTGTGGACAAGACGCATAGGGCGAAAAAAATCTTATTACATTAAAGAATTTAATCCCACTTCTATTCATGATAAAAAGGCCTATATAAGAGCACCTATTAATTGTAAAGCAAAAATGTTGATGGCACAACTTCAAACTAGTTCACATCAGTTGCGATGTGAAACTGGTTGGTGGCAAGTTCCAAAGGAAGAGTGGGTAGACAGAACATGTTTATTTTGTAATATGGGAATAGTTGAGACAGAGCAACACTTTGTCAAAGACTGCCTAGCTTACAATGACATTAGATCTGGTTATACAAAAATACTGCAGAACAAGGACTTCAACTATTTATTCGAGGAAGATCAAGTGAAGAGAGTAGCAGATTTGATTACCAAACTTTAGAGAAGGAGAGACAAGTTAACCAAAACTTTACAACTGACTAGTTCCGCTCCTGACTCGGGAGGGTGATTGCATGGGTCCCATAGACTCCTTTAGTCTCATGGATGTCATTAAATTCTATCATATCATATCATATCATATCAATCTTGTGCAATTTTGCAAACCTTCAATCTTCTCAATTCAGCCACAATTGTGTAGTTCAAGCTCTCTGAGAGAAGTCAAAAAAAATTGGGGTTTTTGGAATTATAAATCTGCTTCCGAAATATTGCTCCCTGAATATTTTAGCAATCCAAGTGAGGCACAGTTGAGTTTGCTAGGTTTGCAATAACACACTATTTTTAGGTACTCACTCTTTCATTCCAAAGTTCTTATTGGGTAAGTTCTCAAAAATTATACATCAAATGCAAATTTTGAAATGAACAAAAAAACAATTCTCAAATCTCAATCACTCTCTCTCTTTCTCACGTACATACCTAGTATTGCAAATGAAATCTATGGGAAATTACAAGAAACCACCTTTTTTGCTACCATCATATACATAGAGGTTTCATAGGAGCATTTTAAAAAATAAAGAGGAATTATTCTTGCATTCTCATTTTATTCTACTCGATCTTAAAACATGGTCTATTGGGAAGCATATCCTAGATAGTATAGATGACATTTGGTTGTATGTTGTAGTTGGAAAGCTGCCGACTTCACCCTTATCTAGTGATCTCATGCTTCTGCATCAATGTACTTTTAATGGCCATTGAGAAAATTACAAAAGACATTGGTTGTTGAAGACCCTCATGAAATTATAAAGTAACAAAATTTTAGGAACAAATAAACTTTACGATATATAGATGAAGATAGCAATTGAATAATATAGATGCAAAGCTTTTGGTATTTTGTAATTACACGCTTATATCCAAGAAATTTCAACATTTCCTTCAAATCCAATCACTACTACATATGTTTGAAAATTCTTTTTCAAAGTTGTAGGTGCATCTGATTCAGGTTATTTTGCAATAGTAATGGACCAGTTGAAGCTAGATAACTACATAACCATTCACTGAGGTACATAACCTCATTCATATTTGCAATTAATTTACTATTCTACAAGTACACATTTCAAATTTTATATCATTTACATATACAAAAGATATATACAAGGTGAATTTTCCTTTTCCTTTATAAGACAACTGAATATATACAATCCGATTTCTTTTCAATCCACTCAATTGGAGACGGATAAGCCCAAAAATATTTACATTATATTGCCAATATAATCCTTACCAAACCATAAGTATTGCCTAAAGATAAATAAACAACTCTCACAAGCTAAGAGATGAGTGAGATCAGAGTTACCATCATATTTCTATTTTCCCTCATATGTTTCCCTTGATGTCATGAACATATTAATAAATGATTGCACCGGTTCTAGATAAACAATGCTAAAAAGTGACTTTTGGCAAAGAAATAATGCAAAAATGACATTGAAAGGTAGCTATTAAAAATTTCCCTAAGCATCTAGAGAGGTATAAGGATGATGCAAGGGCCAAAATGAGCTTATTCAAATTCTACAAGAATGGACACTAGATGGCTGCACAAGTGTAGGCAAATTTGTAAAAGGATATGTAATTTTTTAATATATACTAACTATTTTGGAACAATCATGCAATATTGAACTTAAAAGTTATGTTCTATTAGTGCACATAAGAAGTTGGATATATTAATACTCAATTTTGAACAATACGATGAATATTTTGAACTTTATATTTATGTTCTCATAATGGATTGAAATTGGATATATTGATTTCTATGAAGATCACGAGTACAATTGAGTTGTGACAATAGGTTGTGGTCTTTTTTATCATTTATATTTGATACTTATGCTCTTTGAATTAATGTTTTTTTCACCTTGTCTTATTCTTTTTCTTTCATAGGTTGTATGTTGGAGGATGATATGAGTTTTTTCTTATTATCATGGACTTCTTATATATTATTGTAGATATCTTGTTGGATCACGAGAGTATGTTGGAGATTTAATAAGTGGTTTCATGGATGACTATGATACATTTATTTATTAGGCCCTTTTTGCATATTTTCTAATTTAATACCTTAATAATCAATTATTTTTCATCATATTTTGTCATCTATTATTTCAAAGCATTGTGAGTTATTTCTAAAATGGGCGGTGATGTGGAAAATGTTAACAAAGTATTGCATTCTTATCTGTGCACATAGGTGTCTGAGTTTGGTAGATATATTTTCCATGTGTCAAGTCCTTTGAAGTCTATATAAATCATTATTGTATGCCATATTCTTATGATAAGTTATGTTGGATTCCTATGATAGGTTGGCCAAGCATTAAAAGGTATCTTGGGGTATAATGAATTGTAAGATAATTAATTAGTTATAGTCATTTAAGACTAACTCTTTATAATATTAGTAAATATTTACATACATGATAGGTGTAAATTGAGTAAAAGAATATGTTATGTATTGTTAGTGTAAAAAAGAGCCCAAGTTTAGAGGTATATGAGAGGGGTTAGTGTAATTTGCATGCTTAAAGGTGGTCAAAAGATGTCCCACAAGGGTTTTCATAACCCTATATTTTGGATTTTTCTAGAAGCTATTTAAAACTTAGAAATCTCCATAATTTTTATTTGTTCTATGTGGGTTTTGAGAGAGGAGTGAGGAAATTATTCTTTGAAGGGTTATGCTATTAGATTACCCCTAAAAGAGGAAGATGTGGACTCTATATATATATATATATATATATATATATATATATATATATATATATATATATATATATATATATATATATATATATATATATATATATATATATATATATATATATATAATATTCATGTATGTGTTTGTATCAAGTTATTAAAATAAAATTTAAAAGAAAAAATATATAATATTGAAGGTACATGCTAGTTCTCAAAGGCCATTCTAGGTTCACATTTCCATGTAAAATAGAATCCTTATTTTCTTTAGGTTCACTCTACACGGTGAAAAATCCTTACACTCAATAAAAAATCACCATATGTTATACAATCTTTTTCCCATTTATTTAGCACCAGTGTGTGACTCTAATAGGTTCAAATTGTTGAACCTAAAAGTAAAACCAACTCTTTGCAATATTTTTCTTCATAAATGATGTCACTTTTAAATATATAATCAAAATATTTTTTAAGTCTCTTAATTATTAACTTAAGATAATTATTCTACCAAAGTGACAAATGACTATTCCTATTGTAGGTGAGCATAGTATGTTTACCTCTAGCCCTGTTACATGATCAAACTATGTCTTCTTGTCTACAACCTCCTTAAATAATAATTGATTATTGACTAGTGTAGACCCATCTTTAACCAAATAGAACTCTTATAATTCTCTATACCTTCTAGGAAATAGTAAGAATAATAGAGAATATAGTTTAGGCAGCTTGCTTCATTAAAATTGTTAGGAACAAGCTTTTATGAATAATTGTAGCTCCCATGCTTATGCAAAGTAAGTATTCATGAGCTATATTGGGATGATTTTCATTGAATCATATAATATATACATCCATTTCAAGCAAGTTCAATACACACACAAAAAACACACCAAGGATTAAATTGTTTATATTCTCCACCAATTGTATTCAAAATTTGTAAGCTTTGATATGTTTCTAGTGCTTATAAGATGCCCCCAAAAATAAACAAGAATTTTTTCAATAGATCATATAATCCTTATGATTGGAAGAAGAAAAGCTCATGCACATATCTTATTTTAAAATTCATTCCATGCCCAAATTATCAGACTATTAGATTCTTCTACACACATTTTGTATTTGGAACTTTGCAAACAAATTTGTACCTTAGTTTCTTTATTGTAACTAATCTTGACTTTGACATCACGTTGAGTTTTTCATGGAGTAACTATGACTCAATCTAGGACTTTCTATTTGTTTCTAGAGTATTCTTGGGCATCTCATATTCTAACTTGACACTAATAACATGTTGAACTTTCTATGAACTAACTAGGACTCAACCTATGACCAATTTTTTTTCTTTTTTCTTAACCAAGGGCGTGTCTCCCCTACCTGTGGAGTTAATTGTAACCATGAAGGAGAAAGAATTGTCAAACACATGATAACCACTAGACCTATTCGACACCTAGTTATACCTAGCTAGTGGTATATCGAGCTTTATTATTTTTAAGAAAATACTTGACAACCATCAAAATATTGATGATGATTGCCATTGTAGACATAACATCCTCATTGAAACAACTATTTTTTGATGCAATTTGATCGAAATTTTAACGAGGATTTTTGTGAGGACATTGTATCCTCATCGAATCAACTATTTTTTGACACTCACTTTGGTCAAAATTTTGACATCATTTGGTAGAAATATTGATGAGGATTCTTGTCAAGGACATAACACCCTCATCAAATTAACTCCTTTTCAATGCCTTTTTTTGCAAAAAAAAAGACCTATTTTGTGATGGAATGATGCATTGAAAAATAAACGTACAAGGTGTTTTGTCAAAAAATTGACCAAAAATCAATGAAAAAGATTTTGGTCAAAATTTTGACCAAAGGGCATAGAAACATCAACCAATAAATGTCAAAAAATTGAGTCTAATTTTAGTAGTGGAGTCTTTGTTAGTCAAATTCATTCATCCTTGCATCTCTTTTTCTCTTCTCAATCATATTTGCATCATTTATTAACCTTTCACTCATCATTTCTTTTCTTCTATCCTATAATCAAAGGGGTTAATCTTATCATTACACCTATCTATCCTTTCAGAACCCTCATGTGGATTTTTCCCTAATTTTCAAAAGTCTCAAATTTACACAAAAATTGTAACCTTATCTAATTTCAACATCCTGGATCCATTTTCAAGATCAAAATTCAAATCCAAATTCATCTTGATTGTCAAAATTGCGATTTAATTTTTTTTTTCGTTTCTATGTAGTTGACTGACCCTTTCAAGGCAAGAATCAAATGTCTTTTGAGGCAAGCTCCATTTTATCATTTCATCACCATTCCAACCTCTTTGTTTTCTCCTTTTTTATCATTTCATTGATTTATTCTTTCTTTGACCTAATTTTCACATTATATCTTTTTGGTCAAGTTAGTCAAACTGGGGTACATTCTCATCACTTGATGGTTAAATTTGCTCATATGCTTCCTGAATCACTTATATATTATCATGGACCCTATTTTAGCATGATTTTCTTAAACCTATCTCATTTCCACATCTCCTCTATATTATTTCAATTTGGATCCTGAGGGGGCATGAATAGCCTATCTTTCAAATGTTGCAAATTGATTATGTTGTGCTATTAATCACTAGGGTGATCTCAACTTCATTGCTTCACATCAAGTCGAGATCCTTCAATCTATTTTGCTCTGCAAATGCTCAGTCTATCTAATCACTCTTTGTACATATTAGTTCTCATTGCATCACATCAATTTTGGAATTATATTATCAATCTTTTCCTAATGTTCAATTTCATCACTTCACACCAAACTATGCATTCAACATTATCCACCTCAGTGCACTTTGTTTGATCATGTTTGCAGTCAGATTGACATCATTAGTCATTGAGTCAATGTTCTCTCTCATATTGGTCACACATTGACTCAAAGAGGGAAAAATATAATCACCTAAAAAATGGTCTACTAAACTATAAGCCCCCATTTAATATTTTAATCTCTATTCTAGACTATCTTATGTGGTTAATCAATTTTACATAATTTATCAATCAATATTCCTTGATCAAATGATCAAATAATCATTTATTTAATTTTATCATATTGTTTGACTACATTGTTCAAAGTTTTATTATTTAGAAGAACATGCTCCCTTTTAATTAAATAAAAATCCCTTTTATTCTATATGCACAAGAAAATACATTTTTCTAATTTAAAAAGAAAAAGAAAAAAATTTTTGTCTACACTTTGAATGCACACTTTTCAAGGTGGGTAGAATCTCTTTTTCCTCTCAATTTCCTCGACTCATTCTTTTGCCTCTTAATAACAACCACTCCTTTTGCTTCTTAAGAATCTCTTACAGATGGATTAACTAAGAATAAATCTCCATCCTCGTTTTCAAGCCTCTTAATCTCTACTGTCCAAATCTCTTTAAAAGGAATCTCTCTCTTTACTCTCTCATATCTTATGTCTTTATGCTATTTTTATGCTATTGCTTTGGTTCTTTCTTTTTTTGAGCACTTGAGCACTCACTTCGAATTTTCATACTTGCATTTTAGCTTAGTATTCCTTTATTGCATTTAGCTTGACTCACATAGCTTAACTAGAATAAAATTAATCTTGATCTTGTTAGTTTAGCTTAATTTCTTGTTTTTGCATTATCATTTTAGCTTAATCTTTTGTTTTCATCTTAATACCTTGCATCACATTTTCATTTTGAGTTCTTGGATACTAGCATTCTTACTCTTACTCCTCAAATCTTCCATTCTATGCTACACCTTGTAAGGGTCTCCATTTTTTGGTTCATTTGAGAGCGACCATCACATTAATTTAATTCTTGCAAGTCATAAATAGGAAATTATAAGTAGCCTCTTGAGTCTCCTATTTCATGGGATTACTTGAGAATAATGATTTATAAAAGTGTATTGCATTTTTAGCATACAATCTCAAGTTCATGCCTCAATATCTCATTCTATTTCTAAATCTTGGTAGTTGTTTCACAATCCTTGATCTATTCAAGTAGTTCCTTCAACTTTAATATTAGTTTCAAATTTTAATCTTTCAACATCTAAATGAAATCTTGTGCATCTCTAGGCTTGATTTTCATCATTAGCCTGATCTAATTCCTCAAGATATGCTTCAAGGTTCTTCTACAAGTGTAGTAAACCCATAGTGATCTCCACCAAGATGTTTGGCTCCTTCTAAGTAACTAGTCTCTTATACCAATTGTTCAAAATAGGAAATACTAAGACACTACTACATTTGGGCCTAAATTGTGATAGCAGGACATTGCAATTGTAATGGCCAGTCATTGTCCAAGCAAGATGACCACAAATTGGCTCCTATCAGACATGTGTTAGACTTTTTCTATCATAAATTGTGATGACAAGGTGTTCTATCACAATTACAATGGCAAGGGGTTCTGTTTCAATTGTGACAAATAAAAATATCATAACTTGGAAGAAGGAAGAGGCAAGAGTTCATGTTGATGTCGTCACAATTATGATAGTCAACCGTCGCAATGACAATGTCTTAATCTTCTAGTCTGCCACTGCAATTGGGATGTCCATGTGACAACTGTGCTATGGAAATGATGTGAAACTTTTAGAACTAGAATTCATAATTATGATGATGTTGTGACAACTATGCTATGGGAGTGATGACTATTAGTTGGAACATGCTGTCACAATTAGGATGGATAGCCAACTAATTTTTGAAATTTTTTTGCTACTTGTAATGCCTAATTTTGCATTTTATTGTCTCATGTTCACTTTTGAAATTGGACCGGTGTTACTTATATCCAACAAGAAATAATGCATAACATATTGTTGGGTAAGCCATCATTGTAAGGTAAATGAAGTATTTGTGCACTGAGGCCTTTGTGCCAAGTTCAAGTATAAATTTTGAAACCTTACTATTATGCATTATCAAATCTTTACTATTATTTATTATTAATTATGGTTTAAGATCATTCTTACTTTTGAGCCATTCAGCCATACATGACAATTTTTTCAAGTAATTGAAAGTTGTGAAGCAAAGAAAGACAAAAAAAAGCCTTTGGGCATATTTTTTTGTTTATTTACTCATAATTTACCACCCAATTTCAAGTCTTTGTATTTTGTTGAGTTTTTTTATGACATCTACAAATCAACTTCATAATAAAACTAATATGACCTTATAAAGGTCTTAGATTTTGAACATGAAATAGGTGTAGACTATCACCAGGTGGTTACCAAGACTTTTTGCACCAGTCTTCCAAATAAGAGGGAGGTGTTTTATAATACTACTGCATACTCATGCATGTTTCTTCCCTTCTAAAATGACAAAAAGAATAATGTATTTATGTTTATATTCTCACAAACAATCAAAAGAGAATGGAAGAAGTATATGTAAAATACAAGTAATGTTTAGGGTTTAGTTGAACCATAGTAATCTCTTTAGGTTGAAATGTAATACTGAAGCAAAATGTAAATATAGTCAAGTTCAACACTAAAATCAACTGGAAGCTCTAAGCTAAGGTATGAATTTATTAAATAAATGGAAGGAGGTGTTTGAAAAGGCAATTTTTTTTTGATATATATTTAGACTTAAAAATATGTAGGTATACGATAAGATTTGCATGTATTAATGAACCATTTCAAAAGCCTTTGCCCCTCAAAAGAAGAAAAGAAATACATGTTTGGTATAATGCATGAATATATAGATTTATATATTAAAGGAAAAATTAACCTGGTCCCAAGTGGAAGCAAAGCTATATCGTTTGGATACTAAATCTGATTATTGTTTTGGTAGTGCCATAGTATTCATTCTACTTGCTATTCTTACTCACCTTAAAATGTTTCATAAATCTTCAACATATAAGTTGAGATCTCCTTTAAAATAAGGAATATCAAAACAACTACCAACCATCCTCATAGGCTATGATTTGGTATTCAAGATGAAGATACAAGGGATATGAGTTACGACATACAAATCATTTCTAGGCCAAAAGTATTTTCTAGATTGATTTGAATGTCTTGTGATTGTGATTGTGTTTCAAAAGTTACCAAACAAGCTAGTCCTAAACCAAACAAAAATAATCACTTGTGATTTGGATCAAGATTAAGGCTATCTTATTAAATTCAATGCTACTGTAAATGGACAAGAATTTATCCTAGCCTCGATTCCATGAGACTTATTCAAAGTTTTTGGATAACTTGAACACTTGGAAATTGTGGAATGTCACTACAGAAAGTGTGATAAAAAAGAGAGAAAATGAACCAAAAGACACAAAATAAGAAGCCAAAATATGAGCATTACAATTCCAATTCTATATATGTCTATCAGGTACTATTGCACCTCGTTTGCAAGTAGATAAAGTTAATAACTACCAAGAAATTAGTTGTATTTTTTAATGTTAAAAGATATTAATTTTTGGGTTCTCAAATTTAAAGTGGATGGATAGATTCCCTACCCATTTACTTTCCCTTCACACCATGGATACAATTAAAGAAGGGGCTAGTTTCAATTGTTATGCATCCTTAATGTGTTGTGTCACATGACAACTGATAGGAAGAGAAGGATTTGGCAGATCACCATTCAATTCTACCCCACATTTTTTTAATTAATTATTTGACATAGTAGCACTTATTTTATGCCATGGATGATGTCAAGCTCACACAATTCCATACCATAACACTACTTAACAATTTCTAGCCATTAACAATGTGGACACAAGGACTAACCCATATCATTCAATGTTTCATATCCATAAGTGGACCTACTAAGAATATGATGAGACAAGTATCATGGTGAAAAGCTATTGAAAAGGAGCAAATTTGGAAGTACAGTTGAACCCAAACACTTAAATTTTTGTTCATGGGTGGCATCACTAGAAACTTTAATTCAATCCCCTATTATTGATTTTGTTCCTAGGAAGAACTTAGAATTGTAAGCATGAATCTGCAATAGAGGGTAAACTACTAAATAAAAAAAAATACAAATAAGTTAACCAAAACTATCCCAACTCATTTTCACCCACTTTCCTTAACTTCTTGTAGTTGATACCAATACATGAAATACATTAGTATTGTTTAGTGATGTAAGAGAGTTTGGGATGATAAGAAATCTTGCATCACCAAAAAATATTTTTCTTCTCATGTTCATTTTTTTCATCTTTTGTATAGGTTGTGATTTCAAGAGCACCTCGTGGAGTGTTGTAAGGACAAAATCTTCTTTTTGACAAAACTTGGATTCCATCTCAAAAATCAAAGGCAAGTAGGTTGTTTAATGTGACACAATTTCAAGATTTGAAAGGTTGAAGGGGTCCATTGTCAAGTTAGAGGAAACTTGGAAAGAAGAATTAATATTTATTTTTATGATTCTATCAATTTTGATGCCTTGAAAAGTGTTCATGAGACAAGTGACTTTTGGTATTCCATTCTTGTCTTATTCATTCAATTTGGATGCTTAAAAAGGAAGGAAAAGATACTAAATTTAGGCAAAATAATTAATGACTCTTCCATTACCAAAGTAGCACAACTTGATCTAGTATTTTGTTCACTTTCTAAAGGAAACTACAATAGAAAAGCATTTGCTATGAAGCAACATACCACACATTTTGGAAGAAAACTATATTTGTATTTCATTATTTTTGAAGGAATTTCAAAGGTCATATTATGGGAAATGAAAGAGAAAATTGTTGTCTCTCTGTCTCACAAACATTTTAACCTCTATAAAATATAGCCTTTCATGGTTTTAAGAAGCAACAACTAATGGTAACAAGGTTGGAGAGAGAAATTATGAATTTATCTAGTGAGTTTTTTAAGGAATAGTGTCAAAAATCAGCTTGTGAGGAGAAGAGAAATAGAAGAAGAAAAAGTGTTTTGCAGGTGTGTTGCAGATGTTCAAGACAACCATGAGAGTTGTAGGATAAAGAAAAAATAAAATTTGAAAAGATGTTTGAAGTCAAGAAGGTTTGAAGACATGAGGGTTTGAAGACATCTAGGCATTAGATGTCTAGAAACCTTTGTAAAAATTATGTATTTTGTTTTTTATGTAAATCCTTAATGTGTGCAATTGTTCTTCAGGTACTATGTTGTATAAATGTAAAAATGAAATTTTTAATCAAGATACAATTTAATTTTGTTTTCATATACTGGGTTGAATGATATGTTAAGTTTGCAAGATTGGGTAGTTTGATAAGATACCCCAATCTTGTTTACATCATTTAGCATTTTCCCTTATTTGTAGCTGACAATATATATTTTTAGATCAAGAGCTTCTAGATTCACCATAGTGAAAGTTTTGGTTCTTAATATTTTTAATGCATTGTATATAGAATATCCAAATAGAGAAATGCATAAGATCTTCTTGAACAAATAAATATCTTTTGGTTTGGAAAACACCACTAGAGTAGATTAGGACATAGGAGCTTGGTTGAATTGCAATTTGCACTAAGCTGGAAGAGGTTTTAACCTAGGAGTCTCCGCACCACAGTCCAAATGATAATTAAAAGACACTATTAAATAAATTTAATTTATACACTTTTCACTCTAAAAAAATTGAATTTGGATGGACAAACCATTGTAAGATTAAGAAGTTCAGATCTGATTAAAAGCATATCAAGAAATGAAAAATCTCTCTCCAATTCTAATGTACAAAAACTTGTGCTATCAATTCATTGTAAAATGATGAAAAGTAAAGAACATGAAAATGGCTACTTGAAGGCTTTCACATATATCACCCTTTTTATGATTCTCAACTTTGACAACTTGATGTAGAAACTTGGCACAAAACTTAGACACAACTTTACCTACACAATAAATCATGTTAGAAAAAAGTTCTTCCAAGCAATCTAAATGAAGCCCAATGAGGAAACAATATTAAAAAAGAAGAAAATTTACAAATAATTTTGATATATAGAAGCAACATAATTTTGAAATAAGAATAAGAATTCTTGTTTATGATTCAAGAACATTTTTCCTAAAACAATAGATTACTTGATTTTAAAAACATTGTGGAAATTATTAATTGTAATAAGAAAGACCTAAAAGCCTCTCAATGTTGAGGTAACACACCGAGGAAACTAATCCAAGGATTGATTATGCATCAAAAGAAAACACAAATGCACACGATTCTCAAAATAGTTCTTAATATTGTAAATTTTTGAACTTCCATTTGTTGCAATCAAAATCTTTTTGAAAAATATATAGTGTTCCTCAACATGATAGTTTTCTATGTAATATAAATGAGATACTATGCTATTAAGTCTCTATTTTGTCACATGAATTAATTTTTATAAATGATGGTAAGCAGTGGTATCAATTACTAATTACTTCATGTAAATTCACTTACAAATTTACAATGTTGCTATGCAAATGTGTCTTGTGAAAAATACTACACATTGAATCTAATGACATAGTTATGTAGGTGGTTTGAGTGAGAAGCTACTGCATTTGATATAAAAAAAGGTTAATTCTTCCCAGTTAAGAAACCATTTTCATTTTAACATAATCTTATGTCTCTATTATATCTTATAGTGAGAGAATTTTTCCTCTCATGGAGACTTGAAAGAGTTAGTGCAATACAATTCTATTGTACAGGGGAGCACATATTTATTCATTTTGTGTAATTGTAGCCATTCTACTTCAGTAATAATACATAGAGGAAAAATGACTTCTATTAAAGAGGACCCATAACATTTTACTGTGGTGTCAAATTGAGATTAATCTTGTTTTTGAAAAATGGACTATGGAAAATTTCCAAAGAGCATGTACTCATCAATGTTGAAGAAATTAAGTGAACTTAGTCAGCTTCAAATAATAGTTTCTTTGGCATCCTAAATTGCATCAAGGATAACATTGCAGCTAGAGTTTAAATCAAGGTACAATATTTCTTTTTGTGGGTTTGATAACAAATACAATAAAAATTTATGTGTTTTAGTGAACAAGCTTTGAAAATTTAAGCATATGTATAGTTTGCAACAATAACCTAGCAATTAGCTAAACTTTCTGATGCAAAATTGTAGATGTGAATGACATCATACCATTGATTTAATAACCTTATGAATGCCACTCTGAATTGAGAATGCACATAAAACTATGTTCTATATTCATGGACAATAGGTAGAGCTAAAAAAACCTACCATGTTTACATTTATTTAATAGGTCTATTAAGTTTTTTAAATTATAGACCATCATGAATGTTAGAACTCTAGCTACTATGGATGAGAGAATGTCCTCAACAAGCCAACACATAGAAAGTCTTGATTTTCTTGCATGCTGAGAACATTACCCTTGCCTATAAGAGTCAAAGTTATAATGTTCATAATGGTCTATAACTTAAAATACATAATTAAAGGTCTCTAAAAAAAATGTAAACATGTTGGGTTTTTTCAACTCCACCTGATGTCATATGCATATGAATTGAGATTGCATATTGAACTATGGCCTCCTTTTGCATTACATGAAACCAAGAGATTCACATAATTAGTTGTCATGCAATCATAGGTTAATCTTGAACTTTACTTGATTTTGAGAATAGTTTAATATTCCCTACTAATCAGGGCCAACCACATGAAGGTAGAAGCTCATTTACCTCCACCCCTATCCTTGCCCCCTCCTCCAACATCTAAACTCCACGTTAACATCTAGAATTCATTCATTCTATTAATAAAATATAACATTCATGATTATCACATGATAACATTCATTAACACATAAGTTTCATTAGAACATTCACATTAACATTGAAACATAAGATTCATTAGAACATTCACATGACCATTCAATAGAACATAAATAAAACATCTAGACATAAACATCAATCATTATCAAATAAGTTACACAAGTTCACATGAATCATTTCTTTTTTCTTTTTATTTTTATTTTTGTGTCCTTCCTATATTGTTGTAGAGGCATATCCATGTCCTCATTTCATCTCACCCATGGATGTGATCTTTTTGTCCTTTGCAATAACAAATAAAAGGATTAAATTTAAAAAAACTGAGACTTTAAATATTTTAAAGAACATTGTAGTGCTCTTTACCTTGTCCAACCACATCATCTTGCTCACCGTCTTGGACCTCAACATGCTTATCAAGAACAAGCTTTACATCCCCTGAAATTGCAATACAAGATGTTTTCTTAATCCCAACACATATTATAGTTAAATTTTTATTACTGAACCAAATTCTATTTTAAATGTTTACTTGTATTAATAATTCATAAATAAAAAATTGAATAAAAAATATATACCTTTAGTACTATGATCCACATTCAAAATGACACCTTCATGGTGCTCAACTGCTGTATCAGGATTGATAGACTACAATCCAATGTAAATAATTAGTGTATTTATCAATATTATATACATATAAATACAAGAAAAATAATGAGAAATGTTAATCATTCATTTTAATACGTAAAAATATATTCACTTTAAAGTTTTAAACAAAAATATAATCCCTATTTCCTTACTTCAAATAAATATAATGACATATTTTTGGAACTTAATATCAAATACAATAATTGCTAAAGTATTTAATTTGAAATATAAATCAATTGACTTATTTACCTCATCGATAGATCCAATAGAAGAACCTTTCATACTCATTGCTCAAAGTCATTCAACCGCAACTGTATAGCTTCATTTGAAGGCTAATTTCTTGTCCTCTTCAAAAGCCATTTAAAAAAACTCCACGGTCTACATTTTTTCTTGGAATCATGCTTTTTTTGTTGTAATCAATTTTATCAAGACAAAATTATTTAATATTTATAAATATTTTCATATAATTTTCCATTTACTTATGCTTACAATTCATGCAAAAAGTTTTGAATATCCACCCAAGCCAAGCTTGTGCTACCCATGTTGTTGGGAATATTATTATAGGCTAAGTTAGTAAGAGGGGAGGGGTGAATCAGTAACTAAGAAAATTTAATCCTTCATGATTATTCTGATCTAATTGCATGTATGAGAAACAAAAAACATTCAAGCATTCATAACACTTTTGACACACAATTTGGTGATCCAAAAACCTTCCAAATATAAAGTAAAATTGGAGTGGGGATGATACCCACAAGCTTTAGTACTATAGTATAAAGTTGTCCTGTTAAGGCTTAAAATGATCACTTTTGATGATCTACCTTGTTAGGAGGAATAAGGACTGCTAGGTCCACCTTGCAAAAGAATTTACAAACATACAATGAAGTATGCACTAGGTAAAGAGATTTACATAAGACTGTTAAGTCTACCTTGTGAAAGGATTTGACTGATCCACCTGTCAGGATGAAATAGTAGCTGATCTCTAATATGCAACTTGGTTTGCTAAATGAGATTCATTTGAGTGTAATGATCACCTTGCTATGATAGATAAATCTTTATTGCTCCTTATACTACTATAACCTTTGTAATTCACTTTTCCACTCTTCTCTTCTTATTACATTACTTCCATACCATACATTGGATGTGATACAATACATTATATATATACCAATCCAATTATAAATTACAAAGTCGACCACAATACAAGTTTACAAAAAATCACAAAGTCAGCCAAATTGTAGGAACTCAGGTTTTGAAGACTGGCTAGGTGAGGTTATAATACTAGGCATCCACTATCAATGGTAAGCATTGTCATACACTCGATAGATGTAGAAGCTTGATCCATAGTAATTATTTCCAAGTAGTCTTGAACTCGATCTTCACTAGTGACTTGGCAAATGCTTTGAAACTTGACATATAAATTAAATCACTCGATTCACACTGCATAGCTCGGTCAATGCTATCACTACAAGCTTGGTATAAACTAAGTCACTTGGTTAACACTGAGTGGCTCAATTAACACTAGACTCACATCACATCAATTTTGAACTCGGTAAGTAGTGCACAACTCAGTTTGCACTGATAAACTTGCCATGCACTAAGATGCTCGGTTTACATTGCTGATCATCACCATGGTAGTAACTACTTAGTGCAAACTAAATATTGTCCCTATAGAACTTAGTAGATACTGAAATGCTTGGTTAACACTGTTAACTATACAATGTGGTTGGTAGATACTTACAATCTAAATAAGTGTATGTCACTACTAAAAAACATGACTAAAATGTCAACAATCTCCCCTTTGGCATTAGTGAAAAAAACACTTATTAGTCAAAACTAAACTCAAAATGTTCAAAAACACTTTTTATTCATCACCTTGTGTCTCCAACTTGGTAGAGTATCATGTTTTTGAGATTTTTCAAAATTGGTTTTGTAAGTGATGTATCTCTGAGTATTTGTACATGCATTATATGATAATGCTCCCCCATACATAATATATAGTATACTTCTCATCTTTTCACATCTGATATATACATTTTTCTCCTCTTTTCTATATGATCTTTATAATATATCTTCTTCTCTATATACATCTATCTTACAATCTTCTCCCCCTTTTTGACATTAATGCCAAAGATGTACGCTATATATACTATACAGTAATGCCAAAATATGACAAGAAATCTACATGTTCCTTCAATATTAGTGTCATTTTCTTGTCCCAATTCTCTTGCAACACCTTGCATGTGTGCAATGCAATCTACACTTCTCTTAGTTCTATCATGTGGTCTACAATAGAGAAGTTTTTGTCATGGATGAGAATTTTTGGATGTGCAATGTGTTTCTACAATGTATCCATGTTCGGGAGAATTATGCTCTGAATGTTTATCAATGTAGCTCTTATTCTAGCTTCTTCTCTGAGCAATTCTGCCTACATATTAGTTAGGAATCTGATCTTGTTGAAGTGGGTAGAGTTAGAACTTAGGTCAAGTTGCAATTTCTATGCACTTTCCTTCAAATCCTCATCAATATTTAATAGTTTATCTCTTATTTCCTTAGTGAAAATTGATGTATCATAGAGTTTACCAAATAGTAAAGACACATTGTTGCAAGAGGTCTCCAATGATCCTAAAATAGTAGGTAATTCTACTTGATGGATAGCAATTTTATGAGCAATAAGCTCCAAAACTTTATTCTCAAACTTCTTATAAGCTCTCTGCAAAAATTTCTCTTGTCCATTCAAATAATCATTGAATTTCTAGATTAACTTTGATAATTGATTCAAAATTGGTTGAGAAGTATCAGCCTTTGTGCTTAGTTTCTCTACAAGGATATTCTTTGCATCTTCTATTATCTAAAATTCCTTGTTCCTTTCTTCTTTAAGCCTTTTCTGCTTAGCTTTCTTCAGAAGTATTTCTCCAAAACATGCATTTGATTAGGATTGAGATTTGAGGTGTCCCAATTAGGAATACCAATCTCCTCATCAAGATCTATGTCTTCTTCCTTCTCTTTACCTTTACCCAAAATTTTGGTACTTGTTTGAGATTTGGTCTCAACTGTCTTTGCACTTATTAATTACATGCCAGGAATGGAAACAATTGTGGAAACCATAGGACTAGCTATAAATGTAGATAATGCACTTATTGCAAAAATACCAATAGTAGAAATACCTAAAGTAACCAAAATTGACGTATAGGGAAGTATTGTTTTCTCACTAGATGAAGTTCTTTCCACTTCTATCAGTGAAGTGCTAAGCTAGACAGGTGCAAGAATTGATTGAGTGCTTGTTTTTATAGTGTTTGACACAATAAATCCTATTGTAGCTTTCTTTAGGCTTGATGTTTTTAGTTCTTAGATCAAAGAATGAGGAAGTGAGGCTATGACTGCTGCAACGATTTTCTCTAGGTTGATCTCCTCAGTGTTCTACATTTCTTCCTCAGTAGCTTCCTATCCTTGTTCCTCTTCCTTATCATTTATATTGTCAAAATGTGTAACTTCATCATCATCAATTTATTCATATTTTTCTTTCTCATCATCATCCTTGTCATTGACATTAACAAAAAAATCATTTCACTCATGAAGAACATACATATTCTTCCATGTGTTTGTAGCATTCCTCACTACATGCTCAATGTCATTCAACAATATAAGACAAGTGTTGAATCTCAAGGTGAGTTTTTCTTCATTCTTCATTAGAGATTCTTTCACTTCCTTATTGCTCAAAATTGGCATGAGTTGCCTTAGGGTCTACTCGTATATGTCTTTGGAAATTTTCATTGCATTCTCCCATCTTGGCTTGATCTTCTCCATTAGATCACTTAGAAGCTGCTGAGCAAGCTAGTCCAGGGAATACTTCGACTTACCTATTTTAGACATTAATACATCTTCTATTTGCTTCTACTCTTCTGTAGTCTTAGTCTTATACTTTAGTTCTTTGAAATTTGGAATGCCTAATCCTAACTCTATATCTTTCAACCTTTCTTGGAAGGTGGGTGGAGGTCTCTTAAAGATTACATCTCCTCCTTCTTTGTCCTCTTTCTTTCTAGATGATCTTCTTGTAAACATAGCAGTAGATGGTTTAGTAGGCTTGGTAATAATTACCTTATCTTTCTTCTTCAATGGCTCTTCTTCCTCTAATTTCTCTTCATCTTCTACTTCTTCATCCTCAATATCATCTTCTTTTCCTTCGGTCAATAGAAGAGTGGAATTGGTTTTTAGTTTGGCAATTCTCTTCTTCCCTTTGTTGACTTCTTGAGGGAGTTTGATTTCAAGTTTAATTCTAGCCTTTGCCTCATCATAAGTGCCAAAGTATGCAGCTTTAGGGTCAATAGACTCATTAATCAGTGCCTCAATTATGTCCTTGGTCTAATCTATGTTTACCTCATATCCAAGAGGCTTAGCCCAAATGATTCTTGGTCTAACTGGTTGAATATATTGTTTGTCACTATCAACCATAAAAAAAGCATCATCTTTGTAATCATCAACTAGTTTCTTTGGTATCCTAAATCTATTTCATCTTCTCCTTGAATGCATCAAAGTAATTTTCCATGATACTTATATAGTTCACTCCCATTTCAGCTATATACTTATTAATCTGATAAAGAATAGGTACATCCTTCCTCCATACTACTATACCTTTAGATGGGAAAAAAATTTGTACATAGAAAAATAGAGAAGTCAAAAGTGAACCAAACTTACAAGGATTGTTCTTGGAAGTTCTTATACTCTCCATGTTCTTGTTGAATTAGTTCAAAAACAACTCGACAAGGTCAAGGGACAGGTTATTCTTGACCACTTTGTATGCTAGATCCACTACTTCACATGACACGCTGTTAAGTTTGCTCAAATTGTAAATCTTGTGAGTGATGACATGTATTCCAAAATTTAGTTCTATGTTTGTGACACAACTAATATTCATTCCCCTTCCATCCCACTCAGCAAGGGTTTTCTTCTCTAGTTCAACCCAACCTAGGGTTTTGGTGGTTTTTGCTTTTGCCAACATAGGAAGACCAGTGATCCTGTGGGTCATCTTCTTAGTTATCAAATCTAGTTGTTCCAACCACAACTGATCATTCTGCACATGATTGAGGATAAATCTTATCAATTTGATTTGAAAATCCCATGGCATATGCAGAATGTGAGTTAAACCTTTTGCTTCAAGATGTTTATGTTCTAGTTTCAACACACCATTAACACATAACTCTTTCAATGATTCATCCATCTCCAATGTTCCAATGTCTTGAATAACACACTTAAAATGCAAATGGATATCATTGATTAATAGTACCTTTGGTGGAATTTGTGACTGAGCTCCACTTAGATCTAGAGTTTTAGCAACGATAGGACTCAGCTTAAAATCTGGCACCTTCCATTCCACATCTTGAACTAACATATCTTATCCTTTCTTTGATTTACTGCTAATGGATGCCATTCTTGCTTTGTAGGGATTTTAATGACACAAAAATCTTTTAATAATTTTCTTGAATCACTTGAATGCTCTAAAATTCATTTTGCAAAGATAGCTCCCAAAAATTTGTGGTGAAAAATGAATTTGATTTCACCCCTTTAACAAAATTCTCCTTCTAATCGCCATAAATGCCCTAGTAGAATTATTCACTCAAATGATCGACTATCATCCACTTTTCTTGCATTGAATGCACAATAGAGTTAGTAACCACACCAAACTTAGTTACTCCTAACCTTTCTTGGTAGGTTCTTACAACCTGACCTCTTTTGGTAAGGTCTATAACTTGACCATGCTCAGTAAAGACTAACATCTTTTACTCAGTGATCCCTTTGCATTTTGTATGCTGATATGGATCTTTCATTTTGTCAATTGGAACTGATGTGAGATGTCTTCTTCAGAATCCTAGTTATAGTTCTCCTTTGAGAGATCAAGTAGAAATGCTGAAGTCACCCAATTCTTGAGTGACATGTTCATCATTTCTCAGACTTGCATTCTCAAAAGATTTTGGAACCCATTGTTATCTTTTTTCTTTCTAATGTTATCAATTTTTTTCTTCTTTTCATCTTCAACTCTTCTAGTATTCATACAGTTCTTGGCAAGATGACCAAGTTTTGTACAAATGAAACATCTTCTAGTAGTATCTCTTGTCCTCATGTGATACATTACACAATTCATTCCAATGTGTCCAAATTATCCATAGTAATGACATCTGCACCAAGTGTTATATTCCCAATCAAATATAGCTTTTACAATCTATTCTATTGGGTTCAATATCTTAGTTTTGCATTCAGAAGATTTTTTTCCATGCTTCTTACATTTGTGGAATTTTTCTTCAAATTTAGGTTTGTCCTTACATTCATTAGCCCTATGTCCATGCTGATTGCAATTGTAGCATATTCCATTGAATTTAGCTTTCCCATTACTCCAAGATTTATTTGATGTATGACATAGCTTACTAGACTGCAAGTAGGTCTTTGATTCTTTTGAACTCCTTTCTTGGATGATTCACCTTCTTCTGTATATCCAATTCCTACTTTTCCTTTTTGTCTATAATGGCTTTGATCATTCAATTCATTCATGTCTGCCCGAGATTTCATCATTCTCTCATTGGTTTTCTTTTTAGTGTTTATATCATTCTACAATCTTTTATTCTCTGATCTTAGATTCATGATTTCTTCATTTGCATTTTTGAGCTAATTAATGAAGTCTATTTGCTGAAGGGATAGGTGTTGAAATTCATTATTCTTTCCTTCTATCTCTTCTTTTATGTTGTTTTTCTCTTCCATGACTTCACATAATCTAACTGACTAAATTTCTTGCTCTCTTCTTAGTTTTCTTACTTCTTTAAGTGTTCCATTCTTTTCCAACAATTCTTTGATTGCTTCATTAGCTTCATCTAAATTGCTTGAATGGATGTCTTCAATTATTTCTTCAATGTAGAGTTGATCATTCATTTGTACTGCAAGATCTTCTCTTCTTTTTAGGGATTGAGAGAGCTTCTCCTTTGCTTTCTTGAGTTTTCCAATACCCAATTCCAAATCTAGGTTCTCATTGTCAATAGCCTTGTCAAGTTTGAATACCTCCATAGCCTTTGATCTTTGCTCAAGCTGTTAAACTTCTTTCCTGAGAACCACAAAGCTTTGATACCAATTGTTGGAAATATTATGATAGGCTAAGTTACTAAGAGGGGAGGGGAGAATTAATAACTAAGAAAACTTAATCCTTAATTAGCAATTAATTCTTCATGAGTGTTTTGATCTAATTGCATGTATGGGAAATTGAAAATATTAAAGCATTCATAACACTTTTGACACACTATTTGGTGATCCAAAAACCTTCCAAATAGAAATTAAAACTGGGGTGGGGATGATACCCACAAGCTTTAGTACTACAGTATAAAGTTGGCCTATTAAGGCTTATAATGACCATTTCTAATGATCTTCTCTGTTAGGAACGATAAGGACTGCTAGGTCCACCTTACAAAAGGATTTACAAACATACAATGAAGCATGCACTTAGTAAAGAGATTTACATAAGGATGTTAAATCTACCTTGTGAAAGGATTTGACTAATCCACCTATTAGGATAAAAAAATAACTGATCTTTGATCTACAACTTGGTTTGTTGAATGAGATTCATTTGAGTGTAATGATCACCTTGCTGTGATAAATAAATCTTTGCCGCTCCTTATATTGCTGTAGCCTTTGTAATTTTCTCCTTTACTCTTCTTTGCATTACATTACTTCCATACCATACATTGGATGTGATACAATACATTACATATATACCAATCCAATTACAAATTACAAAGTCGGCCACAATACAAGTTTACACAAAAATCACAAAGTTGGTCCAACTGCAAGAACTTAGGTTCTAAAGACTAGCTTAGTGAGGTTTTGATACTTGACATCCACTATTAATGCTTGGCATTGTCATACACTTAGTACATATAGAAGCTCAGTAATCACTTCCAAGTAGTCTTGAACTTGGTCTACACTAGTGACTCGGTGAATATTGTAAAACTTGGCATATAAACTGAATCACTTGATTCACACTACATAGCTCGGTCAATGCTATCACTATAAGCTTGATATAAATTGAGTCACTTGGTTAACATTGAGTGGCTTGGCTAAAACTAGAAATACATCACATCAACTAAGAACTTGGTAAGAACTACACAACTCAGTTTGCACTGATAAACTCAACCTACATTGAGATGCTCAGTTTACATTACTAATCATCACCATGGTAGTAACTACTCAGAGCAAACTAGATATTGTCCCTTGGACTCGGTAGCAACTGTAGAACTTAGTAGATATTGAAATGATTGGTTAACACTATTAACTATATAATGTGCTTGGTATATACTTACAATTTGAATAAGTGTATATCACTAATAACAAACATGAGTGAAATGTCAACAAGTGCTTCTTTTTCTTGCTTCAGTTGCCTTTGATGTGTTAGAAAACCTCTGTGAAGTTTTAAATATGTTAGATCACATAAGTATTAAGATTAATTATTACATAATTTCATTCTTAAAATTATGACATACCTTCTTTCCTCTGGTGGTACCATTTCTCCATCATCTCTTGCTTTTTTGTCAGTGGCATCCTTTTAAAGATTCTCCCACTTAATAATAGGAATATAGGGGGGCCACTCATAAAAAGGGTTGTTTTTCATTTGGGTCCTATAGTTGTACCTAATACACTTCAAAGCTTATCTTGCTTTCTCAAGGAGCCTAAGTCTCTGAAAGATGCGGGGTCCAAAAAGTGTTGTCATGACATCAATGAGTTTATCCTTTAACTCTTTAGTTTGTAAATTCCACCTTTTAAGAAAACAAAAGAACTATTAAATCCATAAATGAATTGAAGCTACCTTTTAATTTACTTGAAGAAATTAATCAAAGGAAATATGATCTAGAAATGAAATCAAAATATGATACCTTGTACGTATGGTCAACCCAAATATACACAAACATTCATCATTAAGTTTTTCATAAAATAGATTAATCCCTACAAAATAATAGTGAGATTAGTAGTTATTGGAAGGGACTACATGAGATGTTAGTGAATTTTATTATGAGCATAAGATTTTATAGTAAAAGAAAGCATCAATATTTAAAGTACCTAGAAGTTGGGCTACTCTCAGGGGAAGACCATCTTCATTGTTCATGAAAAATTAATCACAATTATTTACATCTAACATGGGTACATCCATAAATGTCCTCATTTCCTCCTGCATAAAATAAATCCAATATTATATAATTCCCCCTAGGAAATAATAGTTCAAGTGAAATAAACACATAAAAAATGAGAGAGAAAAAGAGGAATCTACTTACCAATAGGCATTGCCACTACATCTATGGCCACGCTATGTATTGTCGAATTTATAATCAACATCACCTCTTTGGTTCTATTCATTGTAGAAGGCAGTGTAGTGAACATAGGATCAATGGTAGGAGTTGAAAAATGAGATTGTTAGAGCACAATAAAACAAGATTGTTATAGCTATTAAAAAAATATTATTTGATCAAAACACAAGTGTAGGATAGAACATGTGATGTACTTGAACCCCCTGAAGTATCATCCTCTAGGGCATTGCCCTTGTAACTCCTCAACATCCTATATAAAAATAACACATATGTATTTTATATAATGACATAAATAAAAGGGTATACTATAAAAATAGTTATTGAACTTTTTTCATAATTAAAAACTACATTAATACTTGTGATATTGCTATTAGGATTTAACTGTATGATTTTTGAGTCAAACTCATTGATCCATGTTTCATGAGTAGTGATTCAACATTAATCCATCCCTTGTGAGAATAAATGGAACAGTTAGCACTCATTGGATCTGGGTGATGCTCACAGGGGTGAAGTATTGGGACTTCCCGGGAGGTCACCCATGGAGGAAACTCTGTAGTTAAGTGCGCTTAGGTTGGAGTAGTACTAGGATGGGTGACCTCCAGGGAAGTCCCAGTGCTTCACCCCTATGAAATTAGGTTTAACCATGGAGGAAACTTTGTAGTTAAGTGCGCTTAGGCTAGAGTAGTACTGGGATGGGTGACCTCCCAGGAAGTCCCAGTGCTTCACCCCTATGAGCATCACCTAGATCCAATGAGTGCTAAGTGTTCCATTTATTCTCACAAGCGATGGATTCATGTTGAATCACTACCCATAAAACATGGATCAATGAGTTTGACTCAAAAATCACATAGTTAAATCCTAATAGCAATATCACAATTTGACTTGCTATGGAAATTATCTCCTACTTACATTAATGCTTAATGTATATGTCTAAAATAGGTGCATCAACTCATCTGCTGTCCATTGTATTTCAAGAGTCTAGGTCAAGTTGATGCCAATTTCTTTAAACTTCTTGCTAGATCATGAAGAGCCTTTTGCACTATAGCCACAAGATCAGTGACTGACACAAAATCAATCATGAATTCATCTTGCTCATCATGTGGCTCCTCGTGGACTACTTTTCCTTTCCCTTTTTCTGATCAACACTCATTTACAAGAACAATATTATTAGTGCTATATTTAAAATCAATCCAAAATAATAGTGAAGAATAAAACATAATAAAAAATACACATTAACATATTTCTTGTATCTAATTTGTACAACAACACTGAGTTTTAGCTATTGGGAAGAATAAGTCTTGTGAGAACCATCATTGTCATGCATGTCCTATAGTTGTTGATCCATATTGTAGCCCTGTAATTCAAAGAACAATCATTGAGACATGTTAAAACACATGTCTTATTATTCCACTTAACAAAAAAAAATCAAAATTTAACGGTGTGTTGGATTCATTGATTAGAGTTGATTTTAAATGTACATAGTATGTAACACCTTGCCCATGATAGTGGCTTTGTTTGTATCTATGTGATTGAAATTATAATTAATAAGAATCTCTTTGCTTCAACGTATTGATTTTATTGCACATACAAATAAGTGATTTCCCTCGTGCACCTCAAATATGCAATTGGGTCATTTCTTAGTTGATGCAGGTCGTGTACTATTTATAAAATCTATAATGTTCCTTGATGCTTTTGGCTTTCCATTAATGCATATAGCTACTATTTTACTTTGATCACTAACTTTTTGTTGTACATATAATTTTTCATGAGTGCATACCTACACATACTTTTTTATATCTAATAATCTGCATCCAACTATTGTAATCATAGCAAGGTCTAACATACTCTATCAATTCAACAACCTTGTTTAAAGAGACCTTTATGCTATCCATGGAAAATAGGCCCAAACCATGTAATGAGGATGGTGCTATGTGATATATCCTCTCTCCAACACAAAAATCAATGATTATTGGAGGAAGTTTATTGAGGACCCATTGTTTCTATAGAGTTTTGTACCTAAAGGATGCATTAGAATCGCCTCCACTCTCATCATCATAAGAACATGACCACTCTTGAGAAAGGAAAAATTTCATGCACTTATTAAATTTCTTTATGATATTTTGACCTCAAGTCGATCTCCTTGATTTAGACATACTAAATGTCTCACTTTCTTCTTCCATTCCTACATTTTCCTCACTTGAGGAAGAAAAATATGATCAATACCTATTCACTAGTACCTGCACTCCACAAAATAAGAGAGATAGGTGGAAAAGAAAGAGATATTTTACAAATGGTAAAAGATATTAATCTCCATGGGGTGTATTATCTTATATGTGATGATCCATGAGACTGTGTGTGATGCTTGTGAAAGGGCTTTGGGTTTTTTCATATGTAAATCAATTGTATCATGTTAGCTAAAAAATTCATGATACATATACTCAAAATTAGATCAAATATTCATATTACATATGAATTATAAACAATAAAAGGTACATGACAAGTTAATCAAATTAATCATTGATCTATCAATAACTCAATATTGAATAGCATAGGCATTGATCACATAACTGTGCATTTCATTCTTGTCATTGATAATCAAAATCCCCTTCAATGTTAGCTAATCTAACCCCCTATCATTGATATTATTCTTCATCCATCTCATCATTAGGATCATCTTCAATCTTGACATCATCACCACCACTATCATGGTTTTCGTCATCATCATCATCCTCCTCCTCATCATCATCATGATGATGATTAGTAGAAGCATAATCATTGTGACCACTAACAACATCATTTGCATAAGGAGTATCACCGACTAACTCTAGATCATGATCCAATTCTTCCTCTTCCTCAGTATCTTCTTCTTTCATCACTTTATACTTCATCAACCTTCCTCTTAGATCATGTCTAAGAACACATGACCAACCTAGTTTATGTGGAACCTTTGAGTAAAATACCTGCTCACATTGGCTTGGAAGAACATAGGGCTCATCCAAAAATAGCTCAAACAACCTTGTATTAATAATTGGAAATCCATTCTCATGCTCAATAAAAGTTCTATCAAGATAATTTTGATAGAGTCATAGTTTATACCATTTAACAACGAAGATAACTAATTTGAAGGAATTAAAGTCATAGTCAAGTATATCAACCAAAATTATATTGTTAATCTTAGATTAGTTTTGACATATGAGTGACAATATACTTAAGTCATTTACTTATTCATGCTGAACAAGTAATACATGTCAAGCATAAAGTTGTTAGATAGTATATGCTGAGTGACAGATATTTAGTGTGAGCCAAGTAACTAGTAAGTACCAAGTCACTCAAGTACTAACCAAATAATATGTGCTAAGCTATTTAGATGCCAAGTGATCATTGGATGTTGAGTCATTTAGAGGTCGGGTTACAACATTGAAGTTATAGTTGATGATGAGCATCAGGGACTTAAAGTGCTGAGTTACACAATTTTGACATAGATATTTGTAATGGCACAAAATTCTATGTAAACCATTTTTAGGCCAACTTAAGGATTGTTTTATGATCTTTGATGATAAGAATGAATCTTAATTGTGAATCCCCATGAATTACATGCATCCAATCACAAAAAGGGAAGGTTTAAGTAGTAATATGGATGAATCACTCCCATTGATTCATACCTAACCCTAAGTCACTTAGGTTTTCTTAAGGAAGAAAAACCCTAAAATTTTTAAGGAATACTTAAGGAGAATTAAAGAGAAAACAAAGTGTTCATAGTGACTAATGTGTTATGATTGAGTTACATTGTAGAATCAATTAAAGGACAATAGAGGAAAGTAATTAGAGGACATAGATACATTTGATAAAAGGATCAAGTATACATTGGGATAGAGGTGATCTAACATCAAGCAACAAAGTGCTAATCAAAGGATCATTGCTGAGATAGTCTAACAGGTGAATGGGTTAAATCTCTTAACATAGTAGTATTGATAGGCTATTGTAAATACTTTACTAGGGTGCTTACTTCATTGTAAGTTAAAGTCTTTTTATTAGACACACTTTTAGCAGGGTGTTTAAATCCTTTAACATGGTAAGATCTAACAATCTTGTAAGCCTTTAATAGGGCAGACCTTTCACGAGGTAGATCATGTTTCATGATCAAACATTGTAACCTTCATTGGATACACTTTATTACTATAGTAGTGAAGATTTGTGGGTGTCATCCCTACCCTAGGTTTACCTTCTCCTTGGGGGTTTTTTGGGTAACTAAATATCTTGTGTCATACATGTGTTGAATATTTTACTTTCATGCTATGGATGTATATGCTTAATTTGGTATTTTAGGTTATATACATATTTTATGAGATGGATATGTGGTGAATAGTTTTAGAGGTTGAAAATTTTAAGTGCTGATTCACTCCCCCCCTCTCAGAGTTTACTTCCCTATTGTATTTCTAATAATTGGTATTAGAGCAAAGTTCTCTAGAAAGTAAAACTTTGCAGCTTTGAGTAAAGATCTTGGAGATGGAAGTCTACAGGTTGGGAAAGACTATTGAGAAGAAAAAGATTGAAATACAACTTGCCCTACATTAGCTGAATGAAGAAAGAAATAATTTGAAGATATCACTGAAGAGAAGGAAGGAAATTGCTATTGAAGAGAATGACACACAATACCAAGAGGTTTCCACTACTGAATTGTTTGCAGATGGAAACACAAATGAATTTTTAATGCAATAATTGCAAATCTAATAGAAAAGAATGAAACCCTAACTGAAGAGGTCAAAAATATCAAAAGAGAATAAGAAGTCCAATAAGTATTACAATGTGAGGTGGTTGAGTAGAAAAACAAAGTTGAAGAGGACAAAGTCATGATTGAAGATGAAAAAAGAATTTTGACCAATATAATAGAAGAAAAAACATCAAAAGTAACCATGATTGCTAACATGAAATTGGAAACTTTGGGTGAAATAATGATTGCAAATCATGAATAGAATGAAAAGGATATTGAGATCACAACACTAAAGTTTGAGAATGAACAACTGAGAAATGATCTAAAAAGAGAAAAAGAGTTTGCTAATAGTTTCAACAAACCTAGTGAAGCCATCAAATACTTTGAAAAATTGATGAGATCCCCTAGATCTAACAATGAAACTTCTAGATTGGGTTACACTAGTACTAAAGAAGGAGAATCATCCAAAAGTGGTGAAGAAAGAAGTAACAAAGGTAAGAACTCCAAACCTAGTTGTCATAATTATGGTAAGATAGGTCATACTATTGATTTTTATAGGAGCAAGAGTGCAAATTAGAGTCCTAAGTAGAAGTTCATGGGTCATTGCCACAAATGCAACAAACAAGGACATCAAGCACATGAATGCACAACCAAGACCATAAGCACACAAAGATTTGAAGGATATTGCTATAACTCTCAGAAGTATGGGCATAGAGCATATGAGTGCAAACACAAGCCAAAATGGTGATCAAACAAGAAGACAAAGGTAAAGCACAATGGAAACAATTAGAATTGGGATTATGATACAAGGTATAGTTGTCACTAGTCTCAAGAGTATGGAAATTGTTACCCATGAATGGTCCACAATTATTTTTGGTTCATGGTCATGAAATAGTTCATAAATGCCAACCAAGAGTTGTCCCTCATAGATATTCTATTGTTAGTGTTGACCCTCTCAGTTTTCTTGTCTCAAGGGTACTTCGGTTGAACATGCCAATGAACTTGAACATTGAGCACCTTTTTTGGTGTTCAAGGGTCAATGTTCATTGGGTACCTTATTCATTTAAAGAAGTCAATCCTTTTTGGACCCTAATTCTCACCATTAGAATGAACGTGAACATTGAACACCTTGTTCATTTGTTCAAAGTTAAAGTTCACAAGTGTGTCCATTACAGGTCAAGTCATGAGATTAGTTTCCAATATTTCATGAACTTTGAACTTGAACATTGAAATACCTTATAGTTCAAGCATTCATGTTTACCTGGTCATAAAAATGTATGCTCCCAATATCACGTGTCTATTAGACAACTCAACAATGATGCAATTTTCTAAATCTATGGAAACGATAATGTATTAATGAGGAGTTAAGGGCAATAATGGAAAGGTATGTGGCGATGTGTGTGGAGCTTAGGTGAACTAGTAGTGATTATAACTCCTATCTTGTCACCAGTCGTGTCATCAGTATGCATCATTTAAGTCCAGGATTCACACTTTAAAAGAAACTTGCCTTGCTTTCATTCCCTACTATTTACACTTTTGGGTAAAAGGTTTGTCTTTTTTGAGTGTATGTGGTGATAGTTTAAGCTTTACCTTCCTAAAAATTTGCATGCACTAATACTGGTGAGTCCCTAGTCCTTCACTTTCAAGGTGCCTTTTCCTTCTACATTTCTTTAAGTTTGTACTTTCTTTTTGTTTCTTTCTATTCCATTCATTTCCTATCATGGCTACTCCTTTTTGTCCAAAGCTCCTTGACAAGGTTAGAGAGTTAATGCTAAGTAGTGTCCTCCTTGACATGGAAGACACCTTCCTCACCAATGAAGATATGAAGAAACTACTAAATAGGTTCAAAAATCCACCACCCAACTCCATATCCCAAAAAGTCATAGATAGTGGTCTATTGTAGGCATCCACATTCCCAAAAGCTTTTCCTTGTCCTAAATCGGTCCTAGCTTGTAGGGATAGATATGATGCTACTAAGAAATGCATTCACACTTTCAAAGGAAAAATCTTGGTATATGTGAGCAAAATTGCTATTATGAACACCATGAGAATTTCTCTATGGGAAGTGTATGAAGACTAGACCATTAGTTCCTCCTATTCTCAAATTTCTAGAAATGTCATAGAGTCGATAAATAATATCACTAAGAGCTAGTTCTTCAAGTTTGAAGGGGGGGTTCCCATCTTTTAAAACCTTTGACTAGGGAGCATATGATTCTAGAGATTAAGGAGGTTATTACATTGCTAAATAGGGTGAAGGAAAAAAAAAAAACCTTCTATTGAGTAATTTGGATGTATTTCTTTGTTTAGACTATTCTAGGGGAAGATAAATACATTGATTGGGTGGATATAATAGCATCTAGGTTGCAGGAAGAACTTTCCTAGTCCTCTGGAACCACTATTTTTTACATGACCTCCTACTTGTTCTACATCCTGGCTTATGGAAGAGAGTGGAAGGGACTTCCACACTTATATTGGAACCCAAGTATGCCCATTTATGAATATTACCCATTCTTGCAAAAAAATAGAAGCCTTGATGGATTCAAGATAGTTCAAGACACATTTTTAGCCAAATTGGTGTACGAGTTACAAGTGAAAGAGAATGTGAGATTTATGGAAGAGGCTACTCAGTTGATAAACATTTATGGCAATTACTTCACTCAGTTTCCTCACTTCACATATCTTAGAATTGGAGGTTATGAAGGTAAACCACTGAGGCTTCCTCAATATTGCCTTGACCGTATGGTGCTAATTGAGGTGTGTAGGTAGTTGGTAGAAGTTGAAAAATGTTGTAAAGTAAGGAAGGGTTCAGGATATAACTTCCCCATTGAGCTTGGGCATTACAAATGAAAAACCATCCAAGATGCTCTCACACTCAAAATAGAGATCAAATCCTTGAACTTACTCACCTACTCTCCTAGGCCAAATTTTGATAGCTAAAAATTTTCCATGAAGTATTTTGAAATTGCTTCTTTTGACGCACATGTAATACCATTTAGAGGATTTTTGGGCCAACTATCCAACTAACTTTGAAGGAAAAAAAAGCTTTGGTCTAGGTTAACTCTATCACAAATCAAGGACTTCAATATCCCATTCATATTTTAGGGGTGATCAAAGAGGAGGAAGAAGAGGTTGTAGACCCTATCTATATTGAGAAATTTGAGGCCTATCCCTTACCAAAAATTGATTGGTCAGTGCTAGAGGAGGATGATTTACAAAATGAACTTCACTTGTCTTAGCCAGAATAGAGCAATGGCTCACCAGAAAAAGGCATTCAAGAATAAGAGCTTGTAAGTCAAAGCTTAGTCTTGAACCTGAACATCCTATTTAAGGTTATTTACCTCCCCATTTCTATCAAGTGGACACATTCTCGTAGCTAACATAAGCAAGAATAGTCAAAGAAATTAAACATGCCCCATGAAAAACCTACAACTATAGAGCTAGACATAGTAGAAGAGTAAAAGGAAATAGGAGAATCTCTCATCGACAGAATGGAACAAGGCTATCAAAAAATCATAGAGGGTTCTATCACATCAAGTGATATGTCTTTGAGTTCTACACCCATGCTATAGACACTCCCTTATAAGGATAATAATCCAATACTATTGTCACAAAAGCTTGCGCCCTTGTCCAAAGTTTTTACCTAAGGACAACCTTGTGAAACATGGAAACAAAATCCAAGCTATGGGACTTGAACTATGAGGTTGAGTTTGTGGAGAAGGCTAACTTCCTCTACTATTAGGATGCACTTAAACTATAGTTGAAGAGAAAGGGAGAAGGAATACATAAAAGTAACTACCTAATCTTTTCTAAGGAGACAATGTACCAAAATAGGGTGTTCAATTCTACCTCTGTGCATATATGCACGATTAACCAGTCATAACCTCAAAGAAAACATATTTAGACGTTGTTTACTCTAACAACCACATGAATATTAGATAAAAAAAAGAATGCTATACAAAGAAACTTCACTCAATATCATTTAAATTCCAAAATAGATACAATCATGCAAATTGTAGAATATAGACAAGAACATTAATTAGAGGCAAAGAAGTCTTGCATAGTGTGTTAATGGTTGAAAGAGATACAAAAAAGAGTTACAATGGCTCAGTGGTAAGGGGAATTTGCAATGTACATGGAAAAAATGTCAAGGAAAAATATAGAATAATCTACTATTGAGAATGTGCTTTTATAGCTTAAGAATAACTAGATATTTCTAAAATAACCACTTCACAACCACTACATCCAACCACTATTGAAAATCTAGAAAACATCTAATCTTGGTACAGAATTGGAAGCTAGAAATTCACTTGTACACCAAACAAAACTCTGAGAGGTTAGGAATGGTGGTCATTAACTTTTGACTGAGTAGATGGATCAATAGGTGATGATGGAGCATTCATTTATATTTATTAGACTTGGAGAATGATGAAAGTGGTTGCAAGAGATCAAAAAGATCAGATCTATTATCAAGGAGCTACTTTCACTATCATTAGTGCACCAAATTAGTTGTGTTATTTGGTCAACTAGAGTCAACCATCAAGCCTTTCCATGTGGACCAAACATCTTTTACCATTTTGCCACTCTGCAAAGTCTTCATGCTTTGATCACTTGTGATCACAACTTCACCACCACCTCTCTTCAATAATAGTTCTTGCTAATGAAATTGTGACCAGTTGGTTCTTGCTACTTCATAGCCTACCCTTGCCATCTTTCATTAACCGCCACAACTTTGTGAAGACTAAGATCTTGATTGCATTCGCACTGTCACCATTGTGACTTGAGGTTTAGCTTCTATCCTTGTGACCAAGCAAAAAAAAGAAACCACTTGATTACAACTCTAACTATGGCTTCCCTCTTACTATGTTGTAATAGTGCATTGGCAATAGACCTAAAAGATCTAATGGTGAAAAATGCATCCTTGAAACACTGAAGATATTTTCCCTTATCGCACTATCATGACTTAAACCATAGTATGCCAAACTCACCTTGAAACTAGGCAAAAAACAACACAATTGCCCTATCGAGACCTTGACTTGGGTTGAACTAGCTAACTCTACAATGATGCTAAAAAAAAACTATCATGTCTTCAATGCCTGAACCCGAGTTAGCACCTAACCTACTGTGACCATGCGAATTGCATGATTGCAACTTGAAATGTTCTAAGGAATAACATGAAATAAAGCCACAAGACTTAGGATAAAGATGTGACCAAAGTTTAAAATAGATCCTTGTGAAACATTTGATCATTTGAACATTTAAATAGTATGATTATTAGATGGCTCAACATTTGAAATCAATTTTTTGGTGGGAGGGTATTTTTGGTTAACAAGTACCTAATTATTTCGAGTTGTCTATAAGTAAGAAGAGAAGGTTAGTACTAGTACCCCTCCCAATCGAAGACTTGGCCAACAAATTCTTAGGGAAGATCCCTTAAACCTAGAGGCCCAAGATAGAAACTATAATGAATATTGATGATGAAACAAGGCAGTGGGTAGTAGAGGTTATGAAGCCTACAATTGGGAAAAGCATACAAGAAATACAACCCAAAGACTATGCAGTAGAAATGACCGTCCTTGGTCCTACTTCAAGGGATACTAATATGAAAATTTGGAGTGTAGGAAATTCCCAAATCTCTCATCAAATATGGAAAGACTAGAAGGACAAGTAAAAATTAAAACAATCCCAGTGAAAAATGGCTAAGTATATACATGAACTGCAACACCCTCATGTGGAAGCATTGCCTGATGCTATTAGATTCATTGATGTGGATTCTCATTTGAACAAAAAATTCCTTTAACAAGTCAAGAGAAATCATTCAATTTACCAAGCATATAGTGAATAGCTGAGTGCTATACACACTCAAGCAACTCATTATTTTTCTCATTTCACTAATACTAACGAGAGGTCCAAGACAAGTTAACCATAGCCTTAGATTTAGAAATGAATGCTCAAGAGTCTGAGAAGATCAAATGGGATGAGTATATCATTAATATCATAGAAGTTTAGGAGTTTGATGTCAATAAGTTCATGAAGGAGAATCCAAAGGCTAAGGTGGATGCTGATTTCTTGTTCATTGTGCATGCCAACTTGGAATGGAGAAATATAGTAATGGAGCAAGCATTAGATGAGTCTTCTAAGATACTAAAGGAAGTGGGTTTCCTGAAAGAAATCCTAATGGAGGACATAAAATGCATTGATGTGAAAATCATGGGGAACAAAAATTATGTTGAAAATTTTCTAAAGAAGTTCTTTACAATAATCAAGCTGTTGAAAGAAATAGGTGTGGTATTGGTTCATTATTTGACCATAGTTGCTAGGGAGGATTCTATGACAATCATTTGCACTAACCACTTGGAGGTTCAAGACAAAAAGTTGGATCACATTGGCCAAATCATGAAGATGTGGAAACTTAGGTTGGAATAGTTAGGCATTCCACAATAGCAAGAACTTGTTAGAAATAGATAATACTGAGAAGGCGATTGGGGGGGGGGGGGGGGGGGTGGGGGGTGAATTAGTATTTTCAATCTTTTTTCCCACAAATGAATATTATTAATTACTTTACCACATGCATAAGAAAGTAAGCCAGTAATGCTAAACAATATAAACAAACATACACAAAGAGAGATCATAACACCATATTTTGTTAACTAGGGAAACCCTAGCCAAGGGAAAACCCTGGTGGGGATGAAACCCACTAGATGATTCACTATATAAAGGATTCAATTAAGGATATTGACCTTGTTAGGAGTCTATGAAGCATGTATAGTGTCTTAAGTACCTATTAGGAGACTAGGCCTTGTTAGAAGCCTCAACCATATTAGGAGTTGCTTCAACCTTGTTAGGAGTTGGTAGATCATATACAAATGTGTGCAAGAAGAGCCCATTGCCCTAACATGCAACAATACAATAAGTTCTTCAAGAAATAAGTATACATATAATACTAAGATATTTGTTGTACTTCACAAATATTTTGATTGACAATTCTTCATACAAGGGAAACTACACACATATCAATCTATATCATATTTTGCATAATAATGCTTCACATCATATATCAAAATATCACATTCATTTGTTACTTACATTTCACAAGATCATATCAACTTCGCAATGACTGATCACACATCATCATCATCATATATATGTTCAATCTTAACTTTGCAAATGAAATTCTTTACTTAAACCAAAAATATTAGTAAATTCTTCCTTAGTCAGCTCACATAACATTATTAAAGTTGGCTTATTAAGAAATTGTAACCCAAAACAATAAATCAAGTCATTTAACACATTCTGCTGATATGCTCTATTTTGCACTATATCATCACTGCATTACTAATTCCTTCATAACTCAAACTTGGTTGATTGTATGGATATGTGCACTAGTTTAAATCATCAATATGATGTCATGCATCTTTGGTTAACTACGCAAGAGAATATTCCAAGGGAATATTTGGCTATCATCAAATTTGTCATGCTGCTACAACACTGTTTGATACTTAGACAATTTTCCTTCACGAATGATCATGACTAATCTATAAAAAAAATATGTTGCCATAAATGGAAACCATAAATTACTTAATTTTATTGATTAGACATATTTCCAACAATCTCCCCCTTTTCAATTGATGGCAACATTTTGGGAAAATTGGCTAAGTCCCAAACATGTTGTCATACCAATTAAAACAAATAACCATAACATAGTTAAAAACATTGTATTTATGTTTTAAGAGGATTACATCCCTTATAACTCCATTTACAACTTGTTTCTCCCACTTATATATTACAATTAAAATACAATTTTCCATATTTCTCTCCCTTTGACATCAATGCCAAAGGTGCAAAAAAAGAAAATGTTTGTCAAAACCTGGTAGCTACATCAAAACTTGGAAAAGTAATTGTTGAAGTTGGTCTTCAACTGTGCAAAGTTTTTCTTCCAATTTTCTTTCAGTGCATTAGATACACTAATTAGCACATATAAAGCATATGTGATTAACTCTACTATGTTCAAGTCTATAGCCACAAACTTGTCATATGAAGATTTTGTTGACAACCATTCTTCCAATTGATTCTCCAAAAATGTTACTTGAGGAATAAGTGTTCTCTTAAAAGAGTGAATATCTTCAGAGTTTTCTCTTGTTTTGCTTGAATTTCCCTTATACTATCATGAAGTATCTGCATTGTGTGCTCAATGGTGTCTATCTTCTAATTTTTCTTGAGAAAGTTGTCAGTGAGGGTCTGAAGCTCAGTCACTTGATCCTTGATCTGATCATCACATTCTTGGAGATGAATGTATGTTAAGTTGCACTTAGCATAAGCCTTTTCCCTTCCTCTGTACACTATCTCAATGCTTTAATACATATATTCAAAGTTTCTATGTCATTTCTCATATTAGTGCACATGGTATTAAGAAGTTTACCATCATGCTCTATTTGTGCTTGAATTGTAGCCACATTTGTGAGTGTTGTGAACTCATCATCAAAAGCTTTACACAAAATTGATGTGCAATATTGAATATCTATAGGGGTGTCAACAGGGCTTACTACTTTCTCTATTCTATTCAAAATTGAAGTCAAAGTATTCTCAATTGACTAATTTCTTCTTCTCAAGAACTTTACTCAAAGAAGACAAGAGATTTTGTGCTTCATCTTCTTCATCTGATTGTGCTACTACTACTACTTGAGTAGGAGGTGTGGGTGGTGTTACTATTACTAGTGTCAAGGGTACATTTAAAGTAGCCACTTCACCACTAGGCTCAATTTTCTTCATAGAAGGTTCTTCTTCTTCCTTTGGCTCCTGATCTTTTGCTTCATCATATGAGCTTCTATAATCCACAATATTGCCAACAATGCTGGCACCAAAATCCCTGAATGGATCCTCTATTTTGTCAACTATCAGCTTGGTGTTATCTATTTGCATAGATTCACTACCAATGGTAGTATGTGGTGAATTACTAGAGATAGGTGTTCTAGTTGGTTGCTCAAAGCTGTGAGGTGGACTATTTGCAGTAGGACTTGCTTCCTTTGTTTGCGCACACTCTTTAGGTGTCTAGCTTGCCTCCTTTGGCTACACACTCTCTTTAGGCATCTAGATTGCCTCTTCTAGCTGTGCACTTACTTTAGGCATTTGGTTTGCCTCTTCTGGTTGCACACTTACTTTAGGCATAGTAGTCATAACTGTGACTACAACCTTTTGTGTTTCCTTATTAACTTCTTCATAATTTCCTGCCATAATTAGAATGGATATCTTCTTATTCCTTAACATAGGTGCTATGCCTTTCAGAATAACTACTATTTCCTCCTCATGATTTATAGAACATAACTTTTTCACTATATTAATTCTTATTTTCTTATCTTCCTCTACAACTCTGCTCTTTCTATTTAGAAATCTATTGTACAAATCTTTAGGTATTTGACCTCTTATGTTGTCAAACCTTTTATCTTTTAGGATGATTTTCCTAACTACTGCATTTTATATTTGTCTTCTATCCATATTATTATACAAATGATAGTACTTACTCAACTATATAAAATTACTATCATTAATGATTTGCATGTTAAGATTTTCTACCTTTGGCTTCCATGCTTTTCACCCTTTCGATGTCTTTGCTTCTTGATCAGCTAGCTCAACTAGTTTATCACCAGTTTCTTCCTCAAACTCAGAAGAACTAATATGCAAGGTTCTTCTTTTCTTTCTTGGACCACTTGTAGTCTACTTCACTTTCTTCTTAGGAGGAGTTTTGGTCCTTACAGGCTTTGTAGGCTTCCTTGTAACTGATACTTCTTTAGTCTTCACTGGATCCCTCAGAGGTCACTACTACACAACTATTGCATAGGGCACATTAGGTGTCTACACACTTGTTTGAGCAATTGTGACCTCTTCAGTATGTCCTGCCACTGAAATGGGTGTAGGGGTCAAAAGCTTAGATTGACCATTAGCCTTCATTTCCATAGCTATCCCTTTCACCTCATCAAATTCTTTCCTAGTCATCCCAGATTCTTTCAGAATAGAATCAATTAATTTCTCTTCCTTTTTCATGGAATCCTTCATTATTTGACTAATTTTAACTTCTCTCATTTTCTTAGAATATGTCCCCCATCTAGGACATTCATAATCAACTTCAGAATGAAGGATTATTTGAGCATACCCTTCAATCAATTCCTCACTCATCTCATATCCCATAGGTTCAATGAACTTTACCCAAGGAACTAATACCTCCATACATGTGAAATCTATCTCAACCATAAAACACAATTCATTCTTATACTTCTCTACTAGCACAGGAGGTATCCTATACCTTTGCTTCATTTCAGCTTGGAAAGACTTTATTATTCTATCAATATCATTGTCTCTGATTGTTTCAAGTCTTGACCTATATGCTCAAGTGATTAACTACATTGCACACTCATTTTTATTCAAATTTGTGATTCCAAGGAACTTCTTAGTAGCATAGAAAAATATGTGTCAATAGGGATTCAAATCTAAAGACCACATTTCTTAATTTCTTGATTCTAAATATGTTGTCCAACAACTGTGTTCGAATAATGTAACACATATTAACCTCTTCACCTCTTACTACCAAGTAAGCTACATGAAGACATCCTATAGGTATTGAATCTATCCTTGATCTAGTGGATATTTTTAGTGAAAATTGAAGTGTCTTATTTCTCTCTAGAACTTGCACCATCAAAAAGATCTCGGCATCCTGATTCAAACCCAACTTGAATGAACAAAAAAATAGAGTCCAAATGTAGAAGTTACACTTGGTCAAAGCTTTGGTCAACAGGCAGACCAAAGGGCTAGATAAGGAGAAAAATTAGACCATCTTGAAAGTGGTCAACAATGGATTTCAAAATGAAGATCTCATCACAAGCTTTCCAATGACGCTCATTTTGTCAAAAACAGACTTCATATGTGAAAGTTATGCTTGTTTGAAGATGGAGGCAAATTTTTTTTAAATGGTGACATCATCATTTAACATGTGGCATTTACACAAGTGGATTGAAGAGTTGGGCTGGTGGGGGTCGAACCTGCAACCACCCTGTTGCCAAAATTGGGCACGGCCATTGAGCCACATGTAGTGTTTATTATGTTGTTGTCAAATATTCTATTTAAATTATGGATGCCATCAAAGCCATTTGAAAACGTGCATCGGTGGGATTTGAACCTTGGACCGACTGGGTCCTAAAATAGTTAATTGCTACTATGCCAAGCATGCATTTTGAAATTTATATGGGTTAAAGCATATTTATCCTATGACTACCGACCGAGCCACCCTTAAAATAGGGATATATGGTTATTTTGTTAATTGTCTTTAACCTCAAATTCATGTAATGCCAAAATTATTAAATGGCAAAGAGGTTAATGATGAAGCATGTATTGTTAATAGGCCTATTATTAAAATAATTAGTTTTGGCCTAATTTAGTCAAATATTTTTTATAAAAGGGGGTTTAGGGGCCTTTTCAAGGCATGGAAAAACAAGGTAGATTTGGAGAGAAATTGCTCTTGGTGAAGTTTTGAAGGATTAGGGAGATTTTTCTGAGAGATTATGAGATCCATTTTCATACTTCAAAGTATTGCTATGTTATCAAAGTGTTAGAAGAAATGGTCTTCTTGGTGCATAATTGTAATTGATTTCTGGAGATTAATCGGATTGGTCATACTCTATTGGAGCCGACCCGAAGACGTAGTCACATTTGTGGCGAACTTCGAAATCAAACTTTGTTTGCACTTTCTATCTTATTCTCTCTCTCAATTGTATTTATTTCACCTCAAGCTTTTGAGTTTGTGATGCTTAATTTCATTTATGCTAAATGCATTAAGACTTCTACTAATTTGATTTTATTTAAGCATTCAATATTGCAAATAGTCTAGATCCGTTCATCAGATCAATCCTAGATCCATGATTGTACTTATATCCCAAAATCTTGCAAATGAGTCTTACTCCATCATCTTGAATGGTGTTGACTTTCATGTTTCTGCCATCAAAATATGTATTGAGATTCATCTCAACTATCTTGCACACACTCTTAATGTTTACTAGATTGCATCCTTCATTGCTCAAACCTATGACCTTGTGAATTAGGTCATTTTCAATACATATGATAAAATCTCCTAGCGATAGTAAATCATCATGTACTCTGCTCAAAATTATCCTTGTCCATTTGCTATTGTTGAAATCCATGTAGAACATATGCTTAACTAGGTTACGTCATTCTAGGTATCTATGTTCAGGTTTCAATGACAAGTCATTACTACACATTTTCTCCAATTCCTTATGAATCTCTAAGTCACCTATGCTTTCAATATTGCAATGAATATATCCTTTTATATCCTCAATGTGAAGAACATTTTTTGGAACTTGCAAAAATGCTCCAATAGGATCATCAAGCAAAGAAACAAGTGGGTGTTTCTTGAAATTGTACCTAGGTCTATTGCTTACATTAAAGACTTCTTGTTTTTCCATTATTGAAAGATTATGCTCTACAATTTAGAAAATACCTCAATTTATTGTATTAGGGTTTTCAATGACTTCACATAATTGTAGGCCTCTTTAATTCTCCAAATCTCAATTCAATCTCAAACTCAAACTTTGCACAAGAAAATGATGTATGCAAATCAATTTGCATCCTTTAAATCTTTTGTAATCTATACTTCATATTAAATGCATATCTACCACTAGTTCAACATACTATCTCTAAATCATCTTACATATCCTTATCCTGATCATATTAGGTGATGCACACTTCATTGTAGACTTCTCTTAATGTCTACTACATACTATCAACTACGCAACCTTTGATACTTATTCTAACATCAGTTATCAATAATTGATACTCTATTTCACTGAGAATGCTTAATTTTGGTAAGAGGAGTCACAACCTACAAGTGACTTCATTGTCTTGTTAGGTACATCTTCTATAACTATATTAGAGCTTTCTAGTTCTTTTACCTTTACAAATGATTCCTTTAATTCATTTGTTTACATCTTCATTTCTTTCTTCAAACTATCATCATTTCTTCTATTGTTCCTTCTATAATTTTGATTCCTATTTAGGTCTCTTTTGTCCATTCTACAAAACTTCACTATGTGTCCAAAGTTATTACATAGCTAACATACAGGTACATTTCTTTTCTATTCATTTTGCTAGTTGTCACGTGCTCTACAATTCCTTGCAATGTGTCCAAGATTGTTGCATCTGTACCAAACAAATTGTCTTCTTTCTCCACTTTCATTATTGTGAGATCTTCTTTTGTTTCCTACATGGTTAGTGTTCCTATATATCCTACTATTTGCATTATTACTATCAAATTTATAATTCTTATAATCTACTACATAATGACCATATCCATGACAATTATGATAATAAAACTTTGAAATAGGTTTGAAGGACTTATCTTTGCAATCAACTTTAGTGTCTTTAGGTTCATGACACTAGGCATAAGATTCCTTTCTTTTGTTGTCCATATCTTGATTAGATTCTTTATCTTTCCTAGAATGAGTGACATCCTTTTTATCCTTGGGTGTATCATCTGTCTTTCTTAGATCCTTATTGCTTTTAGGAATATCAAATTCTTTTCTCTCAACATATTTCTTATTGGATTGACCAAGAAAAAATCCAAGTCTAGTCTTTTCATAATTGGATCTTTGTACACATATTTGTTCTTTAATCTTATCACTGCTAGTATATAATTTCTCAAGTTGTTGTTTGGTTTGTACTAACTCATCTTTCACAGTGGTGTTGTATTTTTCTAATCCTACATACTCTATCTTAATAGAATCCAATTCAGATGTTACCTTGCTTAACTAGGATCTCAGATCTATATTTTTAGCTTTAATTTCAGAGTGATTCTTTTAATTTCAGAGTCATTCTTTCCTCCATTTTTCTTAAGGCTCAGCTTAAGTTCAACTATCTTTAACTCATGTTTTAGGATCTCATTTTCTTTCTTCAAATCTTCAATGTCATCATCACTGGTTTGATTATTAGGTCCTTTCTGCTTCAAGTCATCTATTTTGTCCTTTAATTCACCAATGTAGGATTTTGCATCCTTGTATATGTCTTTAAGGCCATCTCTTTCATTAGTAAGGAGATCAATCTATTCAAGTGCCTCTTCAAGATTCTTTTTCAATTGTTCCATATCCATAGGGATCTTATTCATGCTGTTAAGCTTCTTCTAAATAACTATGCTCTGATACTAATTGTTAGAAGTAGATAATACTGAGGGGGGGGGGTGAATCAGCATTTTCAATCTTTTTTTGGATATTATTAAATACTTTACCACATGTATAAGAAAGTAAACCAATAATGATGAACAATATAAAAAACCATACATAAAGAGAGATCATAACACCATATTTTTTAAACTAGGGAAACCCTAGCCAAAGGAAAACCTTGGTGGAGATGAAACCCACTAGATGATTCATTATATAAAGGACCCGATTAAGGATATTGGCCCTCTTAGGAGTCTATGAAGCATGTATAGTGTCTCGAGTCCTTGTTAGGAGACTAGGACTTGTTAGAATCCTCAAACCTATTAGGAGTTTCTTCAACCCTATTAGGACTTGGTAGATCATATACAAATGTGTTCAAGAAGAGCCTGCTGCCCTAACATGAAACTATACAATAAGTTCTTCAAAAAATTGGTATATATACAATACTGAGATATTTGCTGTACTTCACAAATTTTTTGATTGAAAATTCTTCATACAAAAGTGACTACAGACATATCAATCTACATCATATTTCACATAAAATTCTTTACATCATATATCAAAATGTCACATTCACTTGTTACTTGCATTTTAGAAAATCATATCAACTTCACAATCACTGATCACACATCGTCATCATCATATATCTATTCAATCTTAACTTCACAAATGAAGTTCTTTACTTATACCAAAAATATTAGTAAATTATTCCTTATTTAGATCACATAAAATTATTAGAGTCAACTTGTTAAGAAATTGTAACTCAAAACAATAAATCAAGTCATTTAACACATTCTGTTGATATGCTTTGTTCTGCACTGTATCATCACTGCATTACTAATTCCTTCATAACTTGAACTCACTTGATTGTAGAAACATGCACATTGGTATACATCATTAGTATGACATCATGCATCTCTAGTTAACTGCACAAGAGAATATTCTGAGGAAATATTTTGCTATCACCAAATCTATCATGCTGCTGTAATATTGTCTAATACTTAGACAATTTTCCTTCACAAATGATCATGACTAAATTGTAAAACAAATATGTTGCCATAAATTCCAACCATAACTTACCTTATTTGATTGATTCAACATATTTCCAACAAAACTTGTTAGTTTCCTCGCTACCCACAGAGTATGGAAAGAAATCAATGATGGTGGTTCTAACGACCATGGATCATAGGCCATGAGTGGTACAACTGCAGCTTGAGAAAGACCAAGAGATCTTTGATCTCTTTCTTTTATTTTTAGTTAATATATTATAAACTTTCCTAATTTTTTACAAGAAACATTTCAACTTCCTAGGTGGAGTTATTTTTGGTTGGAATTCAGAAAGCTCGAAGTGGCTATATATGTAATATTTTAACTGATCTTAGGGGTTGTCTCTCTAGCTTTTTAGATAGAGTTCTTGGTTAAGTAAGTATAGTTAGCTGCTTTTGTATTTTATGAACAACAAGTTAATGATAATAGATACTAATCATTTGGTTATTCCTATGGTGTCTATTTGATAATTGTGTGGTTATCTTATTGGTTTATGGAGTTCATGTGAGGCTTGCTATTTCATTGATTTTGTTATTGGTGCTTCCCCCTTTGGTTCATTGTAGTGAGCTTGATCAAATTTGAGATTCCAAATAGTGTATCATATGGTATATGTTTGATTATAGTTTTCATATCTACAATGTTATTTTATTGGTATAAAAGGATGTTTACATCTTTCCTTATGTTCTTTCTTGTTAAAAGAATGATAGTAATGATTCATTTGTATAAAGAGTTATATTGCAAATAATCTTAGAAGGAAGATATGCCTTTAAACATAGAGAGTCTTTGCAATTATAAAGACTCAGTTGTTGTGAATTTGTCTTTTTCTTAGAAATAAAGCATAAGTAATTGGGAGGAAAAAATATTCACTAATAATTTTTAGCAACTCTACTAGGGAACATTATATCAATTTAAGACAGTCTTTCCTCATCAAGACATTATCCTAGTTCTCCAAATTGGTTTAGGATTTGATACTACTCAAGAAGACATTATCTCTGACTTAAACACCCTAGCTTGGAAAAGCAGGAGTAGCAACAAACAATACTTGTGAGTCAGTTAGGTCCTTGAAGATGAAGAGGAAAGGGTTGAACTAATTAGGGGAGTACTTGTTGTAGAAGAAGAAGCAGTTGTTGAAAGGTTAGCTCACCAAGCCCCGAACAGTAACCTTGCTCAATAAGCCTAGTACTTGACCTTCCCCTTGTTAGGCTGGAAGAAGGAAAATATACTTAGGATGATAAAAACAAAGGCACTACAAATAAAATTTTTGAATTTGTAAAATCCCTAAACTTTTCCCCCAATCATACCCTCAAGAGGAAGAAAAATATCAAGTGTAAGAGTAACCCTACCTCTCCCACCAAACCTTAGCCTATTTCCACTTCTTTACATGCTTTATTTTTTCCTGCTACCTTCATCCCTTCGTACTTTAAATGTCAACTAATCCATTTCTGGATACCAGTCATGGCTGCCTATCCCTGGGGTGTCTAAGTAGGACCTTTAGCCATAGGAGAAAATATTGATCCATTCCCTAAAGGAGCTCAAGAGATTCTTCTTAAGATCAATGGAGATGGGAAGAAATCCATTGATGAGCATCTAAATGCTTTCCACATTGCCTGTGGGGTTATTACTATTAGTACTAAAAATGTGGTAGTCTAATTAATTGTCCAAATATTGATACAAGGTACAAAAAATTGGTTGAATCATCTCCCTAATGAATCTATCACCAAATGGGCTACCATGTGAACTACTTTTGAATCTAGGTTAAAAGTGGTTGATGATGAACAAAACTCTCAAAGTTAAAGAATGAAGTTCAAGAACCCATGTGGGATTTTATAGCCAAGTTCAACAAGATTATTTACAAAATTCTTGTTGCAAAAAGACCCAATGCAAAAAATTGAAACGATTTCTTTGTGAATGCCATGCCTCTGATATCAGCTTCCACTTGAGAAAAGACAAAGTGTTGGATATTGATGTAACATAGAGATTAGAAGTGGATTTGGAAGATGACTTCTTGGTTGTAGGGAAGTGGAGATGAGAAATAGAAAAACCTCAAAATCAAACATCTACTTCCCATCCAAGTGACCCTTTAGTTCAAAAATTGGTAAATGATGTTTCTAAAATGAAAAGGAAGATGCATGGAATGACTTATCATGATATCCCCAGAAACAATAAGCAGCTTGAAATGCAACCTAGACAACCATATATGTTTCCTAGAAATCAGAGATTAACAATTGAAGGAGCTTCACCAAAAAAGACAAGCATGTGTATTTTTCATCTGACTGATGAACATGATGGATTGTCCTATCCAAAAATGCTATGCTATAGAGAAAATGAGAATGAACAAGGAAGTCATAGATGAAACACTTGTTAGTGAGGAATCCCCTAGAGGACTTGGTGACTCTAGAAATTATTATTTTGAATATGAATCTAACTTAGAATGAGGTGGTGATGTATATACTATTGGAAATGAGAATGGAGTAACTGAGAGGGGGAGGAGGTGAATCAGTTACCACAAAAATATTTCACAGTCCCTTAGATGTCTAAAATCTTGATCTTAGTTACAGATTATTGAAACTTGATAATGTAGCAAATACTAATAATTATTAAGAACTGATAACCAAAACAATTCAGCAATCATGAACACTAGAGACACCAGATTTAACGTGGAAACCCAATATGGAAAAAACCACCAATGTAACTAGTTACTGTTTTTCACTCTTCTAAAGTGAGCCCTGTTAGGAGCCAACCTTGTTAAAGGTTACAAAACACATTGTTAGGTGTGACCCTATTAGAGGATTTAATCACCCTGTTAGGAGTGGCCTTGCTAGAGGTTTTTAGAACAATTCAACTGAACTGTCACCTTGTTAGAGGATTTACAATAAGGCTGTTAAACCCACTCTGTTAAGAGATTTGAAATCACGGCTACAATTGTTAGAAAGTAACAATGAATGATCTGAATATAATGCAACTTATCTTTGTTGATACAGATCTCTGTTCTGCTTCACTAGATCCTCTCTGATCACATAAAAGCTTTGTAGCTCCACAAAGATATCTGATCCTTCAAAAATTCACTTGCACCTTCACAATTCACACATACATCTTATCCACACATGCACACTTGAATTCACAACTTGATCCTTCATATATACCTTTTTGATTATCAAGTTGGCCTTAAATACAAGTTAAAATTATTAATAATTATATCGTGAGTCGGCTACATTCATCACATAAATCAATTTTAGCCTTAATTCCACAATTTTTGAAAATCCTTTGGACACTGAGTGAACTTGATAAACACTGACTTTCCTTCGCTTACCTTCCCAACCCGATAAACACTAACTTTTCTTCGCTTACCTTCCCAGCTCGGTAAACACTAACTTTTCTTCACTTACCTTCCTAGCTCGATAAACACTAACTTTTCTTTGCTTACCTTCCCAGCTCGGTAAATACTCTATCATAGTTTCCTTCGATCACCGAGTGAGCTCGGTAAGTACTGAAATTCCTTCGTTAACCAAGTTAGCTCGGTAGAAGCTATCTTTATAGTGTAATATACAACAACACTCAGTAGACTCTGTAAACTACTATGCTTACCTTCTGAGCTTGGTAGACTCTTTTTGATGATTGATATGACATTTGTGTAACATCAAAGACAACACTCAATTAACCAATTGTATCCAACAATCTCCCTCTTTGACATTGATGGCAACATAACATGTCATAGTAGAATGAAATTTGAAAACAAGTCTTTCTCTTATAGTGCACCACAATATGTCAACATAATACTTCTCCCTCTTAGATAGAAACTTCTCCCTCTTTTAGTAATCTCCCTCTGTGAAGGAATTGTATAACAGAAAGATATGACAGTTTTATTCTCCCTTTACAAATGCTTACAAATTTTAGAATAGATATTATAGTTTTACTCTCCCTCTTTGACAACACATGCCAAAGACAATACAACACAGTAAAAGCTCTTCTCGTATGCCAAAAGTACTCTCAATTGGATTACAATGTACCTTATGTACAGATTCATATGCAATGACTTCAATACTTTGCTGCATCAACTTGATAGATTTTAACCTTGTCATAGGTTGATGCATCACTTAAAACTTTATTTTAGTGAACTTCAGATAGGGGAGTGACCCCTAACTTACCTCTGAGATACAAGAATGTATCCTTAGGTAATGGCTTTGTGAATATGTCAGCAATTTGTTCCTTTGTATGCACATATTCCAATCTGATCTCCTTGTCCTGCACCAATTCTCTGACAAAATGATATTTTATTGCTATATGCTTGGTTTTGGAATGCATCACTGGATTCTTAGATATATTGATTGCACTAGTATTGTCATAGAACATAACAACTGGTTCTTTGATTTCCATCTTCATTCCTTGTAATAACTACTTAAACCAAACAATGTTGGAATAGTTTACTGCTGCAGCAACATACTCTGCCTCTGCTATAGATTGGGATGTACAATTCTACTTTTTTCTTGTCCAAGAAACCAATCTCTTTCCAAGAAAGAATGCTCCTCCACTTGTGCTTTTTCTGTCATCAAGATTCCCTGCCTAATCAGCATCAGTAAAAACTTTCAGATCCAAATTACCTCCAAATTTGTACCATAGTCCATAATCTTTAGTTCCTTTCAAATATCTCATTATTCTTTTAATTGCCATTAGGTGAGTTTCTCTTGGTTTTGCTGAAAATCTTGCAACAATACCAACTGCAAGAGCAATATCTGGCTTGGTATGAACTACATACTGCAACTTTCCGATCCTGAATACCCACTTGGTTCTTATTATATTATTATCTTTAGGCCTGGGTACAAGAGTCCATGTCTTGTTCTTCTCTATCTGTTCTATTTCCTCATTCATTGCCTCAATCCAACTATCATTTGCCAATGCGTCTTTATTACTTCTAGGTTCAAAATCAGCAAGTAAATAAGTATTTTTCAACTTACTTCTTGTCAGGGTTCCTTCATATTTGTCTCCAATGATTTGATCTGGTGTATGATGTCTTCTGACATATTTAGCTAATAGAGGTTCTTTACCTCTTGAATGAGTTTCATTGATATCTGCTTGTGCTTCAATTTCATATTCAGGCTGTTCTGGCTTGGTTGCTTCAGACTCAGTAGACACTTGCTCAGTAGTGTCTGAATGTTGCTATGGCTCGATTTGAACTATTTGCAACTCGGTTACTGAAGACTCAGTAGTTGAGGATTCTTGAGTGAATGATATACTTGGTATAGTATCAGGTTCAATGTAAACAAATCTCTTGTAGTCTTCAGGTATCTTTTTGCTTTCTTCTTCTGATTTGTCTGCAAACTCATCAACTTTCACATGTGCACTTTCTATGACTTTGTGAGTGGATAGATTTAAACATCTATATGCTTTGCTTTTGCAAGAATAACCCAAAAATATTCCTTTATCACCTTTTACATCAAATTTTCCTTTTTTAGATTCTTTCAAAATATAACATTTGCTTCCAAATACTTTCATATAACTTACATTGGGTTTGTAGCCATACCATAATTCATAGGGAGTCTTGAATGAGTCCTTCTTCAACTGTACTCGATTTAAGGTATGAACTACAGTGCTGATGGCTTCCTTCCAGTATTTGATAGCAATTTTTTTTCTATCATCAGGGTTCTTGCACAATCCATAATTGATCTATTTCTTCTTTCAACTATTCCATTTTGTTCTGGAGTTCCTGGTGTTGAAACCTATCTTTTAATACCTCTTTCAATGCAGAAGTTATTGAATTCATGTGAAATGAATTCACCACCTCTGTCTGACCTTAAACATTTTAGCCTTTTCCCTGTTTCTTTTTCAACTCTTGCCAAATACCATTTGAATTTCTCAAATGCTTCTGATTTATTCCTTAGATACATGACAGTCATCATTCTTGAATAGTCATCAACAAAAAGAATGAAAAACTTTTCTCCAGTATAGCTTTCTATTCCAATGGGTCCACATAAATTAGTATGCACAATTTCTAATATATCTTCAGACTGATAGTTTTTTACCTTTAAAACTAGTTTTTCCCATTTTACCAATCTAACAATTCTTGCATAGACCAACCTCAAGTTTCTTAATGTTAGGAATGCCTCTTACTTTCTTGAATTTGCTTATTTTTACCAAATTATCAAAATTGACATGACACAACCTTTTATGCCATAACCAACTCTCTTCAATTTGAGCAATAAAACATGAGCATTCACCAAGTTCTAGATAGAATAAGTTACCTTTAGTTTGGGTGCTAGATCCTATCAGTTTTCCTTGCTCATTCAATAGTCTCGCCTTTCCATGCATGAATTCTACCTTGAATCCAGTATTTAGTAACTGTGCAACACTTAGCAAATTATGTTTGAGACCTTCAACCCAGTAGGCATTATTAAATATAAGTTCTTTGGATAGACAGATTCTTCCTCTTCCTTTTATGAAATGAGGTTCATTATTACCAAACCTCACACTGCCACCATCATAGTCTTCAAACTGATCAAACTTAGTTTTATCACCAGTCATATGATGTGAGCAACCGCTGTCTATAATCCATGTATCATTCTTACTTACATGAGAGATAAGAGCCATTTTATCTTCTTCATCACTATCAGAGTCATCTTTAACAACAATATAAACAATTTCATCCTCACTATTATCAGAATCCTTAGAATTTTCAGCCATGAAACATGATTTCTTACCTTTGTTCTTGGATGATTTAAAGTCTTTCTTGCCATTCCATTTGTGATCTTTCTTTTCATCATTGTTTTGCTTGTTTGGGCACCTTGATACAATATGACCAATTTCATCACAAGAAAAATAGATTAGAGGAACTTTACCTTTGTATTTTCCTGTGCCTCTAGAATATTTCCTGGCTAGTAGAGCTTCAATCACTTCGAGATCACTGTCTGAACTTTGGCTTGATTCATTTTCACTTTCTGACTATGATTCTATCTTCTTTTTGCTTTTCTCTTTGAGTGAGAGCTTGGCTTGAAATGCTGATTCAATGTTTTTGGAGGTTGGAACATAGTTGTCAAAGTTATCTAGTTCAAATGCAGTTAGTCTTCCGACTATGGCCTCAAGATTTATCTTATGATTTGCTTCACACCTTCTTTCCTGTATTGCAGAGACTCTGATTGCATAAATGGGAAGCAAGGTTCTGAGAACTTTGCTTACAACTATTTCTCCTTTGATGTCACCTCCAGCTGCCCTGATTGCACTTACACATGCTTTAACTCTTTCAACATACTTTGCAATGTTTTCATCCTCTCTCATCCTCATTTGATCAAATTGTCCTCTTAGAATTTTTTCTTTTTCTCTTCTCACATTATCATCCCCTCCATAGATCTCCTTTAGCTTGTTCCACATGTCAAAGGCAGTTTTGCAGTCCTTAATGTCATCAAATTCTTCATAGCTGAGAGCAGATGCTATGTCTATCATCATATTTTTGTGAGTCTTCTTTTCAGCAATATCATTAACTGACAATGTGCTAGAAGGTTCTTCATATTTTTCTTCAAGGTATTTCAGTCCAGTATCACCAACAGTAGCCAGATGAAGTTTCATCAATTCTTGCCATGCTGAGAAGTTATCTCTGTTAAGTTTTGGAATTTCTCTTTTGTAAGACATCTTGATCTTTGGCTTAGAACCTTGAAATAATTTCCTGCAAGCACCAAAAAGCTCTGATACCAATTGTTGGAAATGAGAATGGAGTAACTAAGAGGGGGAGGGGGTGAATCAGTTACCACAAAAACATTTCACAGTCCCTTAGATGTCTAAAATCTTGAACTTAGTTATAGATTACTGAAACTTGATAATGCAGCAAATACTAATAATTATTAAGAACTGATAACCAAAACAATTCAGCAATCATGAACACTAGAGACACTAGATTTAACGTGGAAACCCAATATGGGAAAAACCACCAATGTAACTAGTTACTATTTTTCACTCTTTTGAAGTGAGCCCTATTAGGAGCCAACCCTGTTAAAGGTTACAAAACACACTGTTAGGTGTGACCCTGTTAGAGGATTTAATCATCCTATTAGGAGTGGCCTTGCTAGAGGTCTTTAGAACAATTCAACTGAAGTGTCACCTTGTTAGAGGATTTACTATAAGGCTGTTAAACCCACTCTATTAAGAGATTTGAAATCACGGCTACAATTGTTAGAAAGTAACAATGAATGATCTGAATATAATGCAACTTATCTTTGCTGATACAGATCTCTGTTCTACTTCACTAGATCCTCTCTGATCATATAAAAGCTTTGTAGCTCCACAAGGATATCTAATCCTTCAAAAATTTGCTTGCACCTTCACAATTTGCACATACATCTTATCCACACATGCACACTTGAATTCGCAACTTGATCCTTCATATATACCTTTTTGATTATCAAGTTGGCCTTAAATACAAGTTAAAATTATTAATAATTATACCGTGAGTGGGCTACATTTATCACATAAATCAATTTTAGCCTTAATTCCACAATTTTTGAAAATCCTTTGGACACTGAGTGAACTCGGTAAACACTGACTTTCCTTCGCTTACCTTCCCAGCCTGGTAAACACTAACTTTTCTTCGCTTACCTTCCCAGCTCGGTAAATAGTAACTTTTCTTCGCTTACCTTCCCAGCTCAGTAAACACTAAATTTTCTTTGCTTACCTTCCCAGCTCAGTAAGTACTCTGTCACAGTTTCCTTCGATCATCGAGTGAGCTCGGTAAGTACTGAACTTCTTTCATTAACCAAGTTAGCATGGTAGAAGCTATCTTTATAGTGTAATATACAGCAACGCTCGGTAGAATCTATAAACTACTACGCTTACCTTCTGAGCTCGGTAGACTCTATCTGATGACTGATATGACATTTGTGTAACATCAAAGACAACACTCAATTAACCAATTGTATCCAACATATACTACTCTAGAGGACCCTTCCTGCACAATGCTCACAAAGAGTAATTTTAATGACAAAGCTCCCATCACTTCATCTTCCTCCATGCCTATGAACAAATGACATGATCAATCCAAACAATGCAAAGAAAAATTCAATATCTGAAAGAATCTAATGCATGAAGAAAAGATGCTGAGGGAGGCTGTTCCCAAGTCTGATTTTGATATTATGTAATTTTGTAAGTCCTCTTGAATTCAAGTTTGCCCTTTTTCTTACTTGAGGTCCAATATTGATGAATTTTTTAAAAGTCCAATTCAATCAAGAAAAATAGGTAATAATTCCAAGACCAATGTTAATGTTGATATTGAACTTAATAATGGGGAAAGATCTAATCTTGCTAGAACCTCCCAAATGTATGTTGATGCTGAAAAACCCAACCCATTTTACGTATCCTAATTTATTCATGGACATAAAATGAGCAATTGCATCATTGATTCGAGAGCCTCTGACAATATTATGCCTACTACAGTAGCTAAAGCACTAGACCTGCCTTTGACTAAAACATTTGGTAAATGATACACCATGGACTCTAAACAGGTTCCCTTGTTAGGATAGATAAAAGATGCCCAAGTACCTTTGGCCAAGTTTCCTAACAAAAGGTTTAAGTTGACTATACTAGTTGTAGATATTCTTTCTAGCTATGGAATGCAATTAAGCAAAACATTTTGTAAAGATTTGGGTGGAGAGGTAAAATTAGATCGATCTCAAGCTACTATCCTAATTGAAAATAAGAAAGTGGTACTCAAGCCCAAATGTAAAGCCAAATATATAGTCTTAGCTTCTAAAGACCCTAGATCTCATATCTTGTACACATAAACTAATTTTGCTAACTATTTCATTTCCTCTAAAGAATCATCAGGTTCTGAAGAGGCATTTGAAGATGGTCTATGGATTTCATATTTTGATGGAAGCTATGCTTCTATTGGTTCAAGTGTAGGGGTAGTTCTAATTTCACCCCAAGATAAGATTATTCCTATGGCTTTCAAATTGGAGTTTGAGAATACCAATAATACAAATAAATATGAAGTTTTGCTCTTGGGTTTGGAGGAGGCTAAAAGAAAAGGTATTAAGTTGTTAAGGGCCAAAAGCGATGCTAAAATTGTGGTCAAACAAGTATGAAATATCTTTGTTGTGAAGAACCCCATATTGAAGCATTACAAAAATATAGTCTGGAATGGGATCAAAGCTTTTGAGGCATTCTCCATAGAGGCCATGCCTAGAGAATTTAATAGTAGAGCTGATTCATTAGTTGGGACCACATCCTTAATGATTTCCCATCCAAATTTTGTAACTAATACCTATATAATTCAATTGGTTCATCGACCGAGTGTGCCTAATAATATAAATTCTTGAATTTTTTTTGATAACAATGCTCACATCAACACTTTTCTCCATGGATCAACACCATTTCAATATTGACAGTCCAAAGGACCTAACTTTAAAGATCCCAAACTCCACACAAAGCTTGAAGTTGAATTTGAAGAAGGTATAATTCAATTGAAAGAAAATCACATTCCCAAAGGTCTTGTTACTTTGGAGTCACTTTTTAATTAAAAATATTGTTGCTTCAGTAAAATATGGGTGAAATGGAAGAGGTTTTAGGGGAGTGGGAGAAAGTAAACATTGGCTTGGAGAATAATCCTAAATGGGTCAATTTGGGAAAATGTTGCAAAGAATCAAAGACAGATAGGTTCTTGAAGCTACTGAAGGAATTTAGAGATGTATTCGCATGGTCCTATGAAGATGTGAAAGATTTTTGCTAAGGGAAATTTAAACATGAGATTCCTTTAAAACCAAATGCTCTGCCTTTTTGACAAAAGCTTAGAACTTATAATCCAAGGTTGTTGACACGATCTTTAGACAAGTAGATAATATGCTAAAGGCATGCATAATCTACACTAACCATCACTAAACATGGGTGGAAAATATAGTTCTAGTTAGAAAGAAGAGTGGTGAGATTAGATCTACGTCAACTTCAAGAATTTGAATCAAGCAAGTTTGAAGGATAATTTCACCATCCCTCATATGGACCATATCCTAGAGATGGTAGTGGGCTTAGAAATGATGTCTATGCTAGATGGTTTTTTTGGATATAACTAGATTAGTGTAGCTCCTAAAGACCAACACAAAACCACTTTTACCATGCCATAGGGAACCTTCACATATAGTAGGATGCCCTTCGGTCTCATCAATGCAGGTGCTACTTTTCAAAGGGTGATGAATTCATCATTTAAGCATCTGCTGGACGAGATAATTTTCATCTACCTAGATGACATGAAATTTTTTTCTAGGAGAAGGAAGAAGCACCTACATGATCTAAGGTTGGTCCTCCAGAGGTACAAAGAACATGCTATCTCTTTGAATCCTAAGAAGTCTATATTCTGCATTAATGAAGGGAAAATCTTGGGCCACTTAGTGTCCAGAGATGGGATTCAGATAGACCCAGATTGACTCAAAGTGATTCAATAGTTATTTCTCCCCTCTAATAGAAAAAGTATCTTCTCCTTCTTTGACCAGATTAACTTCTTGAGGAGGTTTGTCCTAGATTTTGTTGAAAAAAAATGACCCATAGCTAATCTACTCATTGAGAAATTTGTTTTCAAATGGATCATTTGATGAAGTCAAGGTTTCTATAGCTAAAGTTCCCATGTTTGCTCACTTAGATTATAAGAAATATTTTTTCATTCACTGTTATGTCAGTGAGCACACCATGTCCACAGTCTTGCTATAAGAAGACACATTAGGTTCCAAAGTGCCTATATCCTTTATGAGTGTGCCTTTAAAGAATCATGAAGTAAGGTATTTGTTGATAGAAAAGTAAGCCTTCTTAGTTGTAAAAGTAATAAAAAACTTTTAGTATTATATATTACATTTGTATTCAACTGTGTTTGGTCCAAGTTTAGTTATAAAGAGTATCCCCACCCAACATGAGGTGTCAGTTAATAACAGAGTTGCTTGGGTATCCAAAGTAGAAGAATTTGATCTTGAAATCAAACCTACAAACTTTTTTAGAGGCCAAGGCCTATGTAAATTGATGGTGGATGGAAAAGGAGATATAGCAGAGGAAAACTCATGTGCATTACTGGTAGGTCTTAAGGATGATTGGTTCTCAAACATTGCATATTTTCTCACTTATGGCAAATACCATGAACACCTCACTCGTAAGGTGAAGATAAAGCTGATATTAAATGATACTAAATATACCATCATCAATGATATATTGTATAAAAAAGGTCTCGATGGTACATTCTTGAGATGTGTAGATAAGGATCAACAAGATAAATTACTCAACTCTTTGTACAATGAGGCTTGCAGAGGACACTTCTCATCAACGATAACTGCTTTTAAGATTGTAAGAAGTGGATTCTATTGGCCTGGAATGTTTGTAGATGCATACAAGTGGGTTGGAAAATACATGAAATGTAAGCTATTTTCCAGAAAACACAAACTAGCAGCACTAACCTTGAAGCCTATAGTTTTTGAGTAACCATTCAAGCAACGGGGTTTAGAATTTATCAGATCTCTTAATCTAGTCTCAAGTGTATGCCACACTCATATCTAAAGCACCAAAGATTATTTTACCAAGTGGGTCAAAGCAACACCCATCAAGAATACTACCTCTGAAGTGGTGAGTAAGTTCTTAATGGAGAATATCCTAGTCATATTTGGCATCGCTTAGAAGATAGTGATTGATAAAACCCACAATTTCTTCCCAAGGGAAATATAGTTGTTCTAATACAAAAATGGAATTTTCCTTTCTCATTCCTCTGACTATTTCCCTCATGAAAATGGTTAGGCAAAATCTTCCAATAAGAATTTGATTTCAATCATGAGAAAATTGGTGAGTGACAATGCTAAAGATTGACACAAAAGGTTGTACAGAGCACTATGGGCTGACCAAACTACTCCTAAGAGAGTGATCAGGATGACCCCTTTTGAATTGGTGTATGGAGTTGAAGCACAACTATCCTTAAAATTAGAACTAGCCATAGTCAAACTACAGAAGGTGATTGAAGATGAAATTTTCCAAAATTCACTAGAGAAGAGAATTTACTACCTCACAAAGATTAAAGAAGAGAGGGAGAGAGTAGTAGACTACATAACTATCCACCAAGAATAGGTTAGGAATTTTTTTTACAAGAAATATAGGACTAGGATTTTTATGGATAATTACAAAGTATTTCTTTGGGACAAAAGAAGGGAGCCTAGAGGCGCACATGGAAAAATTGAACTACTTTGGAAGGGGCCATTTGAAATCAACAAGGCTCATGGACCAAATTCCTTCAGGCTTAGGTACATGGATGATATAGATCTACCCCTATCCTATAAAAGACATGATTTGAAGCTCTTCTAGCTTTGAGAAGCCTCATCTCTCAGTTTTGTTATGTGTCTTAGCTTAGTTTCTTTTCATTTTGATGTGTGTCTTAGCTTTGTTTGTTCTTTCAATTGGTCTTGTGCAAAACTAGAGATAACTGAATTCCATTTTAGTCCTTCCTAGTCTAAATCCCCAGTTAGAGCTAGCTATTACCCATGAATGGTCCATAGTTATTTTTGGTTCATGGTCATCAAATAATTGATAAATGCTAAGCAAGAGCTATGCCTCATAGATATTTCATTATTAGTATTAACCATCTTAGTTTTCTGTTCTTAAGGGTCCTTTGGTTGAACAAGCCAGTGAAATTAAACATTGAACACCTTGTTCAGTGTTCAAGGCTCAATGTTCAATGGGTACCTTAGTCATTTAAAGAAGTCAGTCATGTTCAAACTCTAATTCTCATTGTAGAATGAATGTGAACATTGAACACTTTGTTCATTTTTTCAAAGTTCAAGTACACAAGTGCGTCTGTTAGAGGTCAAGCCATGAGATTAGTTTCCAATATTTCATGACCTTTGAACTTGAACATTGAACTACCTCATAGTTCAAGCATTCATGTTCACCTGATCATAAAAACATATGCTCCTGATGCCACGTGTTTCTTAGACAACTCAACAATGATGCAAGTTGTTAAATCTACGGAAAAGATATGCATTAATGGGGATTTGAGGGAAATAATGCAAAGGTAAGTGTGAAGCTTAGGTGAACTAGTAGTGATCATAACTCCTATCTTGTCACAAGTCATGTCATCCATACGTATCATTTAAGTCCAAGCTTCACATTTTAAAAGCAACTTTCCTTGTTTTTGTTCCTTTCTATTTCCACTTATAGGTAAAAGGTTTGTCTTGTCTAAGTGTATGTAGTGATAGTTTGAGCTTTATATTCCTACAAATCTATGTGCCCTTTCAAGGTGCCTTTTCCTTGTACACTTCTTTAAGTTTGTACTTTTTTTCTATTTCTTTCTATTACATTCGTTTCCTATCATGGCTAACCCTTTTCATCCAGAGCTCCTTGATAAGATTAGAGAGTTAGTACTAAGTAGCTTTCCCTTTGACATGGAAGACACCTTCCTTGCCAATGAAGATAAGAATAGACTACTGACTAGGTTCACAAATCCACCATCCAACTCCATATCCCAAAAAGTCAAAGATAGTGGTCTATTGCAGGTGTCCACATTCCTAGAAGGTTTTTATTATCATAAATTGGTCCTAGGCTATAGGGATAGATATGATGCTATTGAGATATGCATTCACACTTTCAATCAAAAAATTCTAGTATATTTGAGCAGAATTACTATTATGGGTGCCCTAAGAATTCCTCCATGGGAAGTGTATGAGGACTAGACCATCAGTTCCTCTTATGATCAATTTCCAAAAATGTCACAAAGTTGAGCAACAATATCGCTAAGAGCTAGCTCTTCAAGTCTAAAAGGGGGGTTTCTCATCTTGCAAAACCTTTGACTAGAGAGCATATGATTCCCAAGATTAAGGAGGTTATTACATTGCTAAAAAGGGTGAAGGGAAATGCAAATGCCTTCTTTTGGGAAAGTTGGATGTATTTCTTTGTTTAGACTATTCTAGGGGAAGATAAATACATTGATTGGGCAAATATAATAGCAACTAGGTTGTAGGAAGAACTTTCCCAATCCCTTGGAACTACTAGTTTCTACATGACCTCCTACTTGTTCTACATCCTAGCTTGTGGTAGAGAGTGGAAGGGACTTCCACACTCAGATTGGAACCCAAGTATGCCCATTTATGAATATTATCCAATCTTGTAGAAAAATAGAATCCCTGAAGGATTCAAGATAGTCCAGGACACATTTTTAGCCAAATTTGTGTTCATGTTACAAGGGAAAGAGAACGTGAGATTGATGGAAGAGGCCACTCAACTGATCAACATTTATGGTAGTTACGTCACTTAACTTCCTTAGTTCACATATCTTAGAATTGGAGGTTATGAAGGTAAACCATTGAGGCTTCCCTAATATTGCCTTGACTGTATGGTGCTAATTGAGGTGTGCATATAGTTGGTAGAAGTTGAAAAATGTTGTAAAGTAAGGAAGGGTTTAGGATATAAATTCCTCATTGATCTTGGGAATTACAAATGCAAAACCATCCAAGATTTTCTCAAACTCAAAACATAGATCAAATACCTAAACTTACTCACCTACTCTCCTAGGCCAAATTTTGATAGCCAAGAATTTTTTGTGAAGTACTTTGGAATTGCTTCTTCTGACACACATGTACCCCATTTAGAGGATTTTTGGGCCAACTATCCAACTCACTTTGAAATTAGAAAAAAGCTTTGATCTAGGTTGAATCTATCACAAATCAAGCACTTCAATATTCCATTCGATATTTTAGGTGTGATCAAAGAGGATGAAGAATGGGTTGTAGACCCTATATATATTGGTAAAGTTGAGGCCTATCCCTTACTAGAAGTTTATTGGTCAATGCTGGAGGAGGAGGATTTACACACAAGAAATTCACTTGTCTTAGCCCAAAAAGAGAAATGACTCACCAACAAAAGGCATTCAAGAGCATGAGCTTGTAAGTCAAAGCTTAGTGTTGAACTTGAACATCCTATTCAAGGTTCAACTTACCTCCCTATGTCTATCAAGTGGACATGTTCTTGCAGCTAAAAGAAGTAAGAGTAGTCAAAGAAATTGAACGTGTCTTGTGACAAACTCCCTCTTCTAAGGATAATCATCTAATACCTAATTGGTTCGAGTTGTCTGTAAGAAAGAAGAGAAGTTTAGTACCAGAAATCTTCCCAGTTGAATACTTGGTCAAAAAATTCTTTGGGAAGATCCCTAAAACCAAGAGGCCCAAGATAAAAACTATACTAAATAATGATGATGAAACAAGGTAGTGGGTAGTAGAGGTTATGAAGCCTACAACTAGGAAAGTCATACAAGAAAAACCACCCAAAGCCTATGTAGTAGTAAAGACCATCCTCAGTCTTGCTTCAAGGGCTATTGCTATGAATTCTGGAGTGTAAGAAACACCTAGATCTTTCATTAAATATGGAAAGACTAGAAGGACAAGAAAAAATTAAAACAATCCCAATAGAAAATGGCTAAGTACATACATAAACTACAACACCCTAATGCATAAGCATTACCTGATGCTATTAGAGTCATTGATGTGGAGTCTCCTCTGAAAAAAAGCTTCCTTGAATAGGTCAAGAGAGATCATTCAATTGCCCAAGAACATAGTGAATGGATGAGTGCTATACACACTCAAGAAACCCATTACTTTTCTCATTTCACTAATACTAGCGAGAGGGTGGATAGGTTAATGACAACCTTAGATTTAGAAATGAATTCTTGGGAGTTTGAGAAGATCAAATGGGATGAGTATATCATTAATATCATAGAATTTCAAGAGTTTGGCATTGATAAGTTCATGAAGGAGAATTCAGAGGCTAAGGTGGACATCGAATTCTTGTTTGTTGTCCACACCAACTTGGAATGGAGAAATATAGTAATGGAGCAAGCACTAGATGAATGTTCTAAGCTACTAAAAGAAGTGGGCTTCTTAAAAGAAATCTTAATGGCTGACATAAAGTGCATTGATGTGAAAATCACAGGGAATGAAGATCACATTGAAAAAATTTCTAAAGAAGGAGAGGTGGTCTTCTTTGCAAGAATCAAGATGTTGAAATAAACAAGTGAGGTATCAGTTCATGATCTGACCATAGTTTCTAGGGAGGATTCTATGACGATCATTTGCATTTACCACCTAGAGGTTCAAGACAAGAAGTTGGATCACATTGGCCAAATCATGAAGATGTGGAAACTCAAGCTACAACAGTTAGGCATTCTACAATAGAAAGGACTTGTTAGTTTCCTCACTACACATAGAGTATGGAAAGAAATCAACAGTAGGGGTTATGATGACCATGGATCATAGGCCATGAGTGGCACAACTGGAGCTTGAGAAAGACCAAGAGATCTTTGATCTCTTTCTTTACTTTTAGTTAATATGTTATAAACTCTATTGGTGTTTTGCAAGAAAAGTTTCAACTTCTTGCATGGAGTTATGTTTGGTTGGAATTTAGAAAGCCTAAAGTGGCTATATATGTAATATTTTAACCAATCTTAGGGGTCAAGACTCTAAGTTTTAGGTAGATTTCTTGGTTAAGTAAGTATAATTAGCTACTTTTTTGTTTTGATGATAATAGATACTAATAATTTGGTTATTTATATGGTGTCTATCTAATAACCATGGAGGAAATTCCGTAGTTAAGCACGCTCAGGCTAGAGTAGTTTTGGGATGGGTGACCTTTGAGAAAGTCCTAATGCTTCATCCCTGTAAGCATCACCTAGATCCAATAAGTGCTAAGTGTTCCATTTATTCTCATAAGAGATGGATTCATGTCAAATCACTACTCAAGAAACATGGGTCAATGAGTTTGACTCAAAATCACATAGTTAAATACTGATAGCAATATCATAAGAATTATATTGCAAATCATTTTAGAAGGAAGCTGTGTGATTAAACAAAGAGAGAATTTGGAAATTATAAAGACTCACTTTTTGTGAATTTGTGTTTTTCTTGCAAATAAAGTATAATTAATTGGGAGGAAAAACCATTCACTAATAGACATGTCGCTAAAAATTGCATAAGAACACATTTTAGAAGTGACTACAAGAGATGGTTGAGTCAAATCACATGTTTTAGTTGTTTGAAGATTGGCCACATAAGCAATAATTGTCCAACAAGGCCAAAGACACTAAGTAGTGAGTTCAACGAAGGAAAATGAAAGGTAGATGTTGATAATGTCAGAGATGAGATGAACAAGACATGGAAGAAAAAGGAAGTTTGCAACACACCAAGTGTAGATGGGATCACTTCACCCAATGGGTCAAATGATGACACCTCCTCTAATTAATATTAAGAGGATATAATATACATTAGTTACAAAGATTTAGGTATGAAAAGATTACATATGCATGAATAAAGATGTAAGGCATTGATTAGAATCTAGAAGAAATATTTATGTTTTGTTGGTTTTCATTTTATTGTCGAGCATGAAAAGTTTCACTATGGTTGTCGAGTGAAATGATAGTTGATGCTAAGCTATCAAAGTTGATAGTGTTGACCAATCTCATAGTGGTTTTTGAGTTGAAAGAGAAACTTCATGGAAGCCGAGTGAGTCAAAATCTTTATTGAAGCTAAGCTTACAGCTATGTAAGCACTAAGCATTACTTGCAAGGTTTTAAGGTCTATATGATCAAGTTCTAATTATTTGACATCATTTGAATTTGGAGAGCATGGAGAGAAAAAGGAAAATTGAAAGATATTATACCAGTGTTTGCAAGCTGGATTCAACAGTCACTCAACATCATCATAGTAGATTCGTAAAGGTATTTATTGTGTGCCAAGCTACATAGTTTGAATTTTTGCAAATCCTAGTTTACATATTGGTGTCTAGTTATACAACTCTTAAGGCTAAAGGGGGTAAAGAAGTTTTGAGTGTGAAATTGATAAGAAATGAGATCAAACAACCAAATTTTAGAGCCATACCTGATATTTCTTATAAGCAAGATCCATCTGGTGCATTGTCGATGATACCACCTCAAGTTTTGATGATTCAAGATGTAATAAGTTCTTACACATGAAATGTGGGTAGCATAGGAGACATGGAGATTAGGGAAACCTATGGGAAATTATGTTAAGATAGAGCATTGAAGGATGAATTCAAAATTGTAGAGAGAAAAGGGTTGATCCATGCCCTAGATAATGGATTAAGATAGTTTTGAGTAGAAATCATGATAATTCTATATGGTTGGATAATGGACCAGTGAAGATCACCAAGAAAATTGTACATAGAGTAACAAGGTATTCAACACTTGACCAACCTAAAACAATGAGAAGTGACTCTAAAGAGGTCATTGAGAAGAATATAGGGGTAGTGTGGAAAAAACAAGGGATGACGATTAATACTATCTCAAATCCCCTAATTGCATTTTAAGTGAGGATAATAGCACATAAATTCTATCAATCTAGTAGGCTCAACAATATTAGGAATAAGGTGTCTCAACCTTGAATAATTCCTATTCTTATTATTTGTTTTGTAAATGTATTTTGTGAAAATAATGTAATTAAGTGTGAGTGTACATGTCTAGTTGGCATGTTGATTTGTCACTCCACTTGTATGTGTCAGCATCTTGAATTGTGTGTAAGGAGATCATGGCTGAAATAGTTATGATGGGTTCCTATGATGTGCAAGAGCTATCTTTGGAAGATTTGATGATGGGTGAAGATGTGAAGACATGTGGCAATTTATCATTGAGTATTTTACACTTGAGTCTCCATCTAGTGCAAAGGATTCAGGGCATCGACCCAAATTTTTTTTTGGGTTCCTACTTTTCCAGAGAATGGTAAAACCTTAATACGATTGTTCTTTGGAAGTTTCCCTAAAATTGAAAGCACATGATATAAGTGTTTTGAGGGTTGCAAATTGGAGAGAGTGAAAAGTGTATTATTGGTTGCTACTGGATAAGTCTTCCATGTCCTAAAAGAACTTGCATTGCAAGTGTGTTTTAACCTATGTTGAAGATAATACATTGTGCAGGTTTTGGGGGGGGGGGGGGGGGGGGTGAGGTTGTTTTATCAAAAAGGTTTTTCCCCACTGACATATCTTTGTGTTTATGTGTTTTCTTTCTGTATCTATTTTCTGTATTCATGGTTGACTCAAATATTATTTTTTACATAATATCACTTCTAAAATTGTAAGGATTTAATAGGAATTTGCACAATACTTTCCTAAAGGGATTAGTGTAGGAAGCTATTTCTGCACCTGAGTTTCCTTACAAGTAGTGTACCATGTATTTCTATTAACATGGGATATAAGATAGTCAAGAAGGATCATACCTATGACCTTGCTGAGTTGGAGATGCAACAATTGTCAAAAAATTTGGGAGCTATAAGGAAGACCGAAAGTGCACAATGTAATTTTGGTTCAATTCTTGTATGTATATTATTTTATGTACAGAGTACATTTCCCACATTTGGTAAAGTATCCTAAAAAAAAAAGATGTATTGTAGTGAAGATAGGTGACTTTATTGAGCAACTTGGGAATACTTTTGAGTTAGTTATGACTAGCTATTTTGAGGACTTTAAACAATCAATGAAGAAGAGACTGAGGATACCAATTTCACTAATGGAGAAACATTTTAATTATGTTTTCTTTCTAGTTGACATTGATTATACTTATGTTCAAGCTCTTGTTCCAAGGGTAAGGTTGCTAAGGCCACTAAGCTATGAAATCAATGTTGATGAAGCCTCTGCAGCAATAACAATATTACTTGCAAAAGATGTAGATGCTAAGGCTATTGCCTTTGGAAATTATGATGTGGCCAAATCAAAGATAACTATGGATTTGAAGACTACCTCAGTCATTAGGAAGAAGAACAAAATTGTGAAGAAGCTGAAGTAGAAATTTGGTGAAGTAGAAGATGAAGAAGAAGAAGAAGAAGAAGAGGAAGATGATGAAGAAGAAGACATACCTACTCAAGCACCATTGGCCTTGATTCAAGGTTGAGGAGAAGACCAAGCAAAAGAAGTGGAAACTAAAGAAGGTGCTGAGGGAGAAGAATCTAGTGAAGTACCCAAGCAAAAGAAGATGAAAGCTAAGACACTAGCTTCTAGCAAACCAAGGAAGGATGCAAAACCTAAGCCTACAATTCCCTCTAAAGAGAAAGCACAAGTTCTACTACAAAGAAGGCTCAAGAAGTAGTTTTTAGGATTGAACCATGAATGGAAATAACAATTACATTCAAATATAAACAATATCATAAAATAATGGATCACACAGAAAAGAACACAAGACACCAAGATTTAATGTGGTTCACCCAATCCCTAGGCTACATCCACCAAAAAAACAAGTCTAATATTATTACGATCTAGTGATTACAACCTGATTACAATTTGTAATCCCTTACAACTCAATATCCTTGCAAGAACCAATTTTTCCATCACCCATAATGAAAAAATCCCTAACCCTAAGCTCTTTTATACAGGTATTTTTACCATTGTAGGGTTACAATTAATAATTACATGTTGGGTTACAATTAATAATTACATTTTGGCCCAAAATCTTGATAAAATAGGGCCCAATTTTTTTTTTCTCGAGGGCTCCACCCTCGAACCCTTGGACAATAGGGGCCATTATTGGGGTTAGCACCCCAAAACCTCCACTCAAGGAATTATGGAGTATGTACAATAATTCTTTGATTAGTCACCACAATCTAACAATATCCCACTTGGGGACTAATCAGGCTCCACACTAAACAACAATCTCTCACTTGGAGACTGATGTTGTAGCTATGCCACTACTCCATGAGGCTCCCACTAGATCAAACCATCCTGGGCTCTGTTATTCTTTTATTCATGTTTAGTCTAGAAGACTAGCTAAACCTAAAGAGGAGTTCAACTTCTTCCTTGTTACTACCTTTGTAAACATATTTGTTGGTTTGTGATCTATATGTATCTTGTCTAACTTTAATTATCCATCATCCAAAACTAACCAAATGAAATGGTACCACAACTATATGTGTTCAGTGGTTGAATGTAGAGCTGAATTATTTGCAAGATGAATGGCATTCTAACTATCTGTAAACAAATAATTATCCTCTTGAGGGTGTCCCAATTCTTCCAAGAAGAACTGAGGCCATATCATCGCCTTAGCTACCTTTGTAGTGGATAAAGCATCAATCTTCTATAACCTCGAAACCTCACTCATATCTACCCCACCAAAAGTAAAGACATACCTTGTAGTACTTCACCTTGTATCAATATCCCCTACCAAATCTAAGTCAACATAGCCTTGTAAATTAGTAGTAGAGCCCCAAAAGTGTAAACAATTACTAGATGTTTCTCTTAGATATCTGAGAATCCATTTAACTACATTCCAATGGTCAATTCCTGGATGACTCATATACTTGTTAATTACTCCCACTACATGTGCAATATTTGGCCTTGTACATACCATAGTGTACATCAAGCTTCCTATATCTAGAGCATAGGGTACCTTTGAAATCTTATCCTCTTCTTCTTGTGTCTTAGGACACATCTCCTTAGTCAACTTCAAATGACTAGGTAAATGTGTGTTGGCATCTTTAGCATTCTCCATAGAGAAATGTTGCAACACTACCTCAACATAATCAGCCTGAGATAGCATAAATTTCCTATTCTTCCTATCTCTAAAAATATTCATACCAAGGATTTGTTTTGCTGCCCCCAAATCCTTCATAGAAAATGCATGTGCTAATTAGTGTTTCAACCCCTTAATCTAATCCATGTTAGACCTAGCTACAAGCATATCATCAACATATAAACATAAAATAATGTAGCTATCATTATCCAACCTCTTAAAGTAAACACAATGATCTAAATGAGACCTACTATATCCATGCTCATGCATAAAAATATCAAATTTTAGATACCATTGCCTAGGTGCTTGCTTCAAGCCATATAAACTTTTCTTCAATTTGCACACTAAGTTCTCCTTACCTTTGACTAAAAATCCCTGTGGCTGAGCCATATATATATCTCTTCATCCAAATCACCATGAAGGAAGGATGTTTTTACATCAAGCTACTTTAAATACAAATCTTCAATAGCCACAATACTTAAAACGATATGGATAGAAGTCAACTTAACAACAAGAGAAAATATCTCATCAAAATCAATGCCCTTTTTCTATGCAAATCCTTTTACAACTAACCTAGCTTTAAATATTCTCTTACCTCCATCCTCTTCTTTTAACTTGTAAACCCACTTATTCTATAAAGCCCTTTTACCTCCAGGCAACTTGCATAAATCCCATGTCTTATTTTTTAGCAAAGAGTCCATTTCTTCTTTCATTGTAGACTCCCACTAAATCTTAGTATCCACTTGCACAACTTCATCACAACATTTAGGTTCACTAGCATCAGTAACTAAAATAGAATACAAAGAGGGAGAAAATCATTCTAGAGTTCTAATTAGCCTTGTTGACTATCAAACATTCACTGGTGTGTGTGGTATTTTTTGTTGCGGTTGTTGCACATCATGAGGAATGGCTGGAACATCATCTTTTGGGATATCATCCAACACTACATAATCATCTTCTTTCTTCTCATGTTGCTACAACAGATCTTTATATAACACTTTCTCATTGAATATGACATCCCTACTTCTTACAATTTTTTGATTTTTAAAATCCCAAATCCTATAACCAAATTCATTAATGCCATGTCCAACAAATACACATTTCTTTGACTTAGCTTCTAGATTGGTTCTATTTTCAAAATCTATATGAGAAAATGCTTCACAAACAAAGGTTTTGAGAAAAGAATAACTCACCTTCTTACCAGTCTATGCTTCCTCTAGAATATCACAACCCAATGGAGTAGCTAGACCTCTATTAATCAAATATAAAATAGTATTGACAACAACCTCATGCTCCTTGCACACTCCATTATAGTCTTGTTCATGCATTCAACCATTCCATTTTCTTTTGGAGTCCTTGGGATAGTTTTCTGTCTATGAATACCATTAGTGGAGAAATAATCTTCAAATTCATGACTATAATACTCACTACCATGATCAGATCTAAGACATTTTAATTTCATACGAGTCTCATTTTCAACCAAGCATTTCCATTTCTTAAAAGTTTGAAATACATCATATTTCTAAAGAAATAAACCCATACTTTTATAGTTGCATCATCAATGCATGTAACATAATAATGAGAGCCACCAAGGGAAGATACCTAAGCCAGTCCCCATACATCAGTATGCACAAGCTCTAATTTCTCTCATTTTCCTTCCCAGTCTTCACAAAACTCACTCTCTTTTATTTTCCATACACACAAATTGCACAAAAATCTATATTAACACATTTCAGACCTAGTAAAACTTTCTTTGAATGAAGTACTTTCATACCTTTCTCACTCATGTTCCCAAGTCTGTTGTGCCACAACGCTATATTAGAATCTACAAAAACTATTTGTTCTCCCTGTTCAACTGCAACAACTATTCATGAACATTCATTTTATATGAAATAATTAAAGTAGAAGGAAAAATATGACATGTACAAAGATATAAGGTCCCTAGTTTCACACCTTTTGTGACTACAAGGGAGCCTTTTGAAGCCTTCCAATTTTTATCATTAAAAGTAACTATCCAACCCTCATCACTGAGTTGCCCTATTAAAGTTAAATTACTTCTCATCCTTGTAACATGTCTTACCTCATGTATTAGCCAATGATTCCCATTCTTCAACTTAATCTTAATTTTTCCTTTTCCAACAATCTAATAGGGTTCATTAACCCCCAAATAAACAAATTCAAAATCCCCTTGAACATAATCAATGAAATAACCTCTATTAGGTGTAGCATGAAATGAAGCACTAGAATCTAAAACCCATGAATCATCAACACTTTCTAAAGATAGAATCAAAACATCCTCTTTGAATTTCTTACTTACCACATTTGCCTCCTTGTCTCCATCCAGTTTATCTCCTTCATTTTTCTTTCAAGTCCAACAATCTTTCTTTTTATGCCATGGTTTTGCATAGTACCTATAGTCATTTAGTCCTCTTGATTGAGACCTCCCCCCCTTTGACTTTTCTCTTGATTTCCCATGATTTTCAAAATTACTTCCTTTCTCAATCATTCTACCTCAAATTTGTGTGTTCAAAGTACTTCCTAATGTAGATTCACTTGACGATTTCCTACAAGTTTCCTCACTCAAAGTAACACTGATCACATCATCATATTTTAGGGTAATAGGTCTAGGAATATAATTACTCACAGACATTACCAAGCCATTCCAAATTTTAGGCAAAGAACACAAAATCAAGAGAGCTCTACTTTCTTCATCAAAATTGATACCCATAGAAGATAACTAAATAGTAATAGTCTTAAACTCATTTAAATGATCTGCAACAGATCCACCTTCTATCATTTTCATATTAAATAAACACTTCATGAGAAATACCTTGTTTGAAGTAGAGGGCTTTTCATACAGTTTTGCTAGGGTTTGCATCAAATCTTTTGTTGTATTTGCTTTTGTAATATTAAATGGCACCGATGGTTCTAGCCATAATTGAATGCTTCCAAGTTCCTTTCTATCCAAAAGATCCCAGTTGTAATTTGACATAGATCCTTAATTCTTGGTTTTTCCTTCCAACGACTTCCACACATCCTTCTGATAAAGATAGTCTTCCATTTTCATCTCCCATAACTGAAAGTTCTACCCATTAAACTTGTCAACCCTTAGTTTACCCTCATCTACCATCACTCCCACTCAACCATGATACTTTATTGTAGAGGATAATTGAAAAACAACCTCGCTCTGATACCATTTGTTAGGATTAAACCACAAACAAAAATAACAATACATACAAATATAAACAATATCAAAAAATAATAGATCACACAGAAAAGAACATAAGACACCAAGATTTAACGTGGTTCACCCAATCCCTAAGCTATGTCTACCAAAAAACAAGTCTAATATTATTACAATCTAGTGATTACAACTTGATTACAATTTGTAATCCATTACAACTCAATACCACTGCAAGAACCAATTTTCACATCACCACAATGAAACAATCCCTAATCCTAAGCCCTTTTATACAAGTATTTTTACTACTTTAGGGTTATAATTAATAATTACATGTTAGCTGAAAATCCTAATAAAATAAGGCCCAATTTTTTTCAGGGGCTTCATCCTTAAACCCCCAGACAACTGTGGCCTAATGACCCTGACTGTATTGGGGGCTGTCATGTCCAAACCCCTACTTGGGGTCTAGCTTTGAAACTCACTAAGGAATTATGGAGTATGTACAATACTTCCCTGATCAGTCACCACAATCTAACATCATATAGAATAAACCCATCTGGATAAGGTATAAGCATCAAATATAAGACCCAAACCTAAATCTAATATTTGAATAATTAATAAGTATAAAACTCATCTAAAAAAAAAAAAAAATCTATCATAGGAGAAAAATAGACCATGAACATGATACACATCTCCTAATTTAGAATCCATAGTAACCAAAACATCCAAAGGTAAATAAAAAATGTAGAATCAAATTACCAATTTTAAATTACAGTAATATCTCTACACACTATGGAGAGAATTGTAGACCCCATCATAAGCCATGCCATAATACCTTGTTAGAAGTTTCTATAACATATTTATCGATTAAAACAATTGAAAGTAACAACAATGTAGGATGACATAATCTTTGAAACATTGAAAATACACTTTTTATCACTAGAGAATTCCACAATCAAGACCAAAACATGAATACATCTGAATGAGAAGAAATACAAATTCAGCCCTAGTTTGCAGAGGATAACCACTTTGGAAAGATCAATGATTGCAACTCTAAAAATATTAACTAGAATACAACACATGGTACTCTATAAAAATAATAGACATCCAAACTAGGAATACTTATGGATATTATAGTATAAATTCTATCTATCTATGATCATAGACACTTGTCTTCCACTATTCCAAGACCATACATGATATATATACTTGTCCTCCATTATTTTAAGACCATATAAGAAATATTCTTGTCTTCCATGATTTTGTAGTCTAGTAAAAATAATGTACTAGTCTTCCATACTAAAATCTCAACCCTAGATCACCATAAATAGAAAAATCTCAAACCAAAAATCTTGAAGGAACACAAACTTAAAGTCCTCAAAATTTATGGAACACTATTTTTAACACCAATGAAAAAACACAATCATGCATTTCTTATAATCTCCCCCTTTTTCATTGATGAAAAATAACCACTAAAATTAAAATATTAACTCTCCTATACTATAATAACCATTTAATTTATCATTCTGCCCCATATCTATGCAGGAAAATATCAAAAGAAAGACTTTTTTGCTCCCCTTGAGAGAAAAACACAAGCATTAGTCTAGAAGAAACTTTTTGGATAGATGAATCAAATGCATTTTCTTAGTTAGAAGGAGGGGTCATAACCCAAAACTTCCCTGAAGAAACTCAAAAGTGTCATTTGGTAAGGATTTAGTGAATATATCTATAAAATTCTCCTTGGAAGGAACATATTCTAGTCCTACTTCCCTTTAACAACTTTTTCTCTTGGAAAATGGTATCTGGTTAATATATGTTTTTTTCTTGAATGCATACCTAGTTTTTGGAAATATGCATTTCTCTTTTATTATCATGCATAATGGGAGTGACTTAAACAAGCATTACTTCAATATCTCTAGGTGTTTGTTTCATTAAAAATACTTAAGTATAACAAGATTCTACAATAATATATCATGCCTCTATATTGGTTAGAGTATGAAATCCTATTTCTTGTTAGAATTTCTTTAGAATAACTAAGGGGGGGGGGGGGGGGGGTGTGAATCAATTATTCAAGGTCCAAATGTCCCTTTTTTCTTTTCTCTGAGTGTGATAAATCCATTCAATCATTCATTAATGCAAACTTTAACTTTTCTAATTAGAAAGTTACTGTAAATTAACATGCAAGTACAACACATAGGAAATCAACACATGCCATAGTGATTTACGTGGAAACCCAATTTGGGAAAAACCCCCAGTAACATGCTACTCAATTCTCACCCTTATGAAGTGATGCCCTATGAAGGGCCTGCCCTATTAAAGGCTTACAATACACATTGTTAAATGTGACCTCATTGAAGGATTTAACCACCATGTTAAAAGTGGGCTTGGTAAAAGGACTTTATAACATTCACTTGGAATGCCACCCTGTTAAAGGATTTACAAATGGCTATTAGGCCAACCTAATTCCATACGATTTTTAGATCTAATACAATTGCTAAAGAGTATTAGAAAATCTTGACATGACTACAACATACAACTTATCTTGCAGATTTCAAATCACTTCTTAGCTCATATCCTTGCTTGGCCTTCTATCTTTGCAACTCTTAATTTCTTTCCTTTTCTTTCAAGCTTTGTCTTTTTGAGTCTCCATACTCAATGTACTAGTGCAATCATCTCTTCATGACCACTTGTAGAAGTAGAGCCTCTGTGCTCTTCCTTCTCCTAGATGTCTCCTCCTTGACACCCTTTCAATCACTTCATAGATTTTGGCACTTTTGTAGCAATAGGATCAACAACTCCTTGCTTCTTGGTCTATGACTTCTTAAATAGATGTCTTGGAGTTCCTTTTCTCGCTCGATTCTTCCATTTTTCAACTTCAATTTTCATGGATTAGGTAGGATACATTGTATCTATCCCATATTCTATTTCCTCTAGAAGCTTCTTGAATAATCCTTTAAAATTCATCCAAAAATGGTTTACATAAGATTCTACGCCAACAACTCACCATCCTTATCTTCTAACTTTTTCACAAAATTCAATGCAACAACTATGTCAACTTTAGATTTGGTGAATCTTCATCATTTGAAATAATGCAATAGCTCAACACTATTGAAATACTAGTGCTTGACACATATTGTGTTATTCGGCATTAACTATGTTTTTCTTGATGCTCAACACTTGAAGATTACTCGACACATACTACAAATTTTTTGATGCTCAGCACCTGATCTTTACTCTGCACTTGAAGATCACTCAGCACTAACTAAAATTTTTGTTACTCAACTTCTATTAAGAATTTTCTCGGCTTCAACTGACTTTCTTGGCACCTTCTAATGATCAAAGTTAAAGCTTTGCAGTCAACCTTGTTAAAACTTCTTCCAATGTATCTAAGTGTGACCAACCATTATATCTTTGAGTTTTTCATCAATACATTACTTGACCATTGTCTTAACCAATTCTTGCACTTCATTACAATATCATAACTTAACCCTTCCTTTAGGTGCTCTTGTTACATCTTGTCAATCAAATCCTCTTCATCAATCAACTAAGTGATAACGCATGAATCTTGTAAGCAAATATCGTCCCTACATATAGCAGGTTTGACATCAATGACAAAACAATGATTGAAAACAATCTCCCTCTTTGATCTTCAACAACAATGAGCTTTTCAATTAGATTTCCAACAATCTCCCTCTTTGGCATTGATGGCAAACCAAACTGATCAGCCATCAAACTAAACTATTCCACCAAAAGCTTACTAGGTTAGAACAGAAAATCAAATGTCAAAAAGTAAGTTGTAACAACACATCTTCATTTCACTTCTCCCTCTTTGCTGCTGTATCCTTTATCTTTCTTCCTTTGTATTATTCCATTTTTGCTATTTTGATCAACCTCTGAAATCTCCCTCTACTTCTTTAATTCTTTATCTTTAACAATCTTGTTGATCAGTTGTTCACTTCTCCCTCTTTGACATCAATGCCAAAGACATATTAGCATCTTTAATATGTAGATGTAGCTCTTTGAAGATTTAGTCAGTCTATCCCTCTATTACTTCTATTACTTTAGGCATGGATCCCAAAGTAAACATCCTCTACATCAGTGTGTAAAATCTTTGACATTTTTCTTATTTGATGCAGAGCATACTTCCTTTTTGGTTCAAGTAGCTTTAGCTAGGGATATCACCCCTAAATTACCTCTAAGATACTCAAAAGCATCTTTAGGTAGAGCTTTTGTGAATATATCAACAATCTATTCCTTTGAGCTAACATATTCCATTTTCACTTGTTTATCTTCCACTAGCTCTCTTACATAGTGATACTTAATTGCAATGTGTTTAGTTTTAGCATGCATAACTGGGTTCTTTGATATCTTGATAACACTTGTATTATCACAATAAAGTGTTAGTAGCTCAATCACATCTTCCTTCATACCTTGCAGTAAGTGTTTGATCTACATAATATTAGTGTAGTTTATAGTAGCTGCCACATATTCAGCTTCAACAATAGATTGTGAGGTGAAGCTTTGCTTTTTGCCTGTCCATGTGACCAACTTCTTTCCTAAGAAAAGTGCTCCTCCATTGGTGCTTTTTCTATCATCATTGTTACCTCCCCAGTCTACATTAGTGTAAGATTTTAGTTCAAACTTCTCATTCCTCTTGTAGTATAAACCAAAGTCATCAGTTCCTTTCAGGTATCTTAGTATTCTTTTTACTGCCATTAAATGATTTTCTCTTGGATTGGTAGAAAATCTTGCTACTATTCCAATAGCTAATGCAATATCTAGTCTACTATGTACAACATATTGAAATTTTCCAATCATTGAACTATACAATGTTTGAATTACTTCATTAGATTCATCATTCTTTGATAGTTTATGACTTGTTGCCATTGGTGTGCTGACTGGTTTTGAGTCTTCTAGCCCAAATATTTTGAGTACTTCCTTGATGTATTTAGATTGGGTCACAAATATGCCATGCTTCAACTGAAGTACTTGCAATCCAACAAAGAATTTGATTTCCCCAAACATAGACATCTCAAACTCATGCTTCATTTGATCAGCAAAATCTTTGCATAAAACATTTTTTCCTCCAAATATTATGTCATCAACAAAGATTTCTAAAATCAAAATGTCTTTACTTTCCTCATCTTTGATGTACAAATTTTTGTTGTCATCTATTCTTTCAAATCCTATCTTCACAAGATATTTGTGCAGCATTTCATACCATTCTCTTAGCACTTGCTTCAATCCATAGAGTGCTTTATGTAGCTTGTAGACAATGTCCTTATTCTTTTCATCAATAAATCCCTCTAGTTTTTCTATATAGACTTCCTCCTCTAGTACACCATTCAGAAAAGTTGACTTCACATCCATCTTGTAGACTTTGAAACATTTATATGTAGCATATGCAAGTAATGTTCTTACTCCTTCCATTCTTGCAACAGGAGCAAATGTCTCTCCATAATCAATTCCTTCTTCTTGTGCATAGCCTTTGCAAACTAATCTAGCTTTATTTTTTGTTATTTCACCATTCTCATCAAATTTTTTTCTAAACACCCATTTGGTACCAATTACATTCTTATCAACTGGTCTAGGAACTAGAGACCAAGTTTGGTTCTTCTCAATTTGATCTATCTCTTCTTTCATGGCCTTATACTAGTCATCATCTTGTAGTGCATCTTTGACTATTTTGGGTTCAACCTTGCTTAGTAGAGATGATTAATTCTTGATTCTATTCCTTGTCATTGGTCCAACATCCTTATCACTAATGATTTGATCTACAGGGTGATGTCTTCTTACATACTTAGCTAATTTGGGTTCAGTCCTTTTTTCTACGTTTGATCCTTCAACTTTAGAGTCATTTCATTCTTCTTCATCAGGTAATTCATCATTCCTTTCATGTATACTATTTTTAGAAGCAGTTTTTTCATTCTCTCCATTTTGCAGCTCAATTTTTGAATGTAACTCGGCATTCACAGGTTGAGACTCGACAGATACTGAAGTTTGCTGCCAATTCCCAACTTGGTTTGTAGTATTGTCTTCAACTGTCATTCCTTCATAGAAGTATACAAAGGATCTATAATCCTCTATTTTCTTTGACTCATCATTCTAAACTTTTGCATGCTCATCAAAATTTACATTTGCACTCTCTACAACTTTGTTAGTGTTAGTATTCAAACACTTATATGTTTTACTTCTAGTGGAGTATCCAAGAAATATACCTTCATTACTTTTTGCATCAAACTTGCCATTTCTAGTGTCTTTTAGAATATAACATTTACAACCAAACACTTTGAAATGTTTAACATTGGGTGAATGACCATACCATAATTCAAAGTGTTTTGCATTTGTACCTTTCTTGACTTGAACTCTATTTAGTGTGTAGACTGCAGTACTTACAACTTCCCTCTAGTACTTAAGTGCAACATTTTTCTCCATCATCAAGGTTCTAGCATAGTCAATCACTGACCAATTTCTCCTTTTAGCAATACCATTCTATGGTGGAGTTCTTGGTGTTGACATTTTCCTTTTGATAACCTTGTCATTGCAAAATACTTCAAATTCTCTTAATGTGAACTCACCTCCTTTGTATGACCTTAGGCATTTCAGGTTTTTTCCTATTTCCTTCTCAACTCTAGCCAAATACCACTTGAACAATTGAAATGCATCAATTTTTTTTTAAGAACATAGCAATCATAATTTTGGAATAATCATCTATAAATAGCATTTTATATCTATCTCTTAGGTAGCTTTGTACTTCTACCAGACCACATAAATCTATTTGAACTAACTCTAGAACTTCATTGGAAGTGTATGCTTTGCTTTTGAAACTAGATTTAATCATCTTCCCTAGTTGACATTGTTCACACACTATGTTTTTAGGTTTCTTTAACTTGGGAAATCCTCTAACTTTGTTCTTTCTACTAATGCTGATCAGATTATCAAAATTAACATGACCTAGCCTTTTATGCCACAACCACACATCATCAAGTCTAACAATAAGACATGTTTCTTCTTCCATATCTAGGTAAAATAGATTATTCCTAGTTTTTTCACCTTTTCCTATTAGATTTCCATCAATATCATAGATCTTGGCCGTTTTGTTTCCAAATTCCCCTTTGCAACCTACATTGCCTAACTGAGATACACTCAACAAGTTGTAGTTCAATCCTTCAACATAGTATGCATTGTCATATGAAATTTTCTCTGTAAGTTTGATAGAGCCTTTTCCTTTGATTTGACATGGGGCATCATTACTGAATCTAACATTGTTTCCATCATATTGAGTAAAGGTAATGAATTTACTTTTATCTCCTATCATGTGATGTGAGCACCCACTGTCTATGATCCACTTGTCATTCTTTTTCACACAGGTAACCAATGTTGTTGCTTCATCTTCATCTTTGTCTGATTCATCCTTCATGGCTACATAGACTACTTCATCATCATTTTCATCACAAATTTCTTCAACAATGTAGCATCTCTTGCCTTTCTCCTTATAATCTTTGCTATCATTTTCTTTTTTGTTCCTAAACTTGCTTCCTCCTTTAAAGTTTTTCTTCTGTGGGCATCTTGCAGCAATATGACCTGCTTCATTGCAATTGAAAAATGTGATAGGAAGCTTATCTTTGAATTTACCTTTACCTTTATGAAATCTCCTGGCCAGTAGTGCTTCTAACTATTCCACATCTTTCTCATCTGTGCTGCTATCACTAGATGCATGTTTTCCTTTTCTTCTTCTTTTTCTTGATGTCTCCTCCTCTATATCCTTTATTGTCATTTTGGCCTTGAAAGAAGACTCAAGGTTCTCAGGTCTGTAATTGTCAAAATTGGATAGCTCAAATGTAGTTAGTCTTCGAACTATTCCTTCAAAAGTTAGTGTGTTCCCTTGTACACACCTCAACTCTTGAATGGCTGAAACTCTTATAGCATAGATAGGAAGCAGAGTTCTCATGTATTTGTTGATGGATGTTTCTTCTTGCAATTGACCACCTAGACTCCTTATTGCACTCACCACTTCTTTTATTCTTGTAGCATACTAAACAACATTCTCACCTTCCTCTATCTTCATATCATCAAACTTCCCTTTTAGAATTTATCTCTTTGCTTTCTAGACATTCTGATCACCTCCATAGATATCTGATAGGGTTTTCCAAATCTTGAATGTAGTGTCACAGTCTTTGACATCATCATATTTAGTATAGATAAGTGTAGAGGCAATCTCCAACATTTCTTGATTGTACTCCTTTTTGTTCAAATCATCTATAGTAAGAGGTCCTGCTAGAGTTACATGTTCTGTTCCAATTGAAGTTTGTGCATAGTCACCTATTGATCCAAGGTACAATTTCATCAAACTCTGCCATGCAACAAAGTTTTCTTTGTTAGCCTTGGGAACTTCACTCTTGGACATCTTGATCTTCCTACTTCTAGTACCTTGAAACTAAATTAGCATAAGGCTTTGATACCAATTGTTACAATTGCTTTAGAATAATTGAGAGGGGAGGGGGTGAATTAGTTATTCAAGGTCCAGATGTCCCTTTTTTCTTTTCTTTGAGTGTGATAAATCCATTTAATCATTCATTCATGCAAACTTTAACTTTTCTAATTAGCAAGTTACTGTAAATCAACATGCAAGTACACCACATAGGAAATCAATACATGACATAGTGATTTATGTGGAAACCCAATTTGGGAAAAACCACCAGTAACATGCTACTCAATTCTCACCCTTCTGAAGTGATGCCCTATGAAAGGCTTGCCCTGTTAAAGACTTACAATACACACTATTAAATGTGACCTCATTGGAGGATTTAACCACCCTATTAGAAGTGGGCCTGGTAAAAGGACTTTAGAACTTTCACTTGGAATGCCACCCTATTAAAGGATTTACGAATGGCTATCAGGCCAATCTAAGTCCATAGGGTTTTTAGATCTAATACAATTACTAAAGAGTATTAGAAAATCTTGACCTTACTACAACATACAACTTATCTTGCAGATTTTAGATCACTTCTCACCTCATATCCTTGCCTGGCCTTCTATCTCTGCAACTCTTAATTGCTTTCCTTTTCTTTCAAGCTTTGTCTTTTTGAGTCTCCATACTCAATGTACCAGTGCAATCATCTCTTCATGACCACTTGTAGAAGTAGAGTCTCTATGCTCTTCCTTCTCCTAGATGTCTCCTCTTTGACACCCTTTCAATCACTTCACAGATTTTGGCACTTTTGTAGCAATAGGATCAATAGCTCCTTGCTTCTTGGTCTATGACTTCTTAAATAGAAGTCTTGGAGTTCCTTTTTCTGCTTGATTCTTCTATTTTTCAATTTCAATTCACATGGATTAGGTAGGATACATTGTATCTATCCCATATTTTGTTTCCTCTATAAGCTTCTTGAATAATCCTTGAGAATTCATCCAAAAATTGTTTACATAAGATTCTATGCCAACAACTCACCATCCTTATCTTCCAACTTGTTCAAAAAATTCAATGCAACCACTATGTTGGCTTCAAATTTTGTGAATCTTCATCATTTGAAATAATGTAGTAGCTCAACACTATCAAAATACTGGTGCTCGACACATACTATGTTATTCGGCATTAACTATGTTTTTCCTAATGCTCAGCACCTAAAGATTACTTGGCACATACTAAATTTTTTTTGATGCTCAACACTTGATCTTTACTCAGCACTTGAAGATCACTTGGCACTAACCAAATTTTTTTTTACTTGGCTTCTATTAACAATTTTCTTAGCTTCAACTAACTTGCTTGGCACCTTCCAATGATCAAAGTTAAAGCTTTGCAGTCAACCTTGTTACAACTTTTTCTTCCAATGTATTTAAGTGTGACCAACCTCTATATCTTTGAGTTTGTCATCAATAAATTACTTGACCATTGTCTTAACTGATTCTTGCACTTCATTACAATATCATAACTCAACCCTTCCTTTAGGTGCTCTTGTTACATCTTTTTGATCAAATCCTCTTCATCAATCAACTAAGTGATAGTGCATGAATCTTGTAAGCGAATATTATCCCTACATATATTTGGTTTGACATCAATGGAAAAATGATGATTGAAAACAATCTTTTACAACAATCTCCCTCTTTGATCTTCAACAACAATGAGCTTTTCAATTAGATTTCCAACATTTCTTACTAAACCATAAGACCAATTTGTCTCCTAAGAAGAATCCCCTACCACTAGTACTTCTTATGTTTTCAATACACTTGATCCAATCAACATTAGTATAGAAATTTATATTAATGTTAAGTTTTCTTTTATACCTTAATCCATAGTCCTTTGTACCTTTTAAGTATTTGAAAATTATTTTTAAAACTTTCTCATGGCTAGTTTTTGTTTTAGAGTAAAACCAAACAACTAAGCATATAACTTGCATAATATCTAGTCAATAAGGAGTAAGATAAATAATCAACCAATATTTTTTTACTTTTTTTGAGTCTACCTATGGAGATTCATCATCCTTTCTAAGATTGATACCAAGAGCCATAGGTATTATAAAATATTTACAATCATCATTGCATACCTTTGTAATATATATATCATTCATATATTTATTTTGAGAAATAAAAATTGCATCAGTTGTTTAACTAGCCTATAAACTAATAAAATATGTTAACTCATTTTTCATGGACATTTCAAATTCTTTGCACATTTTTGTGGTAGACTCTTTGTACATTTTCTCATCCCCTCCAAAAATGATGTCATCTATATACACTTGTATCACCTTATATTTTGAAAGAGATATTACTATAAAAAATTCCTTTCTCAAATATTTTATATATTTTATATTTTCCCAATATTGCATACTAATCCCTAGGTGCCTATTTCAATCTATAAGCAACCTTCTTTGTTTTTCACACCATATCAAGCTATTTCAAAATCTCAAGACCTTTTGGTTTCTCTATATAATTATACCTCATGCTCTCCATGCACAAATTCATATTTTACATCCATTTGATATACTTTGAAGTTATTATAGGTAGAAAATGCAAGAGACATTCTTATAGCTACCATCCGTTCTACTGGAGGAAACATTTCTTCAAAATCAACCCCTTTTACTTATGACTAGTCTTTCCATACTAGTCTATCCTTATTCCTTATAAATTTACCTTTCTCATTTAACTCATTCCTAAACACTCACTTGGTGCCTATTTCATTTTTTTCTACCAACATGGGTACAAATTCCCAAGGTTCATTCTTTAGTATTTGACTAAGTTCATCTTTTATTTCTTTGATTCAACAATCTTACTTTCTTGCAACTTTATAATTTTTTGGTTCAACCATTTATAGAAAATATTAATTTATCTATTCTTTTCATCCAAAAATCCTTCTTCAAGTTTGACCATAAACATCTTATTACATTTAGTTTTTGGATTTTATTGTGTAAATTTTTATCATCAATGTTTCAGATCACACTACATGATCCATGATCACAATGTACATGCAAATGAAGGGAGGAGAAAAATGGGAGATTGCAGACCAAGAATCCAATAAAAGGAGGGTGTGGAAAAGGTAGCACAAAAATTGAGTACACCTACGAACAAGGACAAAAGACCTCAAGATGACTCAACAAGAGGAAAGAGTAGAAGGAAGGAATAAAAAGAAGTCAAGAAATTTAAAAGAACATAAAATATAAGAAATAAAATAAACATAAACATAAAAATGACAACCAGAAAGAATGAAATAAAAGATAACACGCAAACACACATTATATATATACGTAAATACACATGTATGTAAATGCATATGTATATATAAATACATGTATATATGCAAATCTACAAATATGCAAATGCACCCTATATAAATATATCAACATAAAAATGCATATAAGTAAATGCACATGTGTGTGTGTGCGTGTATATATATATATATATATATATAGACAAATATATGTATACATGTACATATGAATATATATACATAGTACAAATCTATATGTGTATATATATGTATATATGTGTATATTGTATACATATATATATATCCACATCCTAGTCCATAAAACTTGAAGAAATAAAAAACCAATAATAATAACTAATAATAAGAATAATAATAATAGTAATAATAATAACAATAAAAATAAAATAATAAAAAATATATGTATATATATTAATTATAATATAAATGTAACAAAAAAAAAAATATATAGACATTTAAAAAAATAAAAAAATAAAAAAATAATAATAAAAAATAAATACTAAAAGTAATAATAATAAAAATAAAAATATAAAAAAAAAATAAAAAAATAATAATAATATAAATGTAACAAACAAAAAATACATGCCAATAGTGGCATGTTTTGATTTTTAAGTTGTTGAGTTGTTATCCTTGCCATCAAGGTTCAAATCTAATGGGGATGAGGTCCTCTGTTTGTGGCCTCACTGGTTCATAGCTCTAGATCAATACATTTACCCCTCTTTAAAAAAAAAAATTGAAAAAAAATATATATAGTAAAAAAAAACTGCCACAAGCCACATGACAAAAAGGAAAGGAGCCACAAAGTGACCATGAAAGGAGGCAACATGCCACAAGCCACATGACACAACAAAAAGGAGCCATGAAGTGAATAGGGAGACATCAAGTTGAGGCTACAAAGGACACAAAGAGTAGGGGGATGGAAGAACCCTAGGGCAAGGAAAAAAACTAAGCTAGCCAAAAAGAGGAGAAAAAACAAGGAGGACGAGATAGAAATATGAGGAGGAGCTATGAGGAACAAATCACAAAGAGATAAGAACAATCATAGGTCAACTGAAAACATGACACATGGGAGGGGGAGAAAGGTCAAGAAGAGAGTAGGTGAGAGAGCCTAAGGGTTGAGATCAAGGGACACCAAGAGTTATTCAGATGCTAGCCATCATTGTGATTTAGGTTATTAAAGATCTCAATCACCTCTTTGAACTTTTTGTTAAAGAAGTTGTCCTTCCTAGAAAAAATTGAAGCATCCTCTAAGAAAATATGATGCTTGGTGGAAGAAGAATGCTCAGCAAGGGAAGATTTAAGAACACATTCATGCCTAATATCTATTGAATGTTCTTTAAGTCTAGTGTGGAAGTAGTGACCAATTTCACCTATGTAGGGGGTGCCACATGAGAAATGAACCTTGTAGACCCTCGACTCTAGAAAAGGGTTCCTAGAGTCCTTAAGAGTAGGAAGGTATTTGTTGAGGGTGAAGAAGGGCTTGAAGGAAGCACAAATCCATTTTCTAACCAAAATCTTGGAGATTTTATGGGAGATTCCCTCAATAGAGGGAAGGGAGATGAAAGGAGGTAGGCTAGGAATTTGGCGTTGGGGGGGGGGGGGGGGGGGGGGTGGGGGGTGCAAAGATGGCGAGAAAAATAGACCTAGCATGATGGAAGGCTCTGAAAAATTTCCTATTAGAATTACCATTCTTCAAAAAAACTTGATGAAGATGAGCCATCTCAAGAGGTAAGTGATCATCATCATAGATCCGAAGGGATCTCAAAGCAAGGGTTTTGAGAGTGCCCTCTTTCTGGTTAGGATGGTGGTGGGAGGAGGCATGAAGGTAGTGATTAGTATGGGTAGCTTTGTGGAAGATACAACAACCAAAAGAGCCCTTCAGTTTCTTAATGATCAAAACATCAAGAAAAAGAAAGGAAATTGTTGGACTCAACTTCCTTGGAGAAAGGTATACATGAAAATAACTTGTTGAGGCAATTGTGAAATTCTTCCAACTTTTCTAGACCATGGGGCCAGTAGATGTTGGTGTCCTCCACATATCGCTTCAACCACTTAGGTTTAATTGGGTTTGTGCGAAGGAAAAAATCCTCAAATTGTTCCATGAAGATGTTGGCAATCACAGGAGAGAGGGGGGAGCCCATGGCTATCCCTTCCACTTGCTCATAGATCATACCTTGGAAGGAAAAGAAGGTGGAGCACAAGCATAATTCTACTAAAGAGGCAATCTCAACATCAAACTTGCGCTTGAAAATCTCAATAAAATCTAGGATGGGAATCTTGGTGAAGAGAGAAATAACATCAAAGCTAACCAAGATGTTGCCACTATCATATCTTGCATCCTTAATGAAGTTGACAAAATGATAAGAATCTTTGATGAATGAGTTAGAATTACCAACTTGGGGGGCCAAGAGCTTAGCCAGATAGGAGGCCATAAACATCTCTATCACAAATTATTTGATCTTCAAAATTTCCTTAAACATACTTAGTAGGAGTCTTTACAATAATTTCTGGTTTAGTCTGTATATAGAATTTCTCTTCTTCATCTTCTTTTATATCATCCCTATATTTTAAAATTAAAGGAATTAACATCAATCAATAATTGGAGAAATATGACTCCAATCCTTGCATACTTTTACATATGCACTTTAGAAAATATTGTTTAGGCTCTTATTAAAACATCTATAGGCTTTTGTATCTATTGAATAGCCTAAGAAAATTCCTTTATCAACTATTGTATCAAATTTTCCCTATCTACCTTCATCCCTTCTAAGATAACACTTTTTTTTGAATATCTTGAAGTTTCTTATACTAGGATGTATTCCATACCAAAGTTCTAAAGATGTCTTTGTATGTTTTTCTTTGATTTTCACTATGTTAAGAAGTTACACAACTCTATGCTTATTGTCCTTTTACTATATATTGGCTAGAGTAGCATCTTATAGCATAGTCCTATCCATTAAACAATCTTACTATTTTTTCTTTCATTTACTCCATTGTGTTCATGAGTAGTAGATGATAAGTATTATATTCTCATTCCATTCATATAACGAGGAACACCAAAATTATTTTATGTGAATTCTTCACTGCTATCATATCTGAAACATTTTATTTTTCTAGCAAGTTTGATTTTCAACATTGATTAAACAATTTGAATATTTAAAATACTCCATATTTTTCTCCTAGAAATGTTACTCAATCCATCCTCAAGTAATCATCAATTAAAAACATAAAGTACCATTTAGGGATATTGTTTTTGTTGACCCACAAAGATGAGTATGAATCAATTCCATGTTTTAATAATATTCCTTGATTTAAATGATCTCTTTCCCTCCTCTCCAATTTAATATTCTCTATAAATGATATCCATGAGTTTGATACTTATTGGAAAATATCTAACAAATTCAATTTTACTTATTTTCACAATGTTATCAAAGTTTACATGTTGTAATATTTATTTTTTTGTATTTTTTTGAAATTTTCTCTTTTTTTGGTATTATCAAGGTGCCTATTGCTAGGTTTTCACCAAGATACTGATTTTTTTTTTAGGACTTTTAAGTATGTACAAAGAGTTTTTGAAAGCATGTTAGCTGTAGAACCTCTTCACATGAAGAGTGTTGATTGACTCCTTGTTGAGAGTAAATTGAAAACAGTAAAAGAGGGAGATTGTTGAGAATAGATTGAAGAAGATTGTTGAAGAAGTATGATCAATATGTTTCAATCATTGTTTTGTCACCAATATCAAACCTACTATTTTATGGTAAGACAACTACTTATATGATTTAAGTACTATCACTTATTTGATTAATGAAGAGGATTTGATCAAAAGATGTAACAATAGCACCTAGAGGAAAAGTTGAGTTATGCTTATGTAAAGAAGTACAAGAATTAGGTAAGATAGTGATAACATGATGTATTGATAATCTACTTAAGGTTAGAAAGGCTAGTTACACTAAGAAATTTTAGAAGAATAAGTTAAACAAATTTTGTCTACTAAGCTTGACTGAGTGGATAGTAGGTACCAAGCAAAGTCAATGTAATTCGAGTAGAAAATTAGTTGGAGCTGAGTAAAAGTCTACTCTAGTGTATGTCAAGAAAAACATTGGATGCTGAGTAAAGTTTAGTTGATGTCAAGCACTAGTAAACTTTAGTTCATGCTAAGTAATTTCACAGAGGATGCCGAGCAATGCAGTATGTGCTGAGCATCAAAAGCCAGAGAATGTCGAGTGGCTACATTATTTAAAAGATCATGAATTCGATGGATCTAAGATGAAAAGTTTGTTTTCTTAGATTGTGTGAACTAGGTGGAAGATAAGATTGATGAGATGGTGGCACAAAATTCTAGGTAAACCATTTGTAGGTGAATTCAAAGAGGATTCAAGGATAATTTTCTAGAAGAGATATGAAATATGGGGTAGATTCATTGTATCCTACCTAATCTATCCTAACCCTAAATTGGATGATGGAGAATGAATGGAAAAAGATCTTAATTTTCTATTTATAAGAATGGCTATTCAAAAGCAAGGGTTATCATGTGCAAGAACCTAAGGAAGACAAGGAGTCAAGGGTTTTTCTTCATCAAGTGACATAAGTGAAAAGTTTGCATTGGCATGTTAAGGAAGAAGGCTTAAGGTTATGAATGCTTGAAGGGTGAAAAAACTATTAGAGCTGAAATGTGTGAAGGTGAAGAAGAATGGAGGACTAAAATAGAGATCTATAATCTACAAATGGAATTTTAAGTTGTTATCAAATCAAGTCTTACTGTTACTCTCTAATGATTGTATTAGTCTAGGGTAAATCCTTTGGATTAAGGTTGACCTAAAAATCATTTGTAAATCCTTTAATTGGGTGACATTCTAAGTGAATGGTATAAAGTCCTCTAACAAGGGTCACTCCTAACAGGGTGATTGAAATCATTTAACAAGGTCACATTTAACAATGTGTATTGTAATCTTTAATAGGGTTGGCCTTTCATAAGGCATCACTTGAGAAGAGTGAAAAAGAATAGCATGTTATTGGTGGTTTTTCCCAAATTGGGTTTCCATGTAAATAATTTTGTCAAGTGTGTTGATGAATCTATTATGTTTCATGTTTACATTTCTACAAGTTGATTTGGTAGTAACCTACAACATTTAAGTGATTGCATAATCTTATGGATGAATGCATGATGATAAATGTTTAATGGGTTCACTAAGATGTGAAAATTTTTATTTATACATCTGGACCTTAGATAACTGATTCACACCCCCCCTCTTAGTTATTGTAAAGTATTCCAACAATTGGTATCAGAGTCATCTACTTAAGAAGACTAGTTTGAAGGTACTAGAAACACAAAGATCAATATGTCAAAAAGAGAAGTACCCAAGCTCAATAGAGATAACTTTCCTATATGGAAAATTTTGATGAAGCTACACCTTGGAGGACTTGGAGATCATGCACAATCTACCATTACTACTAAGCATATTGATCCTGCTAGTGCCCCAACTGCTGATGATATAAAAAAGAAGAAAGAACATAACTAGGCAATGCTAGAGATTGCCTCTACCCTAAGTTATGCTGAATTTGATGATATCAAAGGGCTTGATAGTGCAAAGAAAATGTGGGATGCCCTAACCACCATCTATGGAGGAGACACCAATGTTCTAAGAGCCAAAGCTAAAAGTCTCAAAGGTAAATTTGATGATATGGGAATGGAAGAAGGTGAAAACATTGCTCAATATGTTGCAAGAATAAAAGAAGTTGTTAATGCAATAAGAGGATCTAATGGTAAAATAGATGATGATACTATACTAAACAAAGTTTTAAGGACACTATTGCCTATCTATGCTATTAGAGTTTCTACAATTTGAGAACTAAGATGCATACTAGGGAATAATCTATCACTTGAAGGTCTAGTAGGTAGGCTCACTGCTTTTGAGCTATCTAACTTTGATAATTACAAATTTAAAAATATTGAATCTAGTTTCAAAGCTAAGGTGTCATTGAAGGAACCTAATGAGAAGAAGAAAAAAAAGATAAAGCATGTGTCTAGTGATAGTGATACAGATGAGGAGGATGTAGAACAACTTGAAGCACTATTGGCAAGAAAATTCCACAAAAGTAAAGGCAAGTTCAAAGGTAAATTACCTATCATTTGTTTCAATTTCAATGAGGTTGGTCATATTGTTGCTATATGTCTAGAGAAGAAAAACTACAAAGGTGGTGACAAGTACAAAAGTATGAGAGATGAAGACAACAAGGACTACAAAGATAAAGGAAAAAATTCTTGCTATATTGTTGAAGAGGAAACAAAAGATGAATATGATGAACATGATGATGAAGTTGTGTATGTCACAATGAATGATGAATTAGATGAAGATGAGCAACTACACTTGTGACTTGTGTGAACAAGAATGACAAATGGATAATTGATAGTGGGTGTTCACATCACATGACTAGAGACAAAAGTAAGTTCATTACCTTGAATTGTTATGATGGAAATAGTCTAAGGTTTGTTAATGATGCACCATGTTTGATAAAAGGAAAAGGTTCTATCAAAACTCACAGATAAGATTTTATGTGACAATGCTTACTATGTTAACTATAATCTCTTGAGTGTGTCACAATTGAATAACTTGGGATGTAAGGTTGAAGTTGAAAAAAATATTTCTAAGATATATGATACAAATGGAAAACTGATTGGAAAGGGTGATCACACTAGGAGTAATCTATTCTATCTTGATATAGAGGATACTACTTGTCTAATTGTAAAATTTGATGATGTATGACTATGGCACAAAAGTTTATGTCATGTTAATTTTGATAACTTGGCTAATATCAATAACATGAGAAAATTTAGAGGTTTTCCTAAGTTGAAGAAGCCTGATAATATAATGTGCAAAAAATGTTAGTTAGGCAAAATCAAAAAGTGAAGTTTTAAGAGTAAAACTCATACCTCTAAAAGTATACTAGATATTGTTCATACTGACTTGTGTGGACCAATTGAAGTGCAAAGGTACAAAGGAGATAAGTACATTATGTTTTTTGTTGATGACTCTTCTAGATTGATGGCAGTTATGTTTTTGAAACAAAAATCTAATGCTTTCCAAATGTTTGAGTGGTAATTAGCAAGAGTTGAGAAGGAAACAGGTAAAAGTCTAAAGTGTTTGAGATCTAATAAAGGAGGAGAATTTACATCAAATGAGTTTGAGAAGTTCTGTAATGGTAAAGGAATCAAAAGACAAACATCTGCACCTAAAACCCCTCCACAAAATGGAATAGTTAAAAGAAGAAATAGGTCTATAATGGACAGTGCTAGAACACTCATGATGGAGAAAAATGTTACTTTAAAATACTAGAGAGAAGCTGTAAGTACACTTGTCTATACCTTGAACTATGTACAAGTCAAGAAAGGTACTCATTCAACACCTTTTGAACTGTGATATGGATACTCACCCAATGTAAAATACTTTAAGACATTTTGAATCAAGTATTAAATTCTTAAAGCCTTTAGGAATGGTAAACTAGATGCAAAAAGTGAAGGTATATTCCTAGGAAATTCCACAAGAAGTAAAGCTTATAAGTGTTTAAATACTAACACTAATAAAGTTGTGGAAAGTGCAAATGTAAATTTTGATTAGTATACAGAAGTACATGAGGCTGAAAATATGAAAGAACCATAGGAATACAAATCATTTGTATATTCTTATGAAGGAATGCAAGCTGAAGAAGATGCTACACATGAAGCTACAAACCAACAAAAATTTTATTGACTATCGAGTCACATACTATGAATGTTGAGATACATTCAGGAACCAAGTTACATTCAGATGCCAAGTTATAGAATGAAGTTGAAGCACATTCTGATTCTAAGATTAGTACACATCAAAGAGATGTTGAGCTACCTGATAGAGATGTACATAGTGAGTCTCAAGTTGAAAGATAAATTGAGGAAACTAGAGCTGAACCAAGATTGTCCAAATATGTTAAGAGACATCATCTTTCTATGAAATCATTGGAGATAAAGATACATATTTATTCAGCATGAAAGAATATAAATTAGTGAGACATGGCTTAGAAGATGTGGGCTAGAGTAAAGCCATGGAATAAGAGATTGAACAAATTTATAAAAACAAAACATGGAATCTAGTTCCTAGACTAGAAGACAAAAATGTGATTGGAATTGAGTGGGTATTTAGAAACAAGTTAGATGAAAATCGTGAAGTCACAAGGAACAAGGAAAGATTATTTTGCAAAGGATATGCATAAGAAGAAGGAATTGATTATGGAGAGACATTTGCCTTTGTTGCTAGATTGGAAGGAGGAAGAATCTTACTTTCTTATTCTGCATACAAAGGTTTCAAATTTTATCAAATGGATGTTAAATCTATATTTCTAAAATGCATATTAGAGGAAGAAGTTTACAGAGAACAACCAAAAGGTTTTGTTTATGTTAACAATAAGAACATGGTATGTAGATTACAAAAAGATCTATATTGTTTGAAATAAGCACCAAGAGCATGGTATGAAAGAATTCATAATTATCTTGTGAAGATTGGATTTGAAAGGACTAATGATAACAACAACATGTACATGAAGATAGAAAAAGACAAAGGTATTTTGTTATCTAAAATTTTTGTTGATCATATCATATTTGGAGGTCAAGATGATTTATGTAAGGCTTTTGCAAATGAAATAAAACAATAATTTGAGATGTCTATGTTTGGAGAGATCAAACTCTTTGTGGGATTGCAACTATATCATATGAAATATGGTATATACATCACTTAGTCAAAATATGTCGAGGAAATACTAAAAACTTTTGGATTAGAGGATTTCAAACCAATAAGTACACCTATGGTAATAGGACATAGATTGTCAAAGAATGATGATTCAACTGAGGTGGATCAAACATTAAACAGGTCTATGATTGGCAAATTATAATATGTAGTACATAGAAGACCTGACATTACATTATCTATAGGGATAGTTGCAAGATTCTCTGCTAATCCCAAGGAGAATCATTTGATGGCTATAAAGAGAATAATGAGATATTTGAAAGGAACAGAGGAGTTTGGTCTATACTATAAGAAAAATGACAAATTTGAATAAAGATCCTATATTGATGCTGATTGGGCTAGAAACATTGATGACATAAAGAGCATCAGTGGAGGAGAATTTTTCTTAGGCAAGAGGCTGGTTACTTGGACTAGCAAGTGTTGGGTGATGCGACACGCTCCCCTGCCCACAGGTGGTTAATTATGTGGTGTTCCATGTTCACTAACAGTCATGGCTTTTGGTGCAATGGCAAAAAAGCCCTACAATTGGTATCAGAGCCTGGTTTTGGCCTGGTCATGGGTTCAAATCTCCCCGGTGCCATCACGACCCGCGTAAGCACTTGGTATGCGCATCGAGGGGGAGATTGTTGGGTGATGCGATGCGCTCCCCTACCCACAGGTGGTTAATTATGTGGTGTTCCATGTTCACTAACAGTCATGGCTTTTGGTGTAATGGTAAATGGGCCCTACAGCAAGAAACAAAATTACACCTCACAATCTATCGCTAAAGTTGAATATGTTGCTACTACTATAAATTGTACAAACATTGTACAAATGAAATAAGGTATGAAGGAAGAGATCACAGAACCAATGACACTTTATTTTGATAATACAAGTGCTATGAACATATCAAAGAATCTTGTGATGTACACAAATACTAAGCACATTGTAATCCAATATCATTACTTTAGAGAATTAGTTCAAGATAAAGAGGTGAAGATGGAATATGTTAACACAAAAGAGAAAATTTCTAATATCTTCACAAAAGCATTACCTAAGGATGCTCATGAGTATCTAAGAGGTAAACTAGGGGTGATACCCCTATCAAAGGCTATCTGAGTAACAAAAGGAGTTCCCTGCATCAAATAAGCTAATTTTCATATGTTAAAAATTGATGCAGTGGATCTTACTTTAGGAATTTCCTAAAGTAGTCAAAGAATAAATACTTCAAATTAGTCACAAGCAAGGTGGCAAAGGAAGAAACTAAAGAAGCCTGTATCTGCATGTTAAAATGCAAGTCTTTAGCATTATTGTCAAAGAGGGAGAAATACAAGAATGAATTAAAACTAATCTTAGAAAAAGGGAGATAATTATTGATCAAAAGAACAAAGAAAGAGAAATACTAACATCTACTGAGTAAGGGGGAGATATAAGAAATAATTTAGAGGGAGTTATAAGGAAGAGTTTTGTAACCTATTTAGAAGATGGAAGTTGCTAATAGAGGGAGAGATTTCAATACAAGGAATTATCTTTTGCTATTTCGTTGGTCTTAGTATTTTAACCTAGCCAATTTGGTTGATCAGTTTGGTTTGACATCAATGCCAAAGAGGGAGATTGTTGAGAGTAGATTGAAAATATTTAAAGAGGGAGATTGTTGAGAATAGATTGAAGAAGATTGTTGAAGAAGTATGATCAATATGTTTCAATCATTATTTTGTCATTGATGTTAAACCTACTATTTTCTAGTAATAAAACTACTAATATGATTTAAGTACTATCATTTATTTGATTGATGAAGAGGATTTGATCAAAATATGTAGCAATAGTACCTACAGGAAAGGTTGAGTTATTCTTATGTAAAGAAGTACGAGAATCAATTAAGATAGTGATAACATGATTTATTGATAATCTACTTAAGGTTACAAAGGCTGGTTACACTAAGAAGGTTTAGAAGAACAAGTTAAACAAAGTTTATCTACCAGGCTTGATTGAGTGGATAATAGGTGCTGAGAAAATTTAGTGCAAGCTAAGTAGAAAATAAGTTGGATTCTAGTAAAATTCTACTCTAGTGTATGCTGAGAAAAATAGTGGATGCTGAGTAAAGTCTAGTTAATGCCGAGTACTAGTAAACTTTAGTTCATGTCGAGTAATTTCATAGAGGATACTAAGCAACACAGTATGCGCCAAGCATAAGAAGCCAAATAATGTTGAGTGACTGCATTATTTAAAAGATCATGAATTCGATGGATCTAAGTTGACAAGTTTATTTTATTGGATTGTGTGAACTAGGTGGAAGATAAGATTGATGAGCTGGTGGCACAAAATTCAAAGAAAACCATTTTTAGGAAAATTCAAAGAGGATTCAAGGAGAAGTTTCTAGAAGAGATATAAAATATGGTGTAGATTCATTGTATCCTACCTAATCTATCCTAACCCTAAACTGGATGATGGAGAATGAGTGGAAAAATATCTTAATTTCCTATTTATAATAATGGTTGGTCAAAAGCAAGGGTTTTCATGTGTGAGAACCTAAGGAAGACAAGAAGTCAAAAGTTTTTCTTCATCAAGTAACCTAAGAGAAAATTCTGCATTGGCATGTTAAGCAAGAAGGCTTAAGGATATGAATGCTTGAAGGGTGAATAAGCTATCAGAGCTGAAATGTGTGAAGACTAAGTAGAATGAAGGACTAAAATAGAGATCTATAATCTACAAATGGAGCTGTAAGTTGTTACTAGATCAAGCCTTACTATTACTCTCTAATAATTGTATTAGTCTAGGTTAAATCCTTTGGATTAAGGTTGACCTAATGGTCATTTGTAAATCCTTTAACTAGGTGACATTCCAAGTGAATTCTTTTAAGTCCTCTAAAAAGGTTCACTCCTAACAGGGTGAATGCAATCCTTTAATGGGGTCACATTTAATAGTGTGTATTGTAACCTTTAATAGGATTGGCCTTTCAGAGGGCATCACTTTAGAAGAGTGAAAAAGAGTAGCATGTTACTAGTGTTTTTTCCAAAATTGGGTTTCCACATAAATCATTGTGTTAAGTGTGTTGATGAATCTATTATGTTTCATGTTTACATTTCTACAAGTTGATTTGATAGTAACCTACAAGATTTAAGTGATTGCATAATCTTATGGATGAATGCATGATGATAAATGTTTTATGGGTTCACTAAGCTATAAAAAGTTTTATTTATACATTTTGACCTTGGATAAATGATTCACCCCCCTCTCTTAGTTATTTTAATGAGTGATATTTCTCCCTCAGTTGTTGAAAGTTGGTAAGCACTAGATCTAAACACTGTAGTAACTATGTATGGACAAAGCTAGTTGGGTTCAAACTTCCCTTTCTATACTTGTTGTTGTTAACTTTTAGAGTTCTCCCTCAAGACAAGATCACCCACTTGGAAGTCACGTGGCTTGAATTTCTTATTGTTGCTCTTAGACATATGCTTTTGGTAAGCTTGGAGATGATACACACCACTTGTTGACATTAATCTAACAATTATATCTCTTGAAGCCAAGATATTTTGTAATCATCATCAGTAGTGAGGTTTTTCATAGAGATTCTCAAAGTATGAATCTCAACCTCAATTAGTAGCACAACATCTGCTCCATATACAAAAGCCAAGGGTGTTTTTCTCATTGAAGTTCTGATACTAGTTTTGTAAGCCCATAAAGATGGATTATTCTAAAGGTGTCTATCCCTTCCAAATTTTTTGACTATGTGATTTAACATCTTAAGGATATCATTGTTGGATACTTTTTCTTGGCCATTACCCTAGGGGTAATAAATAAAAGACCAATGCTACTTGATTCTGAGTTTTGAGCACAACTCTTTAAGATCCTTATTTTTAAATTGTCCCCTGTTGTCAATAATGATGGAGGATGGTACACCATACCTACATATGATGTAATTCAGAATGAATAGAGGTATATTTTTTTTCCATTTGTTGTAGAGAGAGGGACTACCTCTATCCATTTAGTGAATTAGTTTTTAGCTATGATAATGAACTTGTGTGTATTCGAAGAAGATAGATGAATTTGACCCACTAGATCAAAGGCCCATTATTGAAATGGCCAAAGTGCAATAGATGGAATTAGCTCCCTAGATAGAGCATGAATTAGATTTCCATGGAGCTAGCATTTTTTGTAGGACTTTAAGTATTTAATTACCTCTTGCTCCATATTCAACCAATAGTAATGAGCTTTGATATGTTTGCGAGCTAGTGTCAAGCCGTTAGAGTGAGATCCACAAATGCCTTCATGTACATTGATTAATACACATTTGGACTCATCAGGTTCTAGAAACTTAAGGAGTGTTCCATCAAGATCTCTCCTAAAAAATTCATCAACAATAATAACATATTGTGAAGAATTGGGGATGAGGTAACATTTTTCATTCTAGGTTAGATTGTCCAGAATGTTTAGGTCACACATGTAAGAGTAGATATGATGGTAGTGGAATAAGTTGTGTCCTACAATAGAACAAATCATCTAGGATTTAGTGGAATTATAAGTAAGGTAGAGTATGTCTCCACCAAAAATTCATGTCAAAAATCATTCTCAAGCATCTATAGCATGGAAGCAAGAGTAGCCATTGCATCAAATGCCTTGTTGTTTGCCTAAGGGATTTTTTGAAAAATGACATGAGAAAAGTATTTCTTTAGATCATTCACCATAAGTATCAAATTCTCATCCTTTGTCTAATAAACATCATTGACCTAGTTGATTACCAATTGGGAATCACCGAAGATGTTCAATTCATCTACTCTCCATTCAATTGTAATCTTCATGCTATTGATCAAGGCTTCATATTCTGCAGTATTGTTTGTACAAGGAAATAGAATTTTGTACACCTTAGGAAATGCATACTTTTTTGGTGTTATGAATAAGATCCCAACACTGAATCCTTGTTGTGTAAAGGAACTATCAATGAACATCACCCAAGATTGATGTGTTAGCATTAAAATAGATTCATTAGGAAAGTCAATATTCAGTGGAAGAAGACATTGGATTGGTGCTTTTTCTAATTGATCAACAATTTCTTTTCCTTTGATAGCCTTCCTTTCAACATATCTAATATCAAACTCACTTAATATCATGACCCATCTAGCTAACCTCCCTTTTAGAGCTACCTTGCTAAGTAAGTACTTCAATGGATCAATTTTGGCAACCAATCATGTAGTGTGAGAAAACATGTACTGTCTCAACTTTTGACAAGCAAAGATGACTGCCAAGCAGGATTTTTCAATGATACTATAGTTCATTTCATACAAAAATCAATGTGTGAATGAGATAATAGATAGATTGTTCCTTTTTATCATTTTCCTCCTAAGCTAGCAAGATACCAATAGATGAATCTATTGCTAAGATGTACACAATGAGAGGCTTCCCATAGATAGGAGGCATTAGGATCAATGAATTAACAAGATATTGTTTCATCTGTGTTAAACTCTAATCACAATCTTTTTTCCAGTCATATTTCAAACCTTTATGTAGAGTCTTAGTAAAAGGATGTGACCTATCTACCAACTATGAAATGAATCTACAAATGGATTGAAATCTTCCTTACAAGTCCCTCATATGATTGATATTACGAGGTGGAGGCATTTCCATGATTTCTTGAACTTTCTCTAGATCTAGCTTGATTCCTTTTGTAGAGACAATGTAGCCAAGTACTTTTTTAGGAGTTACACCAAATGCACATTTCATGGGGTTTAATCTAAGACTAAACTTCTCCATGCAATCTAGGATTGCTCCCAAATCTTGAAGATGAGTGTTACATTGTGTAATTTTGACCAAGGTGTCATCAACATCATCCTCCATCATCTTATGCATTATATTATGGAAGATTATTGTAACTTCCATTTCATATGCAACACTACCATTTTTTAGACCAAATAGCATCACATTCCAATAGAAGGTGCCCCATGCACAAGTCAAAATAGTTTTCTCTTGGTCTTCTGGTGTAATATTAACTTGATTATAACCAAAAAAATTGTCCTTGAGTGAGTACATTTCATATTGTGATGTCATATCCACTATCATATCAATATTGGAAAGTGGAAAATCATCCTTTCCACATCCTAAGTTTAGATCTTGAAAATCTATACAAACTCAGATAGATTTTTTATGTTTGGAAACTGGAATAATGTTTGAGATCCATTCAACATAGTCAATAACATAGATGAAATCAAGTTTTAGAAGATTTTCCAGTTATTCTTTAACAAGTAATGCCACACGAGGATGCATTTTCCTAAGCTTCTACTTGACTAGATTTACTCCTGGTGCAATAGATAAATGGTGCATTATGAGATTAGGATCCAAGCCTAGCATGTCTGAGTATGTCCATGAAAAATTAATCTTTTTCTCCTAAAAGAAGGAAATAAATTCCTCTTTTTCTTCTACAGATAAATATTGTGCAATGTTTATCATATGAGCTTGTTCCTCTATTCCCAAGTTGATTGACTATGTTGGCTCTATCAACATGGATGATCTCTCTTGGAAATGACTAGGAAGTGTATCAATTATCCCATCCTCAAGCATCTCAAAGATATTTTCACCTTTGGATATGTCTCTTATTTTTACTATTTTAGGTTTTGATACTGCAACAATGTGGTTTTCACCATTAGACCTATTTTTTTCTTTTAGTTCAGATTGAGATATTTGATGTCAGCTTTAGTCATATTAACACTCTATTCACTAGTGGAGGACATTACTAGTTTAATGAGATTTAAATATCAGGCAAGAGCATAGTCATTCAAGAATGTAGGGACTTCAATAGATGTATTGGAATTCCAATCTATGAGCTTAGGATCAGTAGTGAGAGAGATGTGGTGAGTTCAATGGCATTCATGGTATAGTCATCAAATGCAATTAATCAAAGACTTGTTGACACTAGTTGGATGAGACTCATTTGATTGAACCCTAGATTGTTCACCTATTTCAAGTGGATTTTCATAGATGTGAACTTTATCTACATCCTTTTCTATAGTTGCCTTGAAGAAAGAATCAAATTTGTACTCTCAAGAGTCTGTGCTACATGGAGTCAGACTATAGAATTCCACAGTAGTAATGGGAATCCATTCTCCACTTTCATTATCATCCTGATTTTCACAAAGTCATTCAACAACTATAGTATGATTGGACTCTCCTTGTTCCTATTCAATATGGGGAAAATCAATAGTGTTTTCAAAAGAATCATTGTCAACATCTATAGTGCTAATACATGGTACAAAGTCATCTAGTTCTATAAAGAATTCAGAAAGATCAAAAGGAATAAGATAAGGATAAGTATCCTCATCATCAAAGTTTTCCTTATGATTATCTGAGTCATTTTGTGACTCGTGCTTAGAAGAACTTTTAGATTTTGGTGATAATTTATTAATTACTAGATGAAAGGAGATCTTCTTGAAATCTAGAGCTGTTGTATCCTAGGACCATCTAGATATTGCTTGGATAGGATCAATCAAGCCATTGTTGTTTTGTCTAATTGGACCATCTCCTTTGTAACCAAAGTGTTTCATGAGCTTAAGACTTGGACCATACTTTTCAGGAATAATCTCATGAGACTGTTCTATGAGATCCACTAGAGTTTCCCCTCTATATATCCATGCAATGATGGCTCTGTCTTCATCTTCCTCTTGTAGATGTACAATAGATTTGACAAAGGTATCATTGAACATAGTCTAAGCTGATAGTACAAAAGGTCTCTTTACTTCATTTTGTCTCCCATAATGATAGGGAGACTTAGGAAGAGACATCAAAGAAAAAATGGGTTCTATGTGATACTTTCTCATCCCATGTTTTGTAAACTTGGGTAAATTTTCCATTTGTTTCATGTTATCAACATGATGATCTATAGATTCTATATTAGCAAGTATAAAGCTTTTAGCATGTGATAGGTGTAACTAATTTTAGTAGGTATACTAACTTCAGAACCTTGGATGGGAAATTTAGCACATTGATGGTATGTTGAAGTCATAGCTTGCATTTCATGTATCAAGGACTTGACAAGTAACATCTCTTTCTACTAGACCAAATTGAAGAGGCAACACAACAAGACCTAGGGATTTACACTCAACTTCATCATATGCCTTGATGGTTATCTTGCAATGAAGATCAAGAGACTCTTAAAAATAATCCAATTGCTTGAGAAAAGTAGTAGAAAAGATGTTTGGACTAGCTCCATTATCAATGAGCATGTGAAACACACATTTTTATGTATCATGACTTCAATGTGTAATGGTTGGTTATGTGGATTACTCAATAAATTATTGTCCTCTTTAGAAAAGGACAAGTAGTAAGGTGAGGTTAGGCGGTCCACTATAGATTGAAACCTATCAAGATCAAGATCATGGGGTACATTTTTCTCATTGAGGGCTTTGTTGAGAATCTAGCTATGAGAAGGCAAGATTTTTAGTAGTTCAAATATTATTATTTGAGTGCTTGTCTATTGCAATTGGTCAAGGATACTATAGTTGGTGACCATGGAAGATGTTGTAATTTTTGTACCCTTGCCAGATGGACCAATAATAGGTTTACCTTTGTGTTGATCTACCTTTAGAGAAGAAGGAATAGGGCCTTTAAGTACTATCTTGGAACCTAAACATGTAACAACATTAGCACAAGATTGTGATGGTTCTTGATCAGTTGTAGGAGATGTAGCACCTTTAATTGTATTGTCATGTTTTCCTTTAATCGTGATAACCTCACAATATTCAAAGTCCACAGGTTCAACCATGTTGATCACATCATTGTCCTAGGTGTATTTATAGTTGACCTTGTTATTGGATTTCTATTTAGAGTTATCTCCTTTCTCATAGGGTGGAAATGCCTCCTTAAAAGACTTGCGATCTAAGTTCTTATTATGTCCATCCACAATGATTTCACCATTTTCAATTAATTCTTGAATTTTATGATGTAGGTTGATGAAATTTATTGTTTTGTTACCCTTGTGTTGATGGTATTCACAAAATTCACTCTCATTCCACCACAAGGATCATAGTTGTGGATCATAAGGACAAGAATTATCCAATGGAGTAAGGATCTTGTTAAGAATTATACATCTAGAGGTTCACCAAGAGGTGTGTACTCTCATTTTGGTCATGTAACCCAATATGAATTCCTTTTTTTGTTCAAAAATTTCTTGTTATTAGGATGAGATTTGTCAGCAATCTTAGACTCTTTGATGTTGTCTATGAGATTGAAAGCTGTTTTAGTAGGTTTGGGAGTAATGTTAACAACTACTCCATCATGTACTACCTCTTGATTCTTGTTTAAATACTTGGATTTGTCCTTACTATATGTAGATCCTTTCTCAACATCCTTTTGAAGGGTTATCTCACCATATTTGACCACAAACTCCTCTATTTAGATAGCTTGTGTAATCACATCTTCAAAGGCATGTGAACCCTAAAGTTGTACTTTATGGCCAAAGTCAGATAAAAGATTATCCATGAAGATATCAAGATTTTATGTTTCAATAATTTTTTAATGAATAATTGTTATAAAATTATCACCACATTTGAAGAAACATGAGGAAAGGTTCTCCAACTTCTTGTTTAAGGTTACACAAATTGTATATGACTGGATGTTGTATATTGTGTATTGTTGAACAAAAATATTAGCAATATCATCAAATGTTTTAATACTAGTAGGAAACCTTGAAAATCATTCTATGGCCTCACCAACAAGCCTTGCAATGCATTTCTTTAGTATCCCACAACCACTCTTTTTGGTTATTCTTCCTACCAATTTTACCCTTTCTCCTCAAAAGAGGGCTACAAAGAAGAGCCCCAATTATCCATATTTCACCTACAAAATAGAGATTTTCTCCTTTTTATTGCACTAAAACTTTCAAGGTGTCTTCATGGATCTCTATTCATATTATGAGGGCTTTGATATTTTCTAGGTTTTAGACCCTAGAATGGTCATACAATACCCTTGCTAATTTTAAGGGTTTTTAAGGGTTTGTAGGGATAATCTATCATTTGGTCTTGTAAGGTACCTTGAAGGATTTTCCACGCCTTCTCTTTCCACCCAAGGGGTATCCTTTCACTCCTTTGCAACCTCCATATTCACTTTTCAAAAGTTCTTCACAACCCTGCAAGAAACAAGCTCTGTAACAACACTATTCCCTAGCTGGGCATGCTCTAGCTCGCCTAGGGAAAGAGCTTAAAAATGTCCACCATGACTTTGAGGGACCTTTATTTGGTCAAGGTATAGTACATTGTGTATATTCACTATCTCAAATTGGCCATACAATTCCAATAGTGGGATAGTGAGTTACACCATTTTCAAGTCAAACTATTTGGAAGAGGACAATAGACTATCTAAAAAGAAAAGATTTTTAAAACTAAGAAACAAAACACAATAAAACCAAACTTCCTAATTTTTTTTTGTCCTAATTAACCCTATCTATGATGACAATACACAAAAAAAAACTCAACATTTTTCAAAAACTCATATTTTTAGTCTTTTTGCACTTAAAAACTATGCTACAACATGTTGTCCATATGGATGACAATCACTTATGCCAAATTTAGTGTTTGGAAGCTATTTAAACATCCTCCTAGGTCTTTCCCCTTAATTTTAGGACTTGAACCAGCCTCCTTCAAGTTTTAAAAGACAAATCAACATTTTTTGCAAAAATTACAAAATTGCAATATAGCAAGTTTTGCAATTTTTCTTGCTTGCAAGTTTTACCACTTCCTACTCACCAATTAGGCTATTCCTCATCATTTCCAAGCTAAGGACCCTTCCTAGGCTAGAGTCCTAACCACTATATTAAATATAACTCTATGGTAAGGAGTGCCTTTATTTTTAAGACCATTTGAATGACTCTTCTAAGGACATTTTGACCTACACCCTAGCTACCACACCTAGGTCCATTGACCCTATTCTACTTACAAAGGCTCTCTTGGAGCATAAAACAACAAAAATGAAAAGGTGAAGGCCCTATGATTCAAGTTTCCCCTGCACCATACTCCCCACCAAAAAAGCTAAGTCCCCTCTTGGGGAAAAAGGTGGAGATCTATGCCTTTAAGCTTGAGCTGATTCTTAGGGATCCATGTAGCCTCTGAGTATGGTTTTCCTTTCTAGTTGATAAGGTGATCTTTGTATGTCCCATGTCTAGTTTTGTTATGAATCCAAGAATCCAATATCCTCTCTACTTGAAGCTTTGGCTTAGGGGGTAAAGTTGTTGTTTGAGCATCCTTATGAGCTTCCTCCACATGTTGATCCACCTTAGTAAGAGGGCCTTTATACCTGATTATGTCTACCACATTGAAGATGGGAGAAATAGCTAGATCATCTAGAAACCCAATATTGTAAGCATTCAGCCCATACTTGGCCAATATTGGACATGGTCCAGTTCTCCTCATTTGTAGCTTTGTTGAGGTTCCCTTATCCATTCTTTCCTTGTTTAGGTGAACCATGACCAAGTTCCCTACACCAAATTGTACTTCTCTCTTCTTGATGTCAACTTTATCCTTGATCTTCTTGGTGTTATCAATGAGGGATTGTTTTACTTTCTCATGAACTTCCTTCATAGATTAACTGAAATCTTCAGCATAACCACTGTTAGGCACTTGACCATCTAAGTTTCTCAATCACATACACCCCTAGGATGTATCCCATATAAAATATCAAAGGGACTCTTTCTCGTAGTTCTATTAATGCTATCATTATAAGAAAACTCTACTTGGTGAAGGACAAAATCCCATATCAAACCATACTCCTTGGTTAAGCATCTTAATAAGTTGCAAAGTGTCTTGTTGACCATTTTAGTTTGACCATCAGTTTGAGAATGGTAAGCTAAATTAAAGGAGAGATTGGTACCTAACCTTTTCCATAAGGATCTCCAAAAATGTCCCACAAATTTTTTATCCTTGTCAGATACAATGCTAGTTGGCAAACCGTGAATCCTCAAAACTTCCTTGAAAAACAAGTAGGCAATATGATTTGCATCATGAGTGGCCTTGCATTGAATAAAATGACTCATTTTTCTAAATCTATCCTAGATGTTATCAAAACCACTCTTTTTTCTAGGTAAACCAACCACAAAATCCATACTTACACATTCCCATGGTCTACTTGGTATTGGAAAAAGCTGATAAAGTCTTGCATTTGTAGATGTCCCTTTTGCTCTTTGACATATGATGCATTGTTCAAAATAAACTCTAACATCTCTTTGCATTTTAGGCCAATAGTAGCACCTTTAAACCAATTCCAAGGTCTTATTCAAGCCAAAATGGCCACTCAAAATTCCATTGTGTTTTTCTTGAATAAGGTTCTCCCTCATGGAACTTTTTGGCACACATAGCTGCACACCTTTGAAGAGTAATCCATTCTATAATGTATAGTCTACAAACTCACCATGAAAGTGATTTAGGTGCTCTTGACACACCTTGTATGCTATTGCAAAATCTTCATTAGTTTGGTAGAGTTCTTTGAAATTATCCAATCCTATGCTCCTTACTTGGATTTATTGGATAGTTAGCAGCCTCCTACTCAAAGCATTAGCTACCTTATTGAACTACCCCTTCTTGTGTTTAATGGTGAAGGTATAGGACTGCAAATAATCCACCCATTTTACATTTCTATGGCTTAGCTTTTCTTGAGAGTTAAGAAAACTTAAAGCTTGGTTATCAGTGAACACTAAAAACACCTTGGCAAAGAGATAATGCCTCCACTTCCTAAGGGATTGAAAAAGTGCATAGAGTTCCAAATCATAGGAAGAGTACTTTTGTTTTGATGCATTTAGCTTTTCACTAAAGAAAGCCACTGGTCTATTGCTTTGGCTTAGGACTCCTCCCACTTCTATATTACTAGCATCACATTCTACAAAAAAAGGTTCATTAAAAGTACGTAACTTTAGAATAGGCTTAATAGCTACCTCTTTCTTCAATGTTTCAAATCTCTTATTTGCTGTTGGTGTCTACATAAACTTGGTCTTTATTGCACCCTTGATAGTATCCATCATGGGAGTACATATCCCACTGAAGTTCCTAATGAACTTTCTATAGTACTAAGCTATGCCATGGAAATGCCTCACTTCACTAGCATTCTTGGGAGTTGGCCAACTCAATATTGCTGCAAATTTGTCTTCATCCATTTTCAAATCTCCTTGTGATAGAAAAAATCCTAAATAGACTAGTTCCTACTTCATGAAATCACACTTGTCTAGATTGATAGTTAAGCATTCTTCTTTCAATTTAGATAATACCATTCTAATATTCTCTAAGTGTTCCTCTTTAATCATACTAAAAATTAGTATATAATGTAAATAGACTACCAAAAACTTACTTGTGAAGTCTTTCAACACCTCATTTATGAGCCTCATGAATGTACTTGGAGCATTGAAGAGGCCAAATGGCATAACTATCTATTCATAGAGTCCTTTAGTGGTTTTAAAAGTTTTCTTCCACTCATCTCCCTCTTTTATTATAATACAATGATAACCACTTTTAAGGTCCATTTTGGTGTAGTACTTAGCCCCTCCTAAGAAATCCATCAAGTCCTCTATCTTAGGAATAGGAAACCTATACAAGATTGTGATCTTGTTTATGGCTCTGGAATCTATGCATAATCTCCATGTTCCTCCTTTCTTAGGTACCAAAATAGTAGGTACAACAAATGGGATGATGATTTTCCTTATCAACCCTTGATCCATCAACTCTTGCACTTGCTTTGCAACTTGTCTATTTTGTTCAAGAGTTAGCTTGTAGGGTGCTTTGTTTTGAAGAGATGCCCTTGGAACCAAGTCTATTTGATGGCTGATTTTTCTTTTAGGTGGTAGTACTACTTATGTTCCATCTAATATAATGTCCTTGAAATCCTCTAAAATCTACTGCACTTCATGAGCTATTTCCTCCTTCTTAGCCTCTCTTTCTTCCTTGGGTTTCACCATAATAGCATAACCCACTCCTTCTTCTTTATCAAGATTTTTCATGAACTCTTTCCCTTTCAAAAAAAACACATTAGGTCCACTTCCTTGGTTATCATATTCAAGTAATGGTTGAATTTTATAATTCATCCCATCCTTCTTGAAGGTATATGAGTTGAGCTCACCATTGTGTATGGTTTTCCTATCAAATTGCCATGGTCTACCTAATAATAGGTGATAGTCAACCTTGGACAAAATATAACGTAGAATCTTGTCTTTGTGTCTTCCTATGGTGAACTCAATCCATGCTTTCTCATTTACCAAAATATGTTGCTCCTTGTTTAGCCAGGTGACCTTGTAGGGAGTGCTATGAGGTGTTTTTGGAATCTTGAGTTTAGTTATGGATTCCTCTAAAATGATGTTATCAGTAGACCCTGAGTCTATGATAACTTTGCAAAACTTTCCCACTATCTTACATCTCACCCTAAAGAGAGATCTTCTTTTCTTTGGCTCTCCTTTCACTGATTCTTTAATTAGGATCCTCTTTATCATCAAGTTCTCACCACTTTTGGAGTCTAACTAGATGTCAGGTGACTTCACACTTGAAGCATCTTAATGAATGTATGCTATCTTCTTTTCTCGTTGTGATGTTGATCCCTTTTTAGGCCATCTATAGGCAGGATGCCCAAGTTATTAACAATGGTAACATTTCATTGTAGCAAATTAGGATGGTCCCCTTCCTCTTGGTGATCTATCTTGGCCTCTACCTCTATTTGAACCACCTCTTTGACTAGTTTCTCCACTTTGTTCAGTTATCTTGGAATCATCTTAGGATATACCTTCATTACTTCTACCTCCATAGCTTCCCGTTTGTCCTCTACCATCTCTACCTCTTCCTCTTTTCTTTGTGGTATGGTCTTGCTTTCTTTTTCCTTTCTCTTCCACCTTTAAATCCATTTGATAGCATTGATGGACTATTTTAGGAGTAACAAGGCTTATGTCTTCTTGGATAGACCACTTGAGTCCATTCAAATATCTTGCCAACTTGATTTTTTCATCTTCTACCACCTTGGACCTTAAGCACAATTTTTGAAACTCCTTAGTGTAAGAGTGGACATCCATATCTTTTTGCCTTAGATTTTGTCTTCTCCTATGTAGCTATGTTTCATAATCTTTAGGAATGTAAGCTTGTTTGATTTTAGCCACCATTCCTTTCCAAGTATCAATGGGACTTTTCCCTTCTTTTTTCCTCTCTATTTGGACAAACTTCCACTAGGTTAGAGCACTACCTCTTAACCTTGATTTTTCTGCCTTGAATTTTTGAGCATCAAAGACACCATCACATTCAAAAATAGTTCTCCATTCCTTCAATTCATTCCATGATGAGGTCTGGATCCATCTTTCCACTGAATAAAGGAATGCCTTCCAAGGCCTTACTATTTATTGCTTTTATTGCCTTCAAGAAAGGCTCTTCTGGTATAACATGGTTTGGTGTTGGAGTTTCTTCCTCTAACTAAATCTCTTTCTCTTTCGCTTCCTTCTCTTCTTTCTACTCTATCTTCTCCTTGACTTTATCTACTATTTCTTGGACCTCACTTAATAGCTATTCAAGTTGTTCCAATCTTTCTCTCAAAGACCTGTTGTCTTCCTCTTGTTCTTCTACTTTCTTCTCTTGTTCTTCTACCTTCTTGGCCAATTCAAAATTGGTTACCATTGTGCTAGAACCACTAGATTTACTAAGTGACATCATTCACCTTGCTTTACACTTTCTTTTCCCACACCTTTTTTGGGCTCTGATACCACTTGATAGGGAGAGTAGGGATGAACCAATCACATGTTCATGCTTCTTGTCTACCTCTGAGGCTTAGGGTGTCTTTCTAGATCACTACATGGAGTTATATGACCTTTTTCAAGAAAATATCCCCCAATCCTAAACCCTACTCAAATATCTTGATGAATCTTTACTTCTAGCTATCTGCCAAGCTCTCATACTAGATGAAGAGCATTCAATAAAACTAGGTCTTTTTGACCATACTTCACAACCACATTGTAGGATCATGGAGGAGTCACCAAGCCTTGCAATGTATTGCTTTAGTATTCCAAAACTACTCTTTTTGGTTATTCTTCCTACCGATTTCACCCTTTTTCCTCAAAAGAGGGATACAAAGAAGAGCCCTAGTTAGCCCTATTTCACCTAGAAAATAGGGATTTTCTCCTTTTTCTTGCACTAAAACTTTCAAGGTATCTTCATGGACCTATATTCATATTGTGAGGGCTTTGAGATTTTCTAGGTTCTAGACCCTACAATTGCTATACAATACCCTTGCTGATTTTGAGGGTTTTTAGGGATAATCTATTGTACACCTTCTCCTTCCACCCAAGGGGTCACCTCTCACTCCTTTTCATCCTCCACATTCACTTTTCAAAATTTCTCAACCCTGTGAGAAAAAAGCTCTGTAACAACACTATTCCCTAGCTGGGCATGCTCTAGCTTGCCTAGGGAAAGGGCTTAAAAATGCTTGCCATGACTTTGAGGGCCCTTGATTTGATCAAGGTATAGTACATTATGTATACTCACTATCCCTAAGATTTCATACAATTCCAACGGCGGGATAGTGAGTTACACCATTTTCTAGTCAAACTTTTTGGAAGAGGACAATAGATTGTCTAAAAAGAAAAGATTTTTAAAACTAAGAAAAAAAACACAATAAAACCAAAATTAATTAAAAAAAGTTGTCCTAATTAACCCTATCTATGATGCCAATAGGAACAGTACACAAAACAAGATTCAACATTCTTCAAAAACTCATATTTCCAATCTTTTTGCACTTAAAAACCATCCTAAGAACATGCTATCTATATGAATGACAAACACTTCTACCAACCTTAGGGTTTGGAAGGTATTTAAACATCCCCCTAGGTATTTTCCCTTCATTTTAGGGCCTGCATCAGCCCCCTTCAAGTTTTAAAAGACAAATCAACATTTTTTGCAAAAATTGCAAAATTGATATATAACAACTTTTGCTATTTTTCTTGCTTGAAAGTTTTACCACTTCCTACTCACCAATTAGGCTATTCCTCATCATTTCCAAGATAAGGAACCTTCTCTAGGCTAGATGCCTAACTAATAGATTAAATATAACTCTATGGCAAGGAGTGCCTTGATTTTTAAGACCATTTGAATGACTCTTCTAAGGACATTTTGACTTCCTACACCCTAGCTACTACACCTAGGTCCATTGACCCGTATTCTACTTACAGAGGCTCTCTTCAAGCATAACATAACAAAAAATGAACAGGTGAGGGCCCTATAATTCAAGGTGCCCTTGCATCATTTTTACTAAACTTTTATTACAAATTGATGCCAAACTTCTCCCTTATTGTACTATTTTTCGTGCAATACTTCTCGCCCATTGACATAAATGTAAAAGGTTTCTACAACCAACATCTCTACATCAAACTCTACAACACCTAATACTTATTAGCTTTAGTTTCAAAAGATACTATTCAAAACAACATCAACAAGTGTTGTAGATGACTCTGTCCATCATAGATACTTCCCCATATAGGAAGCAGCAACATCTAGTCTAGACAAACAATGGTGCTCTATTACCCTAGAATGATGCACTCTTGCATCTTCTACTCTAATGTAGGAAGGGGCATAACCCCAAGCATACCTCACAAATACTCAAAAGTCTCTTTTTGGGAAGAGGCTTAGTGAATATATCTGCAATCTGCTCTTTAGTGCTCACATATTCCAATCTAATTTCCTTTTCTACAACTTTTTCTCTCAAATGTTCTTAGTCCTCAAATGAAATATTGTATTCTTATACATATCTACCATGCTTATGTTGTCACAATGTATAACAATAGGTTCACTAATTTCTATCCTTATATCCTTCAACAACTGCTTCATCCAAATGACTTGATTGCAATTTTTTGTTGCTGCAACATACTCTGCATCTACTGTACTCTAAGATGTACAATCCTACTTCTTGCTTAACCAAGAAATCAATCTTCCTCTAAAAAAGAAAGCTCCTCCATTGGTGCTCTTTTTGTTATCCATACTGCCTACCCAATTTACATCAGTATAAGCACTTAGAGTAAAATCATTAGATCTTTCATACCATAATCCAAATTCATATATTCCCTTTAGATATCTAAATATCCATTTCACTACTACATAATGTGCTTCTCTGGGATCAACTTGGAATCTTGAAACAATTCCAACTATATTTGTTATATCTATCCTTGTGTGAGTCAAATATTGTAATCCTCTAATCATAGATCTATACTTCTTCTGGTCAACAATAGGTGTCTCATCCTTCGTAGATAGCTTGTGTCTAGTTACTATAGCTGTTCCAACAAGTTTACATGTTTCCAAACCAAAATTTTTTAGTAAATCCTTCAAGCACTTAGTCCAAGAAATAAAGATTCCTTTTTTATTCTGTATAATATGCAATCCTAGGAAATATTTCATCTCTCCTATCATACTCATCTCAAGTTATTTCTTCATCTCTTCTACAAACTTCTTACTTTCTTCATCATTACCTCCAAATATAATGTCACCAACAAATAGTATCAAAATCATCAAACCATCATTATTTTCTTTCCAATACATATTACTATTTCTCATACCTTTTCTATATCCAAGCTTTGTCAAATGCTTGTCCAACCTTGCATACCAAGTTAGGGGTGCTTGCTTCAATCCATACAATACTTTCCTTATTCTGCATACTCTTTCCTTGTCATCTATCAAAGGACATCCTTTAGGCTACTCAATGTATGCCTCTTCTTCAAGTTCTCCATTCAAAAATGTTGACTTAACATCTATTTGATATATTTTGAAATTCTTCTATGCTACATAGGCTAAGAATAATATTATTACTTCTATTCTAGCCACTGGAGCATAAGTCTCCTCATAATCTATTCCTTCTTGCTCTAAGTAACCTTTACATACCAATCTCACTTTGTTTCTTACAACTTCTCCCTTCTCATTCATGTTGTTCTAGAATACCCATTTAGTTCCTATCACATTCTTGTTTGCTAGTCTAGAGACCAATTCCCATGTCTCATTCATTTCTATCTGATCCAATTCCTCTTTCATAGCTTGCTTCAAATAGTTATCTTTATATGATTCATCTGCATTCTTAGGCTCAACTTGAGATATCAAGCATAGTTCTTCATTCACTTTGCTTATTATCATTACACCTTAGTCTTTGCTTTTGATGAACTATTCAAATGAGTGATTCTTTATCATGTTTTTTCTTGAAGTAGGAGTTGCTATCTCAACTCTTGGTTCTATTGAAGGTTCTAAGCTTTGTTTTTAATGCCCTACCAAGGGATCCAAAAGAATTAACCTAATTTTTTACTAAGTTTGCCAAACAATTTTTTTTTTAAAGATGAAAGATAAGTTATTCATATCAAACACATAGTAGTGGAAGTAATAACATGCATACAACTAAAAAAATTTATAACAAGTTACATTCCTTAAGGATCCCAAGACGTTGAGTCACATTTGATCTAATTAGTACTAAGTCTAACAACAACCACATCCACATGAAAGAATAATTAAAAATTCCAATGTCCATAATATACATTTGTTTTGAATGCTCTATCATCCACTGTACATGTCATAGGGTATGAAAAGCTTAAAAGATTAAACATATGTAAAAAATAAAGATACATCATCCTCATCAAATCTATGATACAAGGTACAATAGAGTAAATGAAACTATTAACATACACGATACATCCATCCATCCATAATAATATAACAACCATTGCAAAAGATAACCATCCATCATAAAACACAACTAACTAAGTGTGTGATTCCTCCCAACCATCAATAGCATCATTAGACCATTGCAGGCCCTAGCTATCCCTCCACGTGTAACATCCCAAGTCACTGAAGAGACAATCAGTATTATAGTAAATAGGGATGTCACTCCTAAAACATACTACATCATATGCAGAAAGAAATCTAACATGCTACAACATAAAGATATCTAACATACAAGAATAAAGCATAAGATGATCCTACAAAGCAGATAACATCATCTATCACATGCTAATCATCAATATAAAGAAACATGTTAGTCATCACAATCCAGGAACAAAACAAAAATAGATGCCAACAAGGAATGCATTAGCCATGGTGTCTCAGACAGATCTCCAAATGGTAAGAGTGAAAAAGCACTACCACCCAACCACGTAGAACCTAAATTGTCCACTCCCACTATGTTGAGGAGATAATCTCAAGTACCAAGTAGGATATCAAATTACATAACAAAAATACTCTCTAAGTCTAGGAATCCTAAAATTATACTAACTCAAAGGTTCCAACACACAGATTGACATCTACACCCAGAGGCACAACAATGACATGTAGGAAACCTACTGTGCAAGTGAGAAAGTGTCATCGCATGAATCAAACTAGAGTTACCCTAGAAGTCTCTCAATAGACCCCGACCCCCTAGTGATCCCTATGCAGCCACTAATATCCTCTCATACTGATGAGGCATACTACAAAATGCAAGGTCGCAACCAAGCATTCTCTCTACTTCCATCCTAGTCTGTACTAGCACTTGAGGCATGGTGAGAATATAAAATTATCTTATTAGGTTCATTTAATCTCCATTTAGTGTAAATATTTTCACTTATTAAATAACTTACAATGAGTTACCCTGGTAGCCACTTAGGGCCCTAGCCCCCATTGCAAGCCACTTCCTGACACTACAAGTAGATAACCTACCTTAGGCTCAATAAAAGCACAAATCCATAATCACATAAAATTAGCCCAATCCTAAACAAGCGACTGGAAAAATACCAAAAGATAATCCACAATAAGAACATCAAATCTCCATGAGCAACTGAAAAAAATCCATTGATAATCATGACCACAACAGTTCTTTATTAGCAACTAAAGGTATCAATGATAATGACAATATCCATTGGTTCTCAACAAGCAACTAAAAAGACATCTCAAAGAAAATAATACTGATTGAAGATTCCAGAATGGTCAAGTCAAAACATGTCACAACATGACAACATCAATAAATAAAGCAACACTTCAATCCCATCATTGTGACTAGAAAGTAGTCCAAGGATAACTGATCGATGACTTAAAAATGGTTAAGTCAAGTGTCTCAAATACATACACCTCAGCTTCACACAAGAAGACTAGAAAGCAATAACAATCAGTAAATACAAATATCTCATAGAGCATTACCATGGTTGGGTTTTAAAAGAATTGAGATCAAATGACATCAACATGCCATCACATTTGCATAACTCCCAAGCCTTTGGTAGACATCCTAACCAGTCAACACTCTAGGACCACCCAAGCCCCAAACATGGATAGCATAAAGAACAAGATACGAACATATATTTTAGTTTGCTTTCACAATCACATGGTTAAGCAAAATATTAGTTTTCAATTTTTGTTTCAAGTACATTTCAAGTGTATAAGATTCTTCATTTAATCTACAACTCAACCCATTTATTTTTTGAAATAAAACATAGAATGATCCCTCCATTATTTTAAAACAATTCTCTAAAATAATCATAAGATAATTATTTACTTATTTAAGTCATTGAACTAGTTCCCATTGACTTTTAGAGAAAATCATTCACATTATTCAAAACATTAGAATAATACTTATCAACTTTCAAATAATTAGTTTACAATTTCCTTTAAAACACTTCAAGGACAAACATTTATTTAAAATAATCTTTGTTTATTTTAAGTAAAATCAATCTCATTAATAATTCAATTATTTAATTCCACTAGACACTTATTAATATTTCTTTTAATTTTCCCTCATTTAAAAATCCATTTACTTAAATTGACTAATAATTAATTACACTTCTTCTACTATTAACTAATCTTAATTAAATTTACTTTATTTAGATTAGTTAATAAATCATATAAAACTAATGCATAAAAATAAGATTCTATTTTAATTCAAACCCAAATCCAAATCAATTTCCAAATCTTGATTCTACTAAGGGAAGATTACAATAATATTATAATTCCCATAGCTAGATGAAACAGTATGCATGCCCGAATTCCAAATTACAAAATTGAACATTCATTCATAGAGAATTATTCAGACATACATAATAGACATGATGAAGATAGGAAGAGAAAGAGTGCAATAGAATATGAAAAATAATCAAAAGTGCCTACCTGGACACTGATGCTAATTCGCTACACCTCAGAAGATTGTAGAGAAGCTCCTCCTCTTAGAACCTTCTTCTTTCTGAAAATTCCTTCCTTCTCCAACATTTGCAATTCTTCCAAGAACCAAAACCCCCAAATGACTAGAAGTTCTTGTAGAAGCATTTGAGGATGTAAAAGCATATGAGCTTCTCAAATGCATGTAAGCTTGTCCAAACACACTAGGAGAGCCTCTATATAAAGGCCCTGAAGATGCATCTAGAAAGAACTAAGAGATAAGCATGACTACTAAGCACATAACTTCAATAATAAGAAGATAAAAATGATGAGGTGTCTAGAATGTTGTAGACACCATGTGCTCAAATAATATGCTAACTCCCAAGTGTAGACAACATGTGCATAATTAGAGTGCAAACTCTTGTGTTGTCAACATGACAACTCCCAAGTGCTCACATTCTCCTATGTGAATAAAAATTAATATAATGCACATTAATTTATTTAATTAAATTTCTTTATTTAATATTCACTTGACTCCTTTTAAAATTAATTTATTAATTTTAAATCTCATGCACTCACTTTATTAAATCCACTTGTTTTATCTTAATATATTTTAATCACATGCATGCATCATGTGATCTAGAATCTTTTAATAATTTTAATATCTTTTCCACTTTTAAATTTATTTTTGAAACTTAATTGATAAAATATTTATTAACTTAAATAATAATATTACTTAGCATGAACTCTAAATATATTATTATTAAATTAAATAAATATTATCACATTCTTAATTTAAACTTATAACTTTTATCTTCAAATTTTATTATTTTATTTAATTAATTTTCTAATTAATAAAATAAAATAAATATCATATTAATTTTCCATTAAATTAAACCATTAATTAAATATTTTAATTAGGCTTAATTAATAGAAAATACACTAAAGACTCATAAAGTAAAATAAATACAAAAAAACCTATCATAGGAAAACACATGCAAAATCAAACTAATGGGTTAATATCACGAATTACATCATCCGACGTATTTAGAGGGTACTCACTCAGATACTTGTCCTAATTTTCAATTAGGACAAATGGCTTAAAGGGTTGGGATTTGGACTTGAGAATTTATCTCCCCTCTCTTACCATTGAGATAATGTGATAGGGTATGCTCATCCTGACAATTTAGGAAAGTCAATACCTAGTACCTACAACCTACATAAAATCCATGCATGTACAAGCACAACATATACTAAGCTAAACAGGAAATGGAGGGAAGTGGTGCATTGTGTAGATCCCAACTAGTAGGTGACTACGACTCCCTTCCTTAACCACATCAGAAATGCCATACAGAAAGAAAACAAACACACACACCATACACATGCAAGTATGGGGTAAGTATCCATAAGAAAACACATATAATAATAAACCATCTTACTAATCATCGTTAATAACTAAAAACATTGTAATAATCATCATACATACATGATATATAAAGTACCAAGTAATCTCATCATATATCAATTGAATTTGAAACAATATCTGATAAGCTCAAAATAATGTCACTAATAATCATCAACATAAAACTATCCTAAAAGAGTTAGCAATAGAAAAATGCGAACTAGGGGTAGGTACTACATTGTTCCTACCTTTTCTCTCCTTCCTTCTACAAATCACTATTAGTCTCAAGAAATACCTCATCATTCCTTGGCTTAGTAATAACATCATCATCTAGGGTTTGATTGTGGAATGGGGAGTGGAGTAATGAGGAGCAAAATTTTGAGTCAAGCTTTAGGCAGGAACCTGGAGAACACAGGGATCGGGGATCTTTCTATTGGTTTTGAGCAGGAAAAAGGGGGGCAAGATGCTAATGCATCCAAGGATGGGGACCCATGGGCACCGAAACCTCATCCAGGTAAGAAGATTCCCCCCCTTTGGGTGGTGGGTCTTTAGAGGCACGAGGCCGATGGACGAATCTCTTCGGGATCAAGCTGACAAGTAAGTTGACCTTTCCAAAAACCATTGATAAATCTAATAAGGAGAAGGACATATTTGCTATGGAAGTTCCCAAATAAATCATCAACCATAATACCCTCAATATGGTGACTACTCTAGTGGGAAAATTCATTGGCCTATGGCCTAACATTGACTTGTTGAGGATCTTCACTAGGAACAAATGGGAGCTGAAGGGGCACATTGAGGTGATGGATATGGACAAAGGGTTTATATCCTTTGAGTTCTCTTGTTCTGAGGACATTGGTAGAATCTTGTGTGCAAGAAATTGTTCTATGGGGAGACCTACTTTGACTCTACAAACATGGACCTCCAACCTGGATCTGAACAATGATTTCCTCACCCAAGCCCCTATTTGGATTGGACTGCCTGAGCTTCCTCTTAAATATTGGCATGAGGACATCTTTGATGGTATTGCTAGATCATTTGGAGAACTTTTGTCCATTGATCTTGTCACTGCCACATAGAAAAGGCTTACTTATGCTATAATTTATGTTGGAGTGATGGAAGGACAAGATATCCCTGAAGTCATTGAACTTCAGTCCCATGTGGGAAGTAGGTTCCAACAGATCGACTATGAAAGTGTTCCTTTTGTGTGTTTCCATTGCAAAAAGGAAGGCCACAAAGTTGGTACCTACCTGATATTTAAAGGAAAAGGAAAGGAAGCAAAGCCCAAAATAAATAAGGCAATAAATAGGCCAATACACCTAAAAAGGAATGGAAGAAGAAAAAATGCATCAGCCAAGGAGGCAAGGGAGATAGTTGAGAAAGTATAAAATCATAAGGTCCCAGATACTCATGTGGAGGTCTCAACCCATCATGTGCCTTTGGCCCTAGAAAAGGTAGAAAGGGAAGTGGAATGCCCCCATCTCCTAAAATCTACCAATGATTCACTTGTTGAAGCTGACAATGGGAGAACCATGGTCCTATGAAGAAGTTGTTACCTGAGGTCCTGATCTCTAATGATCCGATACCTTCCTTTGTCCCAGATAGAACTAATGGCAGTACCTATTAATCCTTCTCTATCTAAGGAGTCCATCTCTAGCCCAGTCAATAGGGCTTCCCATGAGACTATGAACAAAATCATTAAGAGGCTCTTAGCAACTACTCCCAAGCATTTGGCTAGACTGGAGGCTTTGTTTGAAAATTGCAAGGAGACTAATGAATCTCCCTACTTCTCCTACTACTACTAGGAGTAGGGTGAAAGTAGATATCAGCCTCATCTCCAACCATTTAGGTAGGAAAAGTAAGAATTAGCTTAGAATGGAGGAATCAAGAAGAAACATTATGGATGGGATACAACGTACCATCTAGGAATCATGTTCATCAATTGAATCATGAAGTTCATATCATGGAACATTTGTGGACTCAATGGAATCCAAAAACAAGAGATTTTTAGGAATATGATTAGGGACCAAAGGCCAATTTTTTTTTAAATTCAAGAAACAAAAATGAGGAAGGAGAAATTAGAGCTGATTTCTTTTGGCAAAAGACTTTGTTGTAAGGCAACAGATTCAGGGGGGGCTTTTGATGGTCTTCTCACTATCTATAACAATTTTCTGGAGGCCACCACTATCTATAATGAAGGTAACATGTTGCTCATTAAATTTTTTAACCCCTCAGATCAAACTAGTTGGTTTTTATTGAATCTATATGCCCCCCATACCTAGCATGATAGAAGGTTATTTTGGACCAAAATTTGGGACCTGGTCTCTAATTTGGGGAGGTCTAAATGCATCATCATGGGAGATTTCAACACTCGTCTTCTTATATTGGATAAGTAAGGAGGGTTCCTGCCTGATGGGGAAAGTAGACAAAAGTTGGTTGATCTAATTAGGGACTTAGCTCTTCTGGATGTGGACCTAGGAGGATGCAAGTTTACCTAGTCTAATAGGAGGGTTTGATAGGACTGCATTCAGGTGAGATTGGATAGGGCTCTCATCACCATGGATTGGCTAGGCATTTTCCACATCAAATTTTTTTCTTTGGTAAGAATCGGCTCTAATAATTCCCCAATATTCCTCTCTTTGGACAAGATTAATAGGAAGAAAGCTTTTCCTTTTAGATTTGAGAAGATGTGGCTAGACCACCTTGGTTTGCACCTTTAGATAAAGGAATGGTGGGGCATTACTATGACTATGTACAAGGTTGCTAAGAAACTTAGATATATCAAATCCAAAATCCGCAAGTGGAACAAGTTTGATTTTGGCAACATCTTCTAAGACAAAGAGAAATTGATGAGCAACCTAGCAAATGTTTAGAATGGTATCTAATCATGGGGGTATGATGATGCCTCTTTCAATGTTGAGAAAGAGATCCTCTCTAAACTTCATAATGTGGTTGGGAAAGAGGAGATGTACTAGAGACAAAGATCTAGGGTTGTTTGGCTTAAGGAAGGAGACAAAAACACCCATTTCTTCCATATGTCAACTTTGAAACACCGTGTGGCTAATAGAATTAGTGAAATCAAAAAGGGAAATGAGACTATCAAGAAATACCATTTGATACCTGAGGAGACTATTAGATATTTCTCTGAGATTCTCACTAAGGATCTTAACTTGAACTTGGAAGACCAGAATGAGGTTATCAAGGCTATACCCAATTTAATTGAGCAGGATCAAAACTAGAACTTGTTGGCCATTCCCAAGCACTAGGAAATTAAAGAGGTAGTTTTTGACCTACCAGCTGAGAAGGCCCCTGGCCTGGATGGCTTCCCCACTTTCTTCTTTCAAATTTTCTGGGACATTATTTATGAGGATATTGTTCATGCGGTTCAAGAATTCTTTGGGGCAAGGGATCTCCTAAAAGAAGTCAATGCTACCTTCCTTGTTCTCATCCCTAAGATTGCTGGAGCTAAATCTTTTGGAGCTTTCATGCCTATCAGTCTTTACAATTCCTTTTATAAGATCTTTGCTAAAGTTCTTGCTAATCGTCTTTTAGTTATTCTGTCGGCTATCATTTCTCTCTAGTAATCAAAGTTTGTCCCAAGTAAGAAAATTCTTGATTCCATTATGAAAGTTCATGAGGTTATCCATTCTCTAGATGCTAGTAGATAGGAGGGGTTCCTTCTTAAGCTAGATCTCTCTAAGGCTTATGATAGAGTGGACTGGAGTTTTTTGGACCAGATTTTTGAGGCATTTGGTTTCAATTATAAGGTGAGGGAGCTCTTCTCTTAGCTAAATAGCACTCTATCTTTTTCTATCTTGGTGAATGGTGCACCTTCTAATTTATTCAAATTCTCTAGGGGCCTTAGACAGGGAGACCCTTTATCCTCCATCCTATTCATCATCCTAGTAGAGGGACTGGGGAGGCTCATCTCCTCTAAAAGAAGAGATGGGGATCTAGTGGGGCTGAAACCCTGTTCTAGCCCTTTGGTGTTCACTCATCAATAGTTTTTTGATGACACCATCATGGGGGGTGAATCCTTGGTCAAGGAGGCTAAGTCTATTAAAAATATTCTAAACAATTACTCTCAGGCCTCTACTCAGCTAATCAATTGGGATAAAAGCTCTGTGTTCTTTTTTAATACCTTGAGTAGAAGGGAGAAGAAGATTGCTAAAATTTTAGGATGCAAGGTTGGCCTACTTCCTTCCACTTACTTAAGAATCCCCCTAGGAGTTAAACTGCCTAACTCCTTCTAGGATAATCTAGTGGATTGTTTCAACAAGAAACTAGCTGGTTGGAAAGGGATCACTTTGAGTCAAGTGGGCAAGGTGATCCCGATCATGTCTACTCTTTGAACCTCCCTACTTATGCCCTTAGCCTATTTTACATCCCCTCCAAGGTGGCCACCCACCTAGAAAGTATTCAAAGGAATTTTATGTGTTCTAGGCCTGATGCTAGCAAAAATTACCCCTTGGTGGCTTGGGACTCCATCTCCAAGCCCAAGAAGCATGCTGGGTTGGGCATTTGAAAGCTGAAGCAGTTCAACCCTACTCTCCAAGCCAAATATATTTGGAGAATCTTCAATAATGTTGGTGAATGGAGAGACATTCTGTTATCCAAGTATGCTAACAACCTCAATCTAAAATAATTCATCAACAAAGAGGTTCATCCCTATGGCTCTTTTATATGGAATGGGCTCATGTATTCCAAGGACCTAGCTTTTAGCAAAGCCAAATGGTCTGTGGGTAATTGTGTTGATATGAATTTTTGGAAGGATGATTGGCTTAGCCTGAGCCCTCTCTGGGAGATTGAGGATTTCAATACCTAGGCTAATATCTATATTGAAAGATTTGGTAATAGGGTGAGGGATTATAGAGTCAATGATAGATGGATAGACCTTACTAAGGTCTCTGAGGACTTGAAGTTGCTCATGCACCTACTGGGACTCATTCCTTTATCCAATAATAAGGATGTTATTGTTTGGGGGGACACTGCTAATGGTCACTATTTAGTTGCTTCTAACTATGCATCTCTCCTTCCCTAGGTCTAGGCCCCAGAGTGGGCAAAAGCCTAGCTTGATTGTCTTACTCCGAAGATCAATTTTTTTTTGGACTCATCTACAAAATCACATTCTCACTGTGGAGAATCTCACCAAATATGGCAACATGATACCCAATAGATGTATCTTATGGAAAAGGAATTGTGAGAGTGTGGATTATCTATTTTTACATTTCTCCTTCACTGAAACCATCTGGTCTCACTTCCTATCTTTTTTCAATATGTCCTAGTGTTTTCCCTCTAACATCCTTGAGCTCTTTGTTCAATGGCAATATGGTCTTGAGGTTAATCTCTTTAAGTCTTTATGGCTTTGGGCTCTCCCCCATCTTTTCTAGGGGGTGTGGAAGGAGAGGAACAAATGAATCTTTAGGGAAAAGGAGGCTAACAAGACTATGGTTTTCCATAAAAGCATCCATACCCTGATGGAAAACCACACCATTTTCAAGGGTCCTACCTGTACCCTTTTGCCCAAGGTTAAAAATAAAAAAGAGAATTGTTGCTGGTCTCTCCCTCCCATTGGATGGCTCAAAGCCAACTTTGATGGGGCTACTAAAGGCAACCCGTGTAGGGCTAGGTGGGGGAAATCATCAAGAATGAACATGGCAAAGGCATAGTGGATTTTGCTGCACCCATTGGGTTCCAAACCAATCACTATGTTGAGGCCTTAGCTGCCGACCAAATTATCAAGTTGGCCAAAGATGTGGGAGTGAAATGTCTCTGGATAGAGGGAGACTCCAAAAAAATTATAGAATACCTTAAGGGAAAAAATACACCCACCTGGACTATGGTAAATGTAATTAGGGAGAGCATCGAAGACCTTCAAACTTTCAAAAAAATACATATGGCACATGAGTATTGCGAGGCCAATATGGTGGCATATAGGTTGGAAAATTGGGGGATTAAACATGGTGAGGTAGCCAAGTGGCTGAATGGATTTGACATTCTATCAAAAATTAATGAAGCCATTGATATGGATTGTATCCGAGGTAGATAGGGAATTATTAATGATCATAATGAATATTAGTTGCCCGCAGGCTAGTTGTAGTACAAACATGTGTGTTCTAAATAAGGTAATCATTATTTTATTGGGAAGGTGCAGAACTATGGAGTGCAAGTAGATTATCTCAGGTACTTTCCAAATTAATAAAATCTTTCAATACAAGCTGAGTATTCATAATGACATGGAAAGTGCTAGTGACAAGAAAAACAAAGGTGTCGATATTTTGAAGAATTTGCAGGTTTTGGCTTTCAAAGGAAAAGGCAAGGAGAGAGTCATGGTGGGAAAACCTCACAAGTGGGAGGTAGAGGAAAAGTCCTTCAAATGGTAGAGAAGAACCAAAATGTGGGAAATCTTGAAGAAAGGTGAGATTACTAGCTACATTGAGCATCTCCATGGTTGGAAACCCTTGGTCACTAAATTAATGGTGAAAAACTAGAATGAGGGCACTATGGAGATTGATGGGGTGAATTTATTGATTATGGAGGAAATTATTTCTCATGTCACTAGCATCCCCATTCTTGGCAAAAAATTCTATATAGATCACAAAATTTTAGGGCAAGTGGTTACAGAGTTCACCAAAAACCTAGAGGAGAAGAAAAGACCAGTGAAGTAGGGCACCCACTACCTCCCAAGGTCTATCAATCCTCTTTGGATATTTTTGCTAAGGGCTATCATCAAATAAATCATACTTGACACTAGGTTTGATCACATCTACACTTACCACTTCATGCTACTCAACCATTTCAGGTACGGGGTTAAAATATCCATTCCTTTTTACCTATATTTGTCAATGAATGAAAATATTCATGAATTTAAAGATAAGAAAATGAGGAACCCTACTCTCCATGAAGGGATGCTCTTGTTGATTTATGAATATTTCAAGTCTAGAACCATAAGCAAGCATATTGTAAAAGGGTGAAAAGGGACTCTATTGACATTGATGAAATATACTCCCCTTTTGATACTAAGGAAGTGGACCTATTTACAAAATTGGATGACTCTGAAACCCCTTAGCATAGCTTGGAAAAAATTCCTCATATCAGTAAGGAGATGGCTAAACCCCACAAGACTGGGAAAGATACCTCTTCAGATAGGGGGTATAATGACCAAGATGAAGGTATGGAGATAGATGGTCATAGTGCAGAAGAAGAGGAGACGATTAGGGTTGAAAAAGGAAAAGATAGCGAGAAGAGCAGATGATAAATAGTTATTAAAGTGCCTTCCAATAGAGATAAGGTTGCTACGAAGCCTGTCAAGAGAAAGAGGAAAAGTGTGAAAGAAAACAAGGAAAAATAGGGAGAGGGAAGCGAGAAGATGGAGGAGAACCCTATGGACAAGTTTGAATTAGAGCTCGATTTGGAACCTAAATAGGGTTACAAAGAGGTTGGCACTTCCACCTGTCAGTGCTCCATTATTGGTAAGTATAGGAAGGTGGTTTGGAGAAATTTTGACCACACCATGGCCAATTTGGGCATCAAGAGAGAGATTATCTACACCTAGGTTAGAGAGAATGAGGAGGGCAAGATCCAGATGGAAGAACTTATCGATCCTTCCTTGATCATCCTTAGCGATATTCCTAGGGATAACTTGGAAATGGATCTCCTAAATAATGCTAATAATAGTGCCATGGATAGCTATAGGACCACAAAATGGCTCTACTATGAGATCCTTAATCTCAAACACAAACTCAGTGTGTTGGAAAGGGACACCTATAGCCTTAGGAACAAGGTTAATGAAGATGAGCTTAGCATGAAGAAGAAATTGGAAGCTTTCAACACTAGTTCCCTAGATATGGCGAAGACCTTGAAGGGAATTGCAGAGAAAAATATCAACATCCTCAAGGAAAATGAAAGAATCAAGTGGTTCATCCACTTAGGTGAGGATCAAAGTGGCAAGGAATAGGAACATGATATCATACAGAAAGACAAGCCCCTAAAGGAAGGAGCTAGGAAAAGAACCAGTTCCAACACCAGAAAGAAAGACAACATGGCCCTTGAGTAGGAGACTTTGGAGATGAAGGAGGAGATAGAAAAGCTATCTAAGGTAGAAATCAATGCTATGTAGATGCTCAAAGACACCATTTAATCTACCTTGGCCTTTGGCGGCCTGTCCTAGTATTTTGGCACTTCTCCCTGGCTTTTCTTGTTTATTGTTTTAGGGAGTAGCTATTTTTCTTTTAGGCACTTTGCTACCTTTTATGTTTAATTTGTGGACTTTTTTTTTAATCTATATATGAGGTTTTAGGGCCCTTTTAAAGCCTATTTTCCTTAATAAAAAACAACATCATCATCTAAATTGCAATCAACTATTCTCTCTTGTATTTTGCACTTCTCATCAATTCTTACATTTGCACTTTCCATAATAGTTACCAAAGTTTTTTCTTTTGATACATATTTTTTATTAACCAAATTAGAATTATTAACACAATCTTTTAAGGGGGCTTGTCCCTTTGGTGAAATGGTGGGGCTTCTTGCTTATAGGGCCTACAACCAAGGTTCAAGTCCCCATAGGGCCATTCTCTACTGTAGATCTTAATTGAGAATGTTTTTCTATTGACCCTTGGTGAAATAGTGGGGCTTCTTGCCTGTAGTGCTTACAACCAAGGATTAATAAAAATTTTCTATTGTTCTATCTTTTTGGTTGGCCATAGTATTGTGGTTGGGCTTTAATTGCTTATTATTAGCCTTTTGATATGTATGGATTGTGGCTAGGCTTTGGTTGCTTATTATCAACCTTATGATATGTATTAACTTGAGGGTTTTGGGATCCATGTAAAACCTATTTTTCTTATCAAAAACACAATATTTCAAGGAAATTTTGATACTTTTCTAAATTCCTCAACTTTATCAAAAAGTAGATTCTTCCTAGATTTTCTCAATCTCTTAGGAAATTTACTTGAAAAATGACCAAACTGTTTACAAGTCCAACAATTTTTTTTTTCATACGTTCAGGTTCTCTCTTTGTAAGTAGATCAATACCTTCCTTTATCTTTATGCCATCTTCTATTCTAGATCTATCTTCCCTTGTGCTACTATTTCCTTGTATACAATAGAAGGATTTTGGATCTATAAACTCAATACTCTACTCTTTCTATAACTTGTGTGTCAGAATTTCCTCTATTAGATGTAGGACTATCTTCTCTGAATATTTTTTCCATGGATCTCCCAAAGCTATTAAACTTTTTCTTCAAGGACCTGATTCTCTGATACCAATTGTTAGAAAAAAATAGTTCACCAAGATAATTGAGAGGGGGTTGGGAGGGTGGGGGTGAATCAGTTATCCAATAATTAAAACATTTATCTTCATTAAAAAAACTTAACCATTCAACCAAAGTAAACAATAAACATAATAAAGTGCACATAGACAATTACACTAGATATGTTGACTAGGGAAACCCTTGATCAGAGGGAAAATCCTAGTGGGAATAATGCCTACAAGATGATGTACTAATATTAATATTCTTTGTTAGAGGATGTACCCTATTAGGAGTCTAATATAACATTTAGTACAATGAGTCCCTATTAGGAGACTTTGAATCCCTATTAGGAGATTCCAAAGCTGTTAGGCATTGTACCAACCCTATTAAGACTTGTGGTATAATGTATGCAAGAAGAGTCCACTACCTAAACATGAAATTTCAACTACAAGAAGAGATCACTACTCAAACAATTAATTTATTGTTATCTTCTTCTTTCCTTTGTCTTTTCAATTAGATTAGTCATTGTCAAACCTTGTAGGCTAGGTCACAAACCTTAGATCTAAATGCCAAACCTCAGATCACTCAAGAAAACCTCAGCAATGAAGTTCCCTTCACTTTTGCACTAGTCTGCTCAACTTCACATTCCACACTCTCTGTTGCTTTCCAAAATTCATAATTCACATTCATCCATACCATGATAAAGGAAAATGTCCTCCCTTTATATTGAGTCCATAAAATAATTCCTTGAGTCACCTATTAGTCCTTCTCAATTAATTATTATAGGACCACATTAAGAACACATTACAGTAAGTGATAACCTTAAAATTCTTCCTTGCAACTTGAATAACTTTTTGTAGATGCAATATTATGATGAGTGAGCTTAGCCACGTCATCCTCAACATGTCTTCTTCATATCCTCAACCTTGATCCTCAATATATCAACTCTTCTAAGAGATCATAAAAAATTTACCAGAACATGCCTCTATAAATTCTATTTCAAAATAGTCATCACCAAAACTTACATAACTTCTTCTAGACTTGTCCTTTCTTCCTTCAATGTTTACTACATATACTAGATACTCAGAAGTATCTCCGATAACCTTGAGTGATTATCATGCTCAACTAGCCATCTGTACCAACTTGATTTTTCCATTGTTCTTCTGTTAGATACTATAGAAGACATCAAACATGCTATGTTGACATCAATGACAAACTCGATCATGCATGTAACATTTCATCAACATTCATGCTTCCAACCAATCTTCCAACAATCTCTCCAATCTGCCAAAAATCTCTCCAATCTTCAAACACAAGAATCCATACCCTTAAGCCTTCTTGTCTAACTTTCCAATTCAAAATCTTCACTTAGGTCACTAAATGAAGCAATACCTTAGACTCCTTGTCTTCCTTAGGTTCTAGCACATGAAAACCTTTTATTTTGACTAGCCATCCCTATAAATAGAGAATTAAGATATTTTTCTATTCATTCTTCATCATCCAATTTAGGGTTAAGATAGATTGGGTGAGATCTACCCTTTATTTCATTTCATTCCCATTCTAGAAACTTCTCCTTCAATCCTCTTTGAAATTGCTTCAAAATGGTTTACCATAAATTTTGTACCACTAGCTTATCAACCTTATCTTCCACATTGTTCACACAATCCAAGAAAACAAACTTGTCAGCTCAAATCTAATAATGTTGACACTTGACATTAACTTGCTTCTGATGCTTGAGACATACTATGTTGCTTGGCATCCTTGACAAAAACACTTGGCATGAACTAAAGTTTACTTGTGCTTGGCATCAACTAAACTTTACTCGACATCAACTATTTCACTTGGCTTACACTAGAATAGACTTTTACTGAACTCCAACTAATTTTTTTCTTGGCTTGCACAAACTTTGCTTGACACTTACTATCTACTTGGTCAAGCTTGGTAGACAAACTTTGTTTAACTTGTTCTTTTGAACTTTCTTAGTGTAACCAATCTTTGCAAACTTAAGTATATTATCAATGCACTATGATATCACTATCTTAGCTGATTCTTGTACTCCTTTTCATATCATAACTCAACCTTTCCTCTAGGTGCTATTGTTATATCATTTGATCAAATCCTCTCCATAAATCAAATAAGTTATAGTACTATCATATAAGCAATTATCTTACCAAAAAATAGCAAGTTTGACATTCGTGACAAAATAATGATTGAAACACATTTATCATACTTGAATCAATTTATTTTCAACAATCTCCCTCTTTGAAATTGATGGCAAACCAAATTAATCAACCAAACTAACTCAGTTAAAATAGTGTGACCAAAAAAAAAACAAAAAGTAAATAATTCCTTGTATTGAAATCTCTCCCTCTATCAACAACTTTCATCTTCTAAATAGGTTACAAAACTCTATTTTGTTTTGATCAACACACAATCAATTCATCCTTATGACTCCCTCTGAATTACTGCTTATATCTCCCTCTACATTATATTCCTCTTACTAGGTAGATCTAATCAGCAAATACACTTTCTCTCCCAACAGTCATAATTTCTCCCTCATACTATGTTGTAGGATTTTTCCCTCTTTGTTCAATTCCTTTATGTGTTGTTAACAATGTTTATCTTCAATATCTCTTCTAATCAATTACTACCTCCTTTATCTTGTATATCTCCCTTTTGATTAGTTACTATCTTCCTCTTTGATAATAATGACAAAGACTTGTCATCTTAATATGTAGATATGAAAATTTTCAATTTCTCCCTTTGTCACCTTGCTTGTGACTAATTATTAGTTTTGGCTCTTTGATTACTTTAGGTAGCTCCTAAAGTAAGAGGGTAAAAAAACAAACCTGTGTCTCCCTTTTATAAAGGAAAATGCTAACAAAAGTATAACTATTCATCTTCAATGACATAAAACTGTTAGTATTATTTAGAATTTGATAATGAAGTAAAATAATGAAATGTGTAGAAATGAATGAAATTTAGGATTATAATTTTTAATAATTATTTGGAATAAGAATTGATATATTTTCTTAATTTTTAAAGAAATTTTTTACTTGATGAAAAATACTGAACAATTAGGGGTCTAGTTCCCACCACAAAATTATATGGAAATAAACTTATTTCCCTTCGATCTTAGATTATATTATAGATAACATATATATCTAGAACAATCAAAAATGAAAATTGGGTTTAGACCTATATTTTATCTTTTATAGTGATTCAAATTTCAACTCACCTAATATCAATAGTTTTCATCTCCCACCACATTTTTAAAAATAAATATATTCTAACCAAAAGAAAAATTATATATTTTTGAAAATTACTCTCTCCTCTAGAACGTCATGTGGAATTTTTTTTTATATGATTTAATATTTTTTCCTTTCTCAAAATTGACATCTTTTCGAGTGTTAAAATACGTAATTAAAGAATTTTTTAATTATTGTAAGAATTTTCCTTAGGGAAGAATTCACCCAAGGCCTAAGAACTCAAACACAAGCACAAAATAGACCAGAGTATGATCAGAATTACCATATATAATTAAATTCAATGTATGAGTATAATAGGAGTGTCTGTATATAAAGGCCTCTGAGATGCATCTACAATGCCTAAGAATTAGCTACATGATAAGTCATACAACCAGGCACACATCCACTAGATATGGGTTATCCTCCATTAAGCACATAAGTAAGTGTGATGATGAGAGGATAAGCCTACAAAGGTGTATCATGCAAATTAATGTTGTAGACAACATGTGCTAAAAAGGGAGTGTAGATAACTATGTTGTCAACATGACAACTCATAAAGGTATGCAAACTCCTAAGTGTCTCATAAAATAAATAATAAAATAATGAAAAATAATAAAATAATTCATTAACCTAAGTAATATTAAGTAAGTGTAAATAGTAAATATTTATTTACACCAACACACCCCCCCCCCCCCCCCCCCCCCCTTAAGTGCAACTTAGGAAAATGCACTTAAGCTTACAAAAGCTAGTATGAAATGCATGATGGTTCCTAGCTACTAGGCCATGTTAGGTACCCATGTATAAAATGAAATGCAATCTCTCATAAAGTAGAGAAAGAGGGAAAACCTCATGGGAAAAACCCTCCCCCAAAAAGAGAGATGAAAAAGGATGCATGGATGGATGGAGTAATCAAGACCCCCCCATTACAACATACATCAAGTATAAATAAGAGAGAATGAGAAGGAAAAAACCTCTTAAGAGGAAAAGTCTCCCTCAAAAAGGAGAAGAAGAAGGAGTCAAGGTAGTCCCCCCCCTAAATGTAAGGTGCCGACCAGTGAGAAATTCTCTAATATAGAAGCTAATCCATGAATATTGTATGATGTTCCTCCACTTTAGAAGAAACAATGGCAAGGGTACCTATGAGATGGTTTCCCTATATTGAGAAAGAATCTCTATGATGAATGATGTCTTTGAAACCTGCTTAAGTATCCTTATGTCGATAATGATGATGGCTACTTCCAAAATTGATGAGAAGAAGTGTAGATTGAGAAAGGAGTGATGTAGAACCTATTTCAAGGAACCAACAGTCTTCTCAAATGACAAAGAGACCTCCAACAATTGTTATACATAAGTATCCACAATCACATCAGCCTGTAAAGACTGATCATGTAGAGAATAGATAGGAGGGTTAGAGTGGGCCCTCACAACAACTATAGAAGGATTATCCTCAACAAAGAGAAGTGGTATATTATCAAAGAAGCCTCCCAAATCTACTGCGTGTGACTCTATAAATAGAGCTAAAATGTCTAACAAGAAGTCATCACCTGGAAGACAAAGTGTACCCTACTATGTTGAAGTACATGAATTTGTTACTATGGAAATAGATGAAAAATTTGCCTTAAAGAGATGTCAAATATCATCGAGGATGTTTGCCACATCTTCAATGTGAGACTCCACAAATAGCTGTTCAATGTTTGGTAGGAAGTCATCCCATGAAGGTAAAGTAGGAAGACATAAAGGTTCCTACTACATTAAGTTCAAAGAATCTATGGCTAGAATAAGATCAATAGGAGCAATAGGAGCATCTAGAGGTGTGATCTCATCTGAAGTTGAAGAAACCATAGCTGGAGTGACTAGATGTAGAATGTCCTCTAGAAATAGAGGAACACATGGATCTCCATATGCTTCCCAAATAGACATCCAAATATCATAAGGAAAATTTTCTGTTCTAAGAGGAGCAAAAGATTCCTTACTCATACTGTTATATAGAAAGTGACAAAGGTGCACAAGATGTGTCCAATTAAAATGTGGTGGCAATGAATAGAGATAAGGAAGCAATTCTGGATGGTCTCTTAGATGATCAAGTATCAAAGCACTCCATTTGTGATAGTTCCTTGTTGTCAATTGTGGTCTAATACCAAACTGACATATCTGAAAATCAATGAACCTCCCAAAATGTAAAAGAAATCAAAGAAGCCCACCCCTAATGTATGATTCTGTGTTTTATAGCCACTTGCCAATTTAGGTCCTATTTTTGAAAGCAATATTTCTATCCACAAAACTTATAATCTAATTGTAGATATGGAAAGTAGACAAAAAAATATGTACTTTCAAAGAAATGGAACTTGATTTGGAGTCTAGATGAGCCTGTACTAAGTATTTTAAGTGGCAAAATTTGGGATTTGTGAGTTACAGAAAAATTTAGGAACATAGATCTCAAACCACTTGTACTAATGTGTAGATCATGAAATTCTATCCCAAAATTAAAAAAAATTCTCACAAAAAGGAGTCTGTATGATGGAGATATCATCGTTTGAAAATGGCTACTATTGTTATGATTTCTGAAATCACTACCATCGTGCCTCCAAAAATCAAATGGCTCTAGATTTTCCCTTAGATGTCTGATTTGGATGAAAGAAAATCTGATTTGGGGGTTTTTTGACCTTCTAAATGTGATACAAATATCTAATTTGCAACAACAAGCACTAATATTCACCTACAAAAAATCTCTCCTATGGCTCGATGGCCAAAATATTTTCATAAAAAATAATATAGATCCAAAAAAATAGTAGAGATGCAGATGAAAAAAAATGTAGATCTGAAAATTAAATGTATAGATTTGAAATGATTATACTAATTTTGCAAATCAGTCCTTCAGGTGCTGATTTGCAAAAACAAATTGCCTCACAATTGACTTTGGCCTAGGGTAGGCAACTTTATAGCTAATTTGCATCAAATCGACATTCTGGATGCAATGGTAAGGTTAGATCTAGTTCTAGATGCTCCCAATTTTTGTGATACTTTGGATTTGGGTTGAGGTGCCTTTAAGAGATGAAACAATGAGGTCTCCAATGGCTATGTGGCAAGTATCTCCCTCAGCTCTGATACCATGTAAGAATTTTCCTTAGGACAGAATTCACCCAAGACCTAAGAACTCAAATAAAAGTACAAAATAAACTAGAGTATGATCAGAATAACTGTATAGTATCCAATACAATGTACAAGTACACTAGGAGTGCCTATAAATAAAGGCCTCTGAGATGCATCTAGAATGCCTAAGAATCAACTACATGATAAGTCATACAACTAGGCACAGGTTCACCAGATATGGGTTATCCTCCATTAAGAATAGAATTAAGTACGATGATGAGAGGATAAGCCTACAAAGGTGTATCATGCAAATTAATGTTGTAGAAAACATGTGCTAAAAAGGGAGTGTGAATAATTGTGTTGTCAACATGACAACTTAGTGAATGATGCAAACTCTAGTGTTGTAGACACCATGTGTTGAATGAGAGTTGCGTACTTCTGTGTTGTCAACATGACAACTCATAAAGGTACACAAACTCCTAAGTGTCTCACAAAATAAATGATAAAATATAATAAAATAATGCATTAACCTAAGTAAACTTAAGAAAGTGTGAATAGTAAATACTTATTTACACCAAAAATTATAATATTCTATATCTAATTAAAACACTATAAACTCTATATGAGAATATTCTGGACTTTTAGCTCTATAAAATGGTGTTTATATGTTATGAAGAGTTATTGAAAAGTCAATTTTATGAAATATTTTTTTTAAGTAATTGGATAAAAACTAGTATAAAACATGAATTTAATAGACATTTCCAATTGAAAAAGTATGACACCATATATAACTTAACTAGAATGAATTTTTCTAAATCACATGTTTGAATAAAATTTATTTTTAAATAGAAATACTCAAGTTTAGTCATTTTGATAAGTCAGCCTAAAAGGTGACACAACTTTGTACTTTTAACCAAGATCCACAGCATCAATGCATAACATATGTCAATCAACTTGTTTGATGTAGGGCAGTCCTCTTGTTTCTTAGATAGCCTTTAATAGGGGTATCACCCCTAGTTTACCTCTTAGATACTCACGAGAATCCTTAGGTAATGCTTTTGTGAAGATATCAACAATTTTTTCTTTTGTGTTAACATATTCCATCTTCACCTCTTTATCTTGAATTAATTCTCTCAGATAATGATACTTGATTGCAATGTGCTTATTCTTTGTGTACACCACAAGATTCTTTGATATATTTACTTGTATTATCACAATAAAGTAACACTGGTTCAATGATCTCATCCTTGATTCCTTTGAGTAGTTGTTTGATCCATACAATATTTATACAATTTACTATAGCAACAGAATATTTAGCTTCAATAGTAGATTGAGAAGTGCATTTCTATTTCTTGCTAGTCCATGTAACTAGCCTCTTGCCTAAGAAAAATGTTCTACCACTGGTGCTATTTTTTTCATCAATATTTCTAGGCCAATCAACATCAATATAGGATCTTAATTCAAAGTTCTCATTTTTCTGGTAGTATAGAGCATATTCAGATATATCATTATTCTCTTTGCAACCATTACATGATTATCCTTGGGATTAATAGAGAATCTTGCAATTGCCCCTATAGATAATTTAATATCAGGTCTTCTATGTACTACATATTGTAATTTTCTAATCATAGACCTGTATAATGTTTTACTCACCTTAGTTGAATCATCATTCTTTGACAATTTATGTCCTGTCACCATAGGTGTACTTACTGGCTTAGAATCTTTGAATCTAAAAGTTTTCAGTATCTCGTTAACTTTTTTTGACTGAGTGATGTATATATCATGTTTCATCTAGTGTACTTGCAAACCACAAAGAACTTTTGGTATATATATATGCAAAAGCCTTACATAAAGTATATTGATCTCCAAATACGATATCAACAACAAAAAATTTAGGAAAAAAACACCTTTTCCTTTCTCTATCTTCAAGTATAGATTGTTTTTATCATCAGTCCTTTCAAATCCAATCTTCACAAGATAATTATGAAGGCTCTCATACCATACTCTTGGTACTTGATTCACACCATATAAAGCCTTATGTAATCTACATACCATGTTTTTTTTGTTAACATCAACAAATCCTTCTAACTATTCTATATAAACTTCTTCCTCTAGTTTACCATTCAATAATGCAAATTTAACATCCATTTGATAAACTTTGAAACCTTTGTATATAGAATAAGCAAGTAGAGTTCTTACTCCTTCCAATCTAGCAACAGGGGCTAATGTTTCTCCATAGTCAATTCCTTCTTGTAAATATCCTTTATAGACTAATCTTGCCTTGTTCCTTGTGACTTCACCATTTTCATCTAGCTTGTTTCTGTATACCCACTTGGTGCTAATCACATTTTTGTCTTTAAGTCTAGGAACTAGAGTCCATGCCTTGTTTTTCTAATTTGTTCAATTTCTTCTTCCATGGCTTTAGTCCAGTCCACATATTCTAAGGAATCTTTCACTATTTTGGGTTCTCTCATGCTTAGCAAGCATGTATCATTTCTCAACTTGTTCCTTGTCATTGATCTAGCATCTTTATCTTCAATGATTTGTACAACAGGATGATGTCTCTTAACATATTTAGACAATTTTGGCTTAGCTCTGGTTTCTTCATTTGGTCTTTCAACTTTTGAGTCACTATGTATGTCTCTATCAAATATTTCAGCATTTATTTCATGTCACAGATTTCAAAATTAGAATGTGCCTCAACTTTGTTCTATAACTTGGAACCTAAATGTAGCTTAGTTCCTAAATGTAATTTGACATTCATAGTATGTGACTTGGCAGCCACTAAAACTTGTTGTTGGTTTGTAACTTGATTTGTAACATCTTATTCAATAGACATATATTTATAAAAGTATACAAATGATTTGTATTATTCTAGTTCCTTCATAGGTTCAATCTCATATACTTTTGTATATTCATCAAATTTCATATTTGCACTTTCCACAACTTTGCTAGTGTTAGTATTTAAACACTTATAAGCTTTACTTCTTATGGAATAACCTAGGAATATACCTCCTTCACTTTTTGCATCTAGTTTACCATTCTTGAAGTCTTTGAGAATATAGAATTTTCTTCCAAATACCTTAAATATTTTACATTGGGTAAGTATCTATACCATAGTTTAAAAGTTGTTGAATGAGTACCTTTCTTGACTTGTACATGATTCAAGGTATAGAAAACCATACTTATAGCTTCTCTCCAATATTTCAAGGCACCATTTTTCTCCATCATGAGTGTCCTAGCATAGTCCATTATAGACATGTTCCTCCTTTTAGTAATTTTATTTTGTGAAGGGGTTCTAGGAGAAGATGTCTGTCTTTTGATTCTTTTGTCATTGCAAAATATCTCAAACTCATTTGATCTAAATTCTCCTCCTTTATCACATCTCAATTTTTTAAGATATTTACCTATTTCCTTTTCAACTCTTGCTAAGAACCACTTAAATATTTAGAAAGCAACATACTTTTGTTTCAAAAACATAATTGACATCATTCTATAATAATCATCAACAAGCAACATAATGTACTTATCTCCTTTGTAGCTTTTCACTTTAATTGGTCCACACAAGTTAGTATGAACAATCTCTAGTATTCCCTTAGAGGTATGAGTTTTACTCTTAAAACTTGACTTTGTCATCTTGCCTAACTAACATTGTTTGCACATTAAATTGTCAGGCTTCTTCAACTTAGGATAACCTCTAACTTTTATCATGTTACTAATACTAACCAAGTTACCAAAATTAACATGACATAACCTCTTTTTTCATAGCCATACATCATCAAATTTTACATCTAAACAAGCAACATCCTCTATATGAAGATAGAATAGATTACTTCTAGTTTGATAACCCTTTTTGATTAGTTTTCCATCAATATCATATATCTTACAATCTTGTTTTCAAACTCAACCTTACATCCTCAATTATTCAGTTGTGATACAATCAACAAATTATAGTTAAGTCATTCAACATAGTAAGCATTGTCACACAAAATCCTTTTTGTTATCTCTATTAAGCATGGATACTTCTCTTTTTAACATCTTGATCTTTGTGCTTCTAGTACTTTCAAACTAGTCCTCTTAATAAAATGACTCTAATACTAATTGTTGGAATTCTTGAGAATAATTGAGGTGGGGGGGTGTGTGAATTAATTATCTAAGGTCCAAATGTAGAAATAAATTTTTTCACAACTTAGTGAACCCATGAAGCATTTATCATCATGCATGAATCTATAAGATTATATAATCACTTAAAACATGTAGGTTACTATCAAATCAACTTGCAAAAATGTAAACATGAAACTTAACAGATTCAATAACACACCTGGCACAATGATTTACATGGAAACCCGATTTAGGAAAACCCATTAGTAACATGCTACTCTTTCTCACTCTTTTGAAGTGATGCCCTATGAAAGGCCAACCCCATTAAAGGTTACAATGCACACTGTTAACTGTGATCTGGTTAAAGGATTTCAATCATCCTGTTAGGAGTGAGCCTTGTTAGAGGACTTTAGACCATTCACTTGGAATGTTATGTAGTTAAAGGATTTACAAATAATTGTTGGTCAACCTTAATCCAAAGGATTTACCCTAGACTGATACAATTATTAGAGAGTAACAGTAAGGCTTAATCTGATAACAACTTACAACTCCATTTACAAATTACATATCTCTATTTTAGTCCTCCATTCTACTTTTTTTTCACACACTTTAGCTCTGATAGCTTGTTCACCCTTCAAGCATCCATACCCTTAAGTCTTTTTGCTTAACTTTCCAATGCAAACTCTTCACTTAGGTCACTGAATGAAGAAATACCCTAGACTCCTTTTCATATGACCAACCATCCCTATTAATAGAGAATTAAGATATTTTTTGGTTCATTCTCCATTGTCCAATTTAGGGTTAGGATAGATTAGGTAGGATTCAATGAATCTACCCCTTATTTCATTTCAATCCCATTCTAAAAAATTCTCCTTCAATCTTCTTTTAATTATCCTCCAAATGGTTTACCGTGAATTTTTTGCCACCAACTCATCAACTTATCTTCCACATGGTTCACACAATCTAAGAAAACAAACTTGTTGGCTCAGATCCATTGAATTCATGATCTTTCTAATAATGCTGAAACTCAACATTAACTTGCTTCTGATGCTCAACATATACTACATTACTCAACATTCTCTGTAAAAATGCTTGACACAAACTAAGGTTTATTGGTGTTTGACATCAACTAAACTTTGTATCATGTAAGCATGTGTCATCTTTGAGTTTCTTTCTTTTCATAACACTTGATTAAGTATCACCAATGATTTTTTTAGGTTCATAATGTCTTCTCACATATTTTTCTAGCACAACTAATTTCCTTCTTTATTCTTCTATAGGTTTATCTTGAAAAATAATCTCAAGGTTATTTGCTCTTCCTTGTTTAGGTTATATTCTAACCTTTTCATTCTTGAAATTTTTTATCTAATGGTCAAAATTTGTTGTCTGTGACTCGTCATCTTAAGTCTATTTCTTAGCACCCATTCTCTACTACTTTACAATTTGTATTTGTACTTCATCATTTCCTATCTACTGAGAGACTATAGCTTGATTAGCTTGTTTATTAGGAGTTCTTGGAGCATCTCCATCCACATAGATGAATGTATTGTAGTCTTTAGGTTATTCTTTACATGTAGTGCCACTTCTTTTTACAAACTCATAAATTTTTACATTTGCACTTTCCACAATTTTGTTAGTGTTAGTGTTCAAACACTTTTAAGCTTTACTCTTAGTGGAATATCCTAGTAATATACATTCTTCAATCTTTGCATCAAGTTTTCCATTCCTATTATCTTTGAGTATATAAAATCTACTTCTAAATGTATAGCTATAATTTATATGCTTAAAGAACACAATGTTAGAAAGAAAGCATTCAAACACATAAAATTAAGCCACACTTATGATAAGACAAAGAAAAACACTTAAGGAATGCAAACCAAAAGGAGGAAACACTGCATGCTTCCTTGATTTTTTAGATGTGTCCTTTGATGTGGATGTATGCTCAATTTTTTTCTCAATTAATTCAATGTTGGGGATTGATAATGGAAAATTGGTAGCCTTGCGAGCTCTCAATTTGGCATTATGAGGGTATGGTTGATGGCTTTGTTTCTCAAAATGGCATTATAACTTTACTTGATGGATTGTGATGAAATGGCTTGGGAGGGGATCTAATTTATAGGCCAAGGGCTTGAGGGATGGAGGGTCAAGATGAAAGGATGGATGAAAGCCTATGGAGGGCTCAGATTGCATGAGAGGAGAGCACATGGATTGTGCTTCCTTACAACCAATTAGGGAGTGACACATGTCATAGGGTGAGTGGATGGAGGAAAGGGTAAGGATGAGTCAACAAAGGAGGCTCAAGGCCTTAAATGGTCCTCATAATGGCTTGTAAGAGCTTTTAAGAGCATGTAAGAGCATTGAAGGCTTTGTGGTTGGGATAAAGTTTTATGGTTGGGATATTTTGAGGGAGGAGACTTTGATTTGGCTTAGGAAAGTCTTAAGCTCACTTAGGGAATGTGACAAGTTTAAGGGGGGGATTAGGCTTGGGTTAGGATTAGATTAAAGATGTTAGAGATGTGCAAGTGGATGGCATTCATGAAGGTGGGTGAGTTAGTGGCTAAGCTAGGTTAGTATGGGTGGATGGGGTGGATTAGGCTAAATGGAGGAGTTTAGGGGCTATTAGATTTGAGAGTTTTATTTATCGAAGTGATTTATTTAATAAATGAGGGTTTTTGGAATCAGATAGGAGAATAGGATTAATTGATAAATAATGGGTTATTTGATTTATCAATTAGGACTATAGATGATTAATTAAATTAATTAGCTAGGGGATGGCAAAGGATTAATTAAATAGGAATTTAATTAATGATGCCTTTAAAGATAGCTAAATAGGATTACTAAAGTAGTGTAATCAAATATAGGTGTCTATACTAAATATTTTGAGTATTTCACATTAGGAGCATATCCATACCATAGTTCAAAAGGTGTAGCATTTGTAACTTTCTAGACTTGTACTCTATTTAGGGTATAGACAAAAATACTATAAACTTCTCTCCAATATTTATTTGATACACTCTTATCCATCATTAATTTTCTTACACAATTAATTATCAATCTATTTTTCCTTTTAGTTATCTCATTCTAAGGAGGGGTCCTTGATGCTTATACTTGTCTTTTGACTCCTATATCATTGCATAGTATATTGAACTCATTTGAAATGAATTTTCCACCTCTGCCAGATCTCAAGCAATTCAAACTCTTCCATGTTTATTTTTCAACTATAGCTAAATACCACTTGAATAACCAAAAAACATTTTATTTAGCTTTACTAAACACCATATTCAACATCCTAGAGTAATCATCAAAAAATATCACTAATACATTTGGTACCAAGTGTATTAGTGTTAATATAATGAAATACTTCTCTCCACGATAACTTTGAAAATCAATGGGTCCACATAGGTAAGTATAAACCAATTCCCAAATATCATTAGAAGTGTATGTTTTTCTCATAAAACTAGACTGTTGGAATTACAAATGGGGAACATATACTTCTGAGAGGGGGGAGGGGGTGAATCAATAGTTAAAACATGAACCCATAAAACTTTTCACCACACATCAATCTCATGCATTCAAAGGATAGACTAAAATAACATGTAAAACACATACATCTAAATCATGTAAACATACAAGAAATCACACATTTGACACCATATATGATTACCTGGAAACCTTACAAAAGAGAAGGTAAAACTAGGGTGGGGATGACACCCACAATTCTTCACTACTACAACAATAAAGTGTAGCTAGTTAAGGTTACAATGGTTTGGCCATGAATCATGATCTGCCCTTTGAAAGGCCTACCCTGTTAAAGGCTTACAAGGACTATTAAGTCCACCCTTGTTAGAGGATTTCAAAACCCTGTTAGAAGTGTGCCTAGCTAAAGGACTTCTAGTCATTCACTTGGAATGCCACCCTATTAAAGGATTCACAACAGTCTATTAGGACTACTTCGCCTAGGAGATTTAACTAAAATCACATGTTAAGATGTTTCAACATATAAGATCTTATGATTGGCTCTAGTTGCATGATTAAAGATCAAATCTATATAATGTCCTTCTTGATCCTTCTTGATCTAATGTGTTAATGTTGTATCCTTTATCCTTTGTTCTCCTCAAACTAATTCTACAATTCACTTTCTTTAACTTCTAAGTCTCCATGAAAGTTCTATTTTCACATGCAAACTTCTCTATTCTCCTCCTTCAATCTCTTAGACACTCATTATGAAGTTTAGGGTTTTTTCCTCCATAAGAAGACTAGAAGAAATAGGGTTAGGTATGAATCTATAGCTGAGATTCATCCTTTTTGTTGCTTAATCCTTCCTATTTTCTAATTGGCTACATGTAATTGCATAGGGAATCTACATACAGATTCATCCTTATCTTCAAAAGATTATATTCTATCCTTTGGTTGGCTTAAAAATGGTTTACATAGTTGTTTTGTGCTATCAAAAACAAGTATGTCCAATCTATGTTACTTGACACTTGAAGTTATTGATGCTTGGGACATACTATAATTCTATTTTTGACTCAGCACTTGAACTGCTTGATATCTACTATTTTACTCAGCACTTGAATCACTCAGCATGGTTTATCTACTTAGCACTTGAATGACTCGACACTCATTGCAACTTGACACAATTTTGTATTTATATATTATACTTATCATGTATTACCATTTTGACATGAATTTAGTAAATGACTTAAGTGTGTGATGCAAGAGCATCCTAGGCTTGCTTGTAATCCTTCATGTTTGGAGGGATTTTGGTTAAAGGTTGAGAAGCATCAAACTTGGATTTTGTTGGAGTTATGTTTTCATGGTTAGGGATTTTTTGGAGACACATTGGAGAACCTTTTCTCATGATTTCATAGATATTGGATGGATTATGTTGAAGTTTGAACTATTTTTACTTTGCTGCTGGAACTGCATTTTTTTGGTTTCTAGGTGCTTGTTGTAGAGTGTGTAACTAATTTTCCTTAATGAATTAGAATTTTTGCACTTAAAAAATTGAAGAGAGCCTAGATTAATTCCATGTATCAAGAGTGCCAGTCATAATTCATTATAGGTTGGGAGATATGGCAATTCTCCTAATGTATCAATTTTTGATAGACTGCACAACGGTTCCTATGCATGCCTTTTGGGATAGATGCATTCATTTTCTTTGGGAATCAGAATTTGAAAATTTAAAGGGTTTTAGAGGACCTAATTTTATACCTATGGTTTTAAGCATGAGTTCCAATTCAATTGGAGCTAGGATATATCACAATTTTACTTAGATATCAATTTGTAGACATTTAATTGTTGTTACAGGCTGACTTGTGGCATTTAATTTATGTATTTGTATTTAATTTGTGTTCTAGGCCAACTTGTGGCTTATATTGGTATAAGTAGGGGTATTTTAGTCAATTATTAGGGATAGATTGAAGGATAGATTTGAATTTGAAGAGCTAGAGCTACAGCTTAGGAACTAGAGGATCTCTTGGTGGACTTGAGGGTACAAGTGTGGATTCTTCTTGGTTTTCTTATCTAGTTGTGTATTTGGACTAGCTGAGATTGGATTTTGTAAGTTAGATCTTGTAGAACTAATTGTATTTTGTAATTTATATTTTTATTTGGTCCTAACTTGGAAGGCCTTATAGCTGGGCATATTGCATTTAATCAATTATATTTCATTAATCAAGCATTGTAATTTGGTATCAAATCTTGCATTATTATTTCTTGTTATTGTATTTCTATTGTGTGTTTATATTGCTAGGAGCTAGGACATCTCCTTTGGGGATCCTCTTTCCTTGAAATTCATCATGTGGTATTGAAGTGAAGGTTGTTCCTGAGTGTGTTGATAGATTGCCGAAGCTGAGGTAGTTTACACTAGGATTTGCAAAGAAGGTTGATCTTGTGCTTGATTGATCTTCTTGATTGGTGGATTTGTTGTAGAGGGTTTGCTAAAATTTTGGAATATGCCTCCAAGAATATTGGACCCTAAGGAAATTTCTAATCTTAGTGATGTTGTAGAAGAACAGATCTCAAAGAAGATGAGAGAAGAGTTCAGATCTGAGATTGCATTGATGAAGAGTGACATGATTGCTGAAATTGTAAGTGCTTTAGGTGGTGTACTTAGACATGTGGGTACTAAAGATGGTTATGAGCAAGATACTGAAGGCTTTGAACTTTTTAGATCTAGTGGTGAGGAAAAAACTACTTGTGTGGAGAGACATATTGGAACTAGGGCTAGTTAGTTTGCTAGATCTAGATCTCAGTTGAAGTTGAAGTATAAGATGGAGGTTTCTAATTTTTTAGGTACTTTGAATCCTGAAGACTTGATTGATTAGATTGGTGAATTAGAAGACTAGTTTGAGCTTGAGGATATTGAGGATCCACTTAGAGTGAGGTTGGCACAAACTAATTTGAAGGGACATGCTGCTCTTTGGTGGAAAGAACTACAAAGAGATAGAGAAGAGGAAGGTGAAATGAAGATTACTAGATGGAGGTTGAGGGTAACTAATTTGAAGGTTAAGTTCATTCCCACTGATTATGAACTTGAGTTGTTTAAAAAGTTTTAGAATCTGAAATAGAAGGATATGACTATGAAAGATTATATAGAGGAGTTCTACAAGTTGACTATTTGGTCTAGTCATAGAGAATTGTCAAAAGAGAAGGTAGCTCAATACATTAATGATTTGAGATTCAATATTCAAGATGAGGTTGGTATGCTAAATATTTCATTAGTTGGGGATGCTTATCAATATGCTTTGAGAGCCGAGGAGAAGCTAAAGAGGAAGTATCAAGGTAATTCTTGAGGGAAGGAGAAGCAGGATAGTTTAGCACAAGCTAAACCAAAAGAAGGTGAACCAAAACCTACTAATTAGAAAAAGAGGATAGATGGAGGTGGGTTCAAAGATAATTACTTCAAGTGTGGCCAAGAAGGGCATAGATCTTTTGAATGTCTAATTGGGAGGATAATTGCTATTGTGAATGAGGTTGCAGTCTAATATAGTCAACTTGAGCAAGGAGAGAGTTTTCTAGCTTGGTAAGTACTAATTGGTGAGAGGACATTGGATTCTTGTTAGATGACTAGTTTGTTCAGGACTTTTTGTAAGTTTGCAAGGTGATTGTGGATGGTGGTAGTACTAATAACCTTTTTTCTAAAGAGATGGTTTAGAAACTTGGTTTGAAGAGAATTAGATATCCTTATCCTTATAGGATTGGTTGGTTACAAGGCGAGCATTCTTTAGAAGTGAGGGAGAAATGCCTCATTAATTTCTAGATTGGGTAGTATAAGGATCAAGTGTTGTGTGATATTGTGGATATGAATAGTTATCATGTGTTACTTGGTAGACCTTGGTAGTATGATTGTAGGGAAATGCATGGTTGTGTTAGGAATGTGTTTACTATTGAGAAAGGTGGTAAGAAGTTTTCCCTAATTAATTTGTAGAATGAAAAACTTGGTAGGAGGAACCTGAGTATTAGCAGCCAAGTTGAGTTGGCAGATTCTAAGAAGGTTGGGGATCAACATGGAAATCAGACTTATGGAGCACCTATGGTGGACATAAAGAAGAAGAAGAAAAGAAAGGAAAAGAGTGTACAAGTTGAAGACTTGGAGGACATGTATGTGAACAACCAATTTTGGATTTATTTTCTAAATCCTAGAAGATGTTCTTCCAGTTACTAGAACATCTTTTCAAACTTTGGGTGTTTGATGCAGGAGCATCCTAGGCTTGCTTGCAATCTTGAATGTTTGGAGGGATTTTGGTTAAGTGTTGAGGAGCATCGAGCTTGGATTTTGGTGGAGTTATATTTTCATGGTTAGGGATGTGTTGGAGACACATTGGAGAACCTTTCCTCATGATTGATAGAGATTGGATGGATTGTGTTGAAGTTTGAATTGTTTTTATCTTGTTGCTGGAATTGCATTTTTCTGGTTTTTAGGTTCCTATTGTAGAGCATGTAATTAATTTTACTTAATGACTGAGAAGCTACAAACTGCATGAATTTAAGAGGGCCTAGATTAATTCATTTTCTCAAGAGAACAAGTCCTAATTCATTATTGGTTTGGAGATATGGCAATTATTCTAATGTATCAATTTCTAATAGACTACACGACATGTTTCTATACATGAATTTCAGGATGTATGTGCACTTTTCCTTGGGGAATTAGCCTTTGAAAATTTAAGGGTTTGTAGAGGACTTAAAGTTATAGCTACTATTTGAAGCATGAGTTCCAATCCAATTAGATCTAGGAGATATCACAATTTTACTTGGATATTGATTTGTAGATATTTAATTGCTGTTGTAGGCCAACTTGTGGCATTTAATTTATGTATTTGTATTTAATTTGTGTTTTGGGCCAACTTGTGGCTTAGATTGGTATAAGTAGGGGTCTTGTGGAGTTTTTTAGTCATTGATTAGGGATGGATTTAAGGATAGATGCAAATTTGTAGAGCTAGAGCTACAACTTAGGAACTAGAGGATCTCTTGGTGGACCTGAGGGTACAAGTGTGGATTCTTCTTGGTGTTCTTATCCAGTTGTGTATTTGGACTAGCTAAGATTGGGTTTTTTTAAGTTGGATCTTAAAAAACTTATTATATTTTGTAATTGCTATTTGTATTTGGCCCTAACCTGAAAGGCCTTACAGCTGGGCATATTGCATGTAATAAGTTATATTTCATAAATCAAGCATTGTAATTTGGTATTAGATCTTACATTATTATTTCTTGTTGTTGTGTTTCTACTGTGTGTTTATATTTCTAGGGGCTAGGACATCTCCTTTGGGGATACTCCTAACTTGCACTACACTAGTGTGTTGACACTCAATTATCAAAACCAATCTAAGATCACAATCTCCCCCTTTGACATGAGTGTCAAAAACACTTAACTGTTCATAATTATCTAATCTTCTCAAGTATAACATATTCACAACTTAGCTTATATTAAAAACTTGAAAATTGCAAAATTTTATAATATATTATATACCTCAAAATTTTTGTAACTCCCCCCGAGTTAATATGCCTATTTTATATCCAAAAAATATGTTTTCCATTCTAAGTAGATTTGTCTCTTGCTGATACTCTTTGACTTCAAATGTACTGACACTCTTTATTTGATATGCTCTATTTCTATTCTTTCTTTCTTTATTTTGTTTTCTCCCCCTTTCATTATTATTCTAATTGTCAAAAAATTTCTTTCTTTCTTATTTTATCTCCCCCTTGCTTGTTTATCTTCCCTTTTTCATTCTTTTTTCTCCCCCTTTTAAACACTTATGTTAAAGGTTCTATACACTTAGAGTGTGTTTTTCCAAAAAATATTTATGGACTTCATGATTATTTTCAGAGCAACATTCCAATTGTCACATGCAACATCCAATGACTTTATTTGGATTGTTATCTCTGTTGCAAGGTGAACTAGTCCATCTAATGTAGAAAGATTAGGATCTTTCTTAAATAAAGTTTTTGAATATTCTTGTTCTTTATGGAGTATCTCCATATGAGGGGTAACGGAGGCTTGAATATTAGTCAACTTGGCTCTTATATTATCCTCTTCTACTATTAACATAACTAGTTGACTTTGTGAGTGAAGCAATGAGTGAAAATGCTTCTCACTCTGAGCTGGGTTCTAAGGTAATTACATACCTGAGACTTTTAAATTTCTCTCTAGACTCATAATTCTGTAGCTTGTTTCTTGGGTGAAGAGTGTTGGATCACACAATTTGGTGTATAATGAGAATATGTTCTCAAGTACCTTCTTCACTTTCTCAATTTTTGCAGCCAATTCAACTTGCATCAGTGCTATGTCACCAGATATCTTTTCATTTACTTTCCCTTGAAATTTCCTTTTAGACCATTCCATAACTTTGACATTAGTGTCCTGGTCTTCCTTGTTCACTTGCTCCATAATTTCTGATAATTCCACTAATAATGGCTTTGATTCTTTAGGTGTTGGCAAGCTGAATGCATCTAAGAAGATGTCTTTGATTTCTTGTAATCCTTGCCTCTATCTATACTCCTTTTTGAGTATTTCCTATTTTTTTTTCTTTTCCAAGGCTTGTTGCATTATGCCTATCTATTCTAATGTTATGGTTACATAATCATACTTAGGTACCACTATTTCTTCATCTAGAGTTACATCACCATAGTTTATTACCTTAGCAACCTTGGAGGAACTTGATCCTGGTGCTGAGATCTACAATGGTACAACTTTAGTGCTCATCTTTTGAAGGAATTTTTTAGGAGTGCTAGATGTTGGTAATGTTATCAATGCTTGAATGGCCTCTTTTTCCTTCTCCTTCAATATATTTTTACTCTCTTTAGATTTTATTCTATCAATCATAATGATTTGAGTTACACCTTGTGGTTGTGTTGTAGGTACAAATGTGTCTTTTTGTCCTATTTTCTTTGTTATATTTTTATTTTCCTCTTCTTTTACAGTCTGCCCCTGCTCAACTTTGTCTTCTTTGACACTTGTGTCAACCTTGATAGATTTATCTACTAATGTTTGTATTAAAAGTTGAGCACTATTAGCTAAAGGGATGGTAGAAGGTGGTTCTTGTGTATTCACCTTATCCCTTGTAATGTCAGCAACTACCTTCTAAATTTCATCAACACTGACCAATACTGGATTTTCACACAATTTGACTTGTAGTGTGGATTGGTCAACAATCTTCTCTAGGTCTTCTATAGTTAAAGGATTTATGTTCTAAGTAGAGACATTAGAGACATCCTTAATAGTTATAGTTTTTGCAAGAATGCTTGTGTCATGTGGAGGGCTCGTACTAGGCATTTGTGTGTCTTGCACACTCTACTCTTCTTGTTGCTTTTCAACTATAGCCATGTCATCTTTTTCCTTTTGTGTCTCCTCCATGACAGCATTATCTTTTTTAGTTTCTTCCTTGTCCTCATCTTCATCTCCATTGTTTCTACCTTCAAATGGATATTCTTCTCCTTCTTTAATAGTTGTCAATCCATAGATCAATTTCCACATTCGAGTGGATTTCTTGACAACATCTTCAATATTATTCTGAATGATGCTAAATGCCCTATATTTTGGTGCAAACTATCCACCATATTTCTTATTTGCTTTGACAATTTATCCTTTTTCCAATTCTAGCATTACTTGGGCTAGTGTGGATTCTCTGATTTGTTTTTCTAGGTTTAAACAATAATGCCACTTATTTTCAACAATAGTATACAAATCCTTAGGCATTCTATTATCTAATTCAACTAGAGTGCTCTTCAATTTATACATTATTACATATATTGATCAAAACAAATTTCTTCTCTACCAAGTTTCCCAAAATCAACATTTTTCAAACCTATCAAATCTGCATTATTCTTAACATTCTCACAGATATTTTCAAAATCAAATTTTGGTGTGTGAATTACCACTCTAAACTAGCTTGTATCCTCAAATTTTGTCCTTTCATCATTAGTCTCTAGCTGTGCAATTTATTTTCTTTGTTCTTTCTTCTATATTGGGCCCTTTTGTTTAGTAGCCTTTGTCTCTTCTTTAGCTTGCTCTTTGGCCTTTTGTGTAGTGGCCCTTGTCCTAAGCTTCTTTGCCTTTGTATTTGCCACAATTTGTGCCTTGGCCTTTCTTTTCTTAAGTTCTATTTTTATTAGTGCTTCTTTGGTTTACTCTTCCTTAGAACCTTCTTCTTCAATTTCCTCATCCATGCCTTGGGTCAAAGCAAGAGGTTCTTGGGCTTGTTCCTATTCTTCCTCTTCATCATCTTCATCCTCTTCTTCCTCTTCTGCACCTTCTCCAAAATTTTCCTTTAATTTTCTCACCAATTTGTCTTTCTTCTTCATTGTGGAGATTGTCTTCAACTCCATTTCAACTTTGGATTACATAAGAACATAATTACGAAATACTTTGGCACTCTTGTCAACTTCTTTGACTAGAAGTGTAGTGATGATAGTTGAGGTTTCATCAGTGTTGATCTCATATCCAAAGGGTCTTATCCATCTTATCCTAGGTACTATTGCTTGTATGTATGTATAGTCAATATCTACAAGAAAGAATATATCATTGTAGTATAGTTCAACTAAAGAGATATGTATCCTCATTCTCTGCTTCATAGACCTCTTAAAGTCTTCAAAATAGTTGGTCATAACTATTTCAAATTTCTCACCCATTTGCTCAATATTCTCATTGATTGTACAACCATTAATCTATTGGTCTTCCATCCTATTTTACCAAAAGATGGGAATTCATTCTATACATAGAAAAATATGCACACACGTATTGATCCAAATTTACATTGTGCACTCTTGGTTTTTCTTACTACTCCACGATTTTCTATTATTTGTTGTAATTGAAATTTTGCAAGATCATAAGTATGATCTTTCTTAACAATTTTATAGCCAACATCTACCGCAATACAGAACACATTGTTTAATCTTCTTGATTGATAAAATTTATGTGAGATCACCCTAACAAGAAACTCAAGTAGTGGATCTATGATGGTATCTATTTTCATTCCTCTTTTGTTCCATTTTGCACTTGTGTTCTTTTCAATTACCTCTTTTGAGTCACTTCGTAGGATCTTTGGCTGCTCTAGGGTTAGAAAACTAGTTACCTTATGAATAATTATTTTTGAAATATTGATTGGTCCTCCTTCCAACCATAGACATCCATCATATATCCTACTTAACACTATCTTGATCCATTATGTTTTGAACACCGTGGGGAGGTCTAGGGCATAGGTCAAACCCTTTCTCTCAAAAATCTTAAATTCTTCCTTCAAAATACCATTTTCACACAACTTATCATAAGCTTGCCTTATTTCCATAGCACCTATACCTCCTACTTTGTAGTTGTAACATTTTCTTACATCTTGGACCATTATGACCTTAGGTGGAATCATTGATAACATGCTTGACGGGTCTTTTTTATAAGCACTGTCTGGGGTGGCTTTAAAATTTGATTGTTTGACCTTATTACTAACTAATTGGACATCAAAAACTTCTTTCTCCTTCACATTGTTTGAAGTTGAAGCCATTTTTTCAAACTAGTTTTTAACAAATTTTAAACTACATAACTCAACTTATGAAGAATACCTTAGTGATTTGAAGAATCTAAAACATAAATGTTGCTATGATCTTTGTATATGACTTGAACAACTTTTGGAATTGCCTCTTTGCTCTACTTGCTTTCACTTGAATTCATAATGACAAAAAGTAGGTGAAAATTGACCATATACCCTTCAAAAATTTTCCTTTAATTCTTAATGCTTGTACAATTATAAACTCGACATCAAAATGATTTCTGTTCCACTCGACATCAATAGAGATTATGCTCACTCATTAGCTACTACTAGCTTGGTAATTACTAGCCAGTTTTCTAGCTTGGCATCAACTAGCATTTCACTTAGAACATAAAAAATTGAATATTTAATGTTGAATTTTCTACAACTTCTTGCATCTTTACTCATGCTAATGTAGTCTTTTTAGTACTAACTCCTTTTGGAACTGATGTATGATATAACACTTAAATATTAGTCCCATATACCTTTTGATTGGTTAGTTTGATGAGGTGTGATCACCTAACCCATTGGGTGAAGTGATCCCTTCTCCATTTGATGTATTGAAATCTTCTCTCTTTTTCCATGTCTTGTTCATCCCATTCCTAATATGTCCAACATCTACCTTTCTTTTACCTTTATCAAATTTAGAACTTGGTGCCTTAGACCTAGTTAGACAATGTTTATTGATGTGACCAGTTTTCAAACAATTAAAACATATAGTTTGACTCAACCACCTCTTGTAATTACCTATGAAGTGACTCCTAATTTAGTTTTTAGGTACATGTCCATATTCCTAACAATAGTGACAGCTATATCTTGTATAGTAATCCCAATTATAAGAGTTTTCATACCTTCTTATCTTTGCTAGCTTATTTTATGACCATGTGGATTTAGGTCTGCATTCAAAAGCTTTATGTACATACTTCTAACAATTGTACCAGTATCCTTCAAATATTGGTGCATGCATGGTTTTGGTTCTGCATTCATGTGCTTGATGAGCTTGTTTGTTGCACTTATAACAATGAGTAATGTTCTTAGGTTTAGCATTTTGATTTGTATTCTTGCTCTTGTACACATTAGTAGTATGTCCTTTCTTACCACAACTATGACAAGTAGGTTTTGGAGTTCTTACCTCTATTGTTAATTCTTCAGCAACTTTGGATGATTCTCCTTCTTTAGTGCTTGTGTAGCCTAATCCTGCTACATCATTGTTGGATCTAGGGGATTTTAGTAATTGTTCAAAGTGCTTGATGGCTTCATTTGGCTTGTTGAAACTTTTAGAAATTTCTCTTTCTCTCTTTAGAGCATTCTGCAGTTGTTCATTCTGCAACTTCAATGTAGTAATCTCAATGTCCTTGACATTCAGTTCATGATGAGCATTCATCATTTGACTTAAGGTATTCAATTGCATGTTTGAGATCCTAGTTAGCTCTATTGACTTATCTTCAAGTCTATTGCTCAAGATTCTTTTGTCTTCTTCAATCATGGCCTTGTCTTCTATGGCTTTCTTCTTTTGTTTAGTTACCTCACACAACAATATAGCTTGTGATTCTTGCTCCAACTTGAGATTTCTGATTTCTTCAGCTTGTTCTCTATTCTTTTCCATTAGAGTTCCTTAAGAAGACTAGAAGACTTAGGTTTAAGTATGAATCTATAGCTGAGATTCATCCTTTTTGCCACTTAATCCTTCCTATTTTTTGATTGGTTATATGTAATTGCATAGGGAATCCACATATAGATTCATCCTTATCTTCAAAAGATCATATTCTATCCTTTGGTCAACTAAATTTTTTTTACATAGATGTTTGTGCAATCACAAACAAGAATGTCCAATCTGTGTTACTCAACACTTGAAGTTACTAATGCTCAACACATACTATAATTTTGTTTCTAACTCAACACCTAAACTACTTGGCATTTTCTATTTTACTCAACACTTGAATCACTCAGCATGGTCTATCTACTTGGCAGATGAGTGACTTGACACTCATTACAGCTTGGCACAATTTTGTATTTACATATTATACTTGACATGTATTACTAATTTGGCATGAACTTAGTAAATGACTTAAGTGTGTAGACACTCAATTGTCAAAACCAATATGAGATCAACATAGACTTGGTCATTTTTCCCAATTCAAATTGTTTACACATGGCATTTTCAAGCTTCTTTAGTTTAGGCAATCCTCTTACTTTCTTCATCTTACTAATATCCACCAAATTGTCAAACTTTACATGACATAGTCTATTGTGCCATAACCAAACACCTTCTTGTTGTGCAAAAAAAAATGTCTCATTGGATAAATCTAGATATAATAAATTATATCTTATTTGATTTCCACCTCCAACCATCTTACCATCATCATCATGTATCTTGGCCTTCCTATTATGAAATTCAACTCTCTAACCATACTTATTCAGCTATGAAACACTCAACAAATTATAGTTAAGTCCTTCAATCCACTAAAAATTGTCACATTATATCTTGTTAGTCAGCTAAATAGTACCTTTACCTTTTACAAAAAATGGGATATCATTACCAAATTTAACACATCCACCTTTTTATGGACCAATATCCTCAAATTTGTCTTTATCACTAGTCATACGATTGGAGCATCCACTATCAATTATTCATCTATCACTTTTGTTCATATATGAAATTAATGAAGTTTTCTCATCTTCGTTAGAATCTTCTTTCATAGCAACCTAAACAACTTCATCATCATTGCTCTTAGATTCATTATCAGCTTCTTCTTCATCAATATAACATAATTTCTTACCTTTTTCATCCTTGTTTCTCTTGAAGTCTCAGTCATCTCTTCTTCCTTTGTACATTTTTTCCTTTCTTTCATCTTTGTCCTCTTTGTCAGGACACCTAGTAGCATTATGACCTACTTTGTTGCATGAAAAAATAATAATAGATCATTTATCTTTTTATTTACCTCTTCCTCTTCCAAACCTTTTTGTAAAAAGGGATTCAAGTTAATCAATCTCATCATTAGAACTCTCACTATCACTCTTCACATGTTTTCCTTTTCTTTTGCTAAGAACCAATTGTGACTTAAAGATAGATTTAGTAGTAGCAGGTCTGTAATTATCAAAGTTAGATATTTCAAAAGTAGTACGTCTACCAATTACACCTTCTATGGTTAAATTGTTACCTAATGTGCATCTCAGTTCTTGAATTGTAGAAACTCTAATGACATATATAGGGAGCAGAGTCCTCAATACCTTACTTATTATAGTTTCATCTTTGATTTCTCCATTTACACCTTGAATAACATCAACAACATCTTTGACTCTTACACATTATTGTACTATGTTCTCACCTTTCATCATTCTCATGTCATCAAATTTTTCTCTCAAGATTTTTGATTTGGCTCTTAAGACATTGGCATCGCCTCCATATATGGTCTTCAATTTGTTTCATATTTTCATTGCACTATCAGAATCTTCAAGTCATGAAACTCAACGTAGCTTATGGCTGTGGCAATCTCCAACATTGCTTGAATGTGTCCTTGCTTCTGCTTCAATTTTTTAGTTGTCAGAGGAGTAGTTGTTACCTTCACATATTCATTGTCCACAAAGTTAATAGAAACATCACTGCTACTCGATATTTACAACCTTATCAAGGTCTGCCATGTAGGAAAGTTCTCCTTGTTTAGCTTAGGTAGACCTCTCTTATGACTCATGATCTTTGGCTTTAAGTACCTTCAAATTTTTCACTATAAGCACTGAGCTCTGATACCAACTGTTAGAAATGTTTAGAATAACTAAGAGAGGGGGAGTGAATTAGTTACTCATGAAGGTTCTTAAGTACCATTTAAACAATTAAACATAAACACTTACTATTCTGCTTATCCTATTGTTTCTCGATCTCTACTTCAAAAATATTTTTTTAAACATAAAAAAATTTTCTTAATGAAAATATTATCAATGGTAAAACATATAAAGAATTCAACATAGATTTCACACTAGGATTTTATGTAGAAATCCAATTTGGGAAAAACCACCAGCAATATGTCACTACTTTTTTACTCTTTCAAAGTGAGCTCTGTTAGGAGCCAACCTTGTTAAACATTTACAATACACATTGTTAAATGTGACTTGGTTAGAGGATTTAATCACCCTATTAGGAGTGGCCTTATCAAAGGACTTTGATCATTCCATTTAGAATGTCACCTAGTTTGTAGTGCCTGCCCCTAGTTTGCATTTTGCTATTATTGCCAAACTCTTTTAGGCTAGTTTATACTTGATGATTAGTAGCATTATCTTTCAAGTTATCAGATATTGTTTCACACTTGGTTGATTTTATGATGAGACTACTTGGTACTATTTACTTCATGTATGCATGATGATGATTATTATAGTGATTTTAGTTATTGATGATGATTAGTTAGATAGATTATTATACGTATTTCTTATGGATACTTACCCTATACTACATGTGTATGGTGTGCATGCATATTTTCTTTATGCATGACATTTCTAATGTGGTTAAGGAAGGGAGTTGTAGTCACCTGCTAGTCAAGATCTACACGATGAACCACTTCATGTCACTATCCGTTTAGTTTAGGATATATGTGTTTGTACATGCATGCATTTTATGCAGATTGTAGGTATTGGGTATTGACTTCCCTAAATTGCTAGGATGAGTGTACCCTATCACAATATCTCAATGGTAAGAGAGGGAAGATAAATTCTTGAGTCCAAATCCTAACCTTTAAACCCATTTATCTTAAAAAATTAGGACAAGTATCTGAGATGTTTACCCTTCCGAATTCATTATATGACATAAATTCATGATTATAATTCTTGAGTTTGATCTTGTATGTGGTACTTTATGATGGGTTTGTGTATTTCATTTTATCGATCTTTGGTGATTTTCTATTAATTAAGTCAAATTAAAAAATTAAATTAATGATTTAATTTAATGGAAATTATTAAGATAATTTCAATATTTAATTATATTTAATTAAATAAAAAGAACTATATTTAAAGAGAAAATTATAATATATTTTGAGAGCATAATAATATTTAATTAATTTAATAATAATATATTTAGGAGATTATTTCTAAATAAATGCTAAATATTATTATTATTTAAGTTAATAAATATTATATTAAAAATGTTTTAAAAATTAATAACAGAGAGTAAGCAATTATTTAATAAAGTCAATTTTAATTAAATTGCATAAAGTTTATGCATGAGATTAAAATATAATAAATTAATTAAAAAGAGAAAGAAAATTAAATTATTAAAGATATTTAAAATTTCATAAATTGTGCATGAAGTTTGCAAAAAAATAATAGAGTTAAAAAGTTGTGATCAAGGAGTCCCCTCGAGTGATTGCACAATTAGTGCCCTAGATTTGGGAGAGAACTCTTTATCAGCATTTGAGGATCCATTTTCTATGGATCAAGAATTTTGGAGAAGGAATTTTAAGAGAGAAGGTTTTGAGAGAAGAAATTTCTCTCACAATCTTTTGGGTTTTTGTGATTTTAGCATTAGAACTAGGTAGATTCTTGTGTTTTGTTCACCCAGTTAAATTATGTCATAATTTTATCTTTTTCATGATTGTTGAATCATTTATCCAAATTTCATTGTTATGAATCTTCCAATATTTTATTTTGAAATTATTGGTATGCATGTTGATTTCTTCTGTATACATGAGGATTAAAAATATCATTAGAATCTTCTTTCAACAGATTTTAAAATTGAAAATTAAATCGAGAAGGGTTTTGAAAGAATGGAAATTTTAAATTAAAAATTTGATTGGTTCGTTGTATTTTTCCCATCAGTGTATTGATAGGAATTTTGATGTGTGTGTGTGTGTGTGTGTGTGTGTGTGTGTGTGTGTGTGTATTAAAAGTAAAAATTTAGAGAGAAATTGTGTTTTATAAGTAAACAATTTTTTAATTATAAAAAAATAATAATAATAAAGGGAAAAAGAAAGTGGAGGGGGTTTTACCCCCCTCCTCCCCTACCTTTTTGGGTGGCTTTAACTGCCGCTGATCGTAGGGTACTCGACAGTAGTAGTACTCTATACTACCATGACCACAGGCCCCTGTAACAGCTGCAGGGCGGTGGACCTTCAAATAATTGCTTACATTATTATGTTTTTATTAAAATGTTGTTTTATAAATAAAATTTAATATTAAATTTAAATTATTATTTATTAATAATTTTTATTAATAATTTTTATTAATATTTATTAATTTAATAAATAATAAATGAATGTTAGTATAGTCATTTTATATAATTATTAATTAATTTAATTAAATATAATTTAATTAAGTTTAATTAATAATAGAAGTTATTCAATGAAGTTTTAAATTTATTTAATTGTTATTATTATTATTATTGATTTTAATAAAATTGTAAATTATTTTATTTGAAAATCAATAAGTATTATTTTAATAATTTAAATAAATAATTACCGTTAAATTATTTTGGAATAATGGACTTAAAATTGAATAGGGGTAATTATGCATTTTATTCAAATATAAGAATGGGTTAAATTTTAAGGGTAAATTGTGAATCTTATCTACTTGAAACATACATTGAAACAAAAACTTTACCTTACAGTTAACTCAAAACTACGTGCTTTCAAAATCAAACCAAACTATGAACTACATTGTTATCTGTATGTTGTCTACGCTTTGGGTTTGGGTTGAATAGAGTGTTGATCAATTTTAGGACCTCTACTAGAGGCTTGGGGGTTTTGTGTTTGTGATATTATAATGAATTGATGCTGATCTTTTAAACTCAACCATGGTAATGTGTCTAGTATGCTCTATGATGTGTGTTGATCTATTGATTGTTATTGCTTTCTAATGTTCTTTTGTGAAACTGAGGTAAATAGTGTGACATATCTGATATAAACTTTGAGTCTTCAATCAGTTGTATTTGAATTTCTTTCTAGTCACTTTTATAGGACTGAGGTGTTTGTATGATTTGTTCTTGGTGATGTCATGTTATGACATGTTTGACTTAACCTTTTTGAGTCTTTGATCAATTATTTTTGGGATACTTTCCAATTGCTTGTAAAGAACTGAGGTGTTATTGTGAATTATCTTTTGATGCTTTCCAGTCACTTGTATAGGGATGAGGTAAAAATTTTGATTCTTTAATTTTATCATTTGTGACCTTAGGGTAGGTTATCTATATGTAATATTGGGAAGTGGCTTGCAATGGAGGCCAGGGCCCAAAGTGGTTGCTAGGGTAACCCATTCTAAGTTGTTTAATAAGTGAAAACACTACACTAAATGAAAGTAAAATGAACCTAATAAGAGTTTTTGTATGTTCTCACCCATGCCTCAAGTGCTAGTATAGACTAGGATGGGAGTAGAGAGAATGCTTGGTTGCGATCATGCATCATTAGTATGCCTTGTCAGTACGAAAGGATAGTAGTGCTGCATAGAGTCACTAGGGGGTTGGTGTCAAGTTAGAATGCCAATGTAACTGTAGTTTTGATTCATGTGATGACACTTGCCCACTTGCATAGTAGATTCCCTATGTGTCTTTGTTTGACTCTAGGTCTAGATGTTGATTTATCTTGAAACCTTTGAGTTAGATTAATTTTAGGGTTCCTTGACATCGATGTTTTGTCATCCTATTTGGGACTTGAGACTATCCCCTTAGCATAGTGGGAGTCGACCTTTTTGGGTTACCACATGGTCAATTGGGAGTGCTTTTTACTCTTACCTTTGAGATTCATTCGTTGATGCTATGGTTGGAGTTCCTTGTCTGCATTTCCTTTCATTCTATCTTTGTGTATTATGATGGATGGTTATATCTTTATGATAGATGATTTCACTTATTGCATTGTACTTTTTTTCATGGATCCAAAAGGGATGATGTAATTCTATTTTTTTAAATGTATATTCTTTCATCCTTTCATACCCTATGACATGTACAATGGATGATTGTGCATTTTGAATTTTATTGCCAAGTGGCATTCTAATCAAATGTATATTATTTAAGCGGAATAGACTTGTAGATGTACTTTCATGTGGATGGGTTATTTATTAGACTTATTAATTATTAAATTTAAATGTGACTCAACATCTTGGGATCCTTAAGGAATGTAATCTATTATGTTTTCTTATGTACGATTTTATGTTATTGCTTTTGCTACTTTGTGATTGTTGTATATATTATTCTTTAAAAAAAAAAGTTTGGCAAACTTAGTAAAACTTTAGGTTAGTTCTTTTGGATCCCTTGGTGGGGTATTACATAGTTAAAGGATTTACACAGATTGTTATGTCTTTCAAATGACTATTAGGCCAACCTTTGTTAAAATGATTTCAATACAAACTTTTTATAATGATTAGAAAGAAAATAGTAGGCTTTGATTTGTTTGATAAAACTCACTTTGCAAGTTCAAATATCTATCAGTTCATGTACTGACTTAATGATAAGCCTTCCATTGTCATCTCTGATCTCGATTCTCTTTGTAACCCTTCAATCAATCAACCTTCTCTTTTGATCAACACTTAATCCTTCTTCTTAGATTTACTTATAAACATTAGCATCATCTATGCAAGCTATCTCCTTTAGCTTCACATTCACTCAGACACTTGTATGTCTATGATCTACCTTCTTTTGTATGTGTCTCTTTCATATACTCACACCCACACTCATCCATTTTTTTTTTGGCTCTGTACCTCTTTAAATAGGTAATTCTTACTTTACCATTTTCCACAATCACCATAGATCTTAGGGTTAACAATAAGGTTCAACATGATTCATTGTGTCTATCCATCTTCTTGATCTTTATCTAGAAATTTCTTTGGAATCCCTCTCTTAGGTCTTTATTTAATCCTCACCTTAAATTTAATGATCCAAATCATCAATCTTATCTTCAACATGGTTTACATCTCCCAAGAAATCAACTGAGTCATTTGGGAATCATGATGTCCTCAAATTCATTCTCAACACTCTTACTTGGAAATCTCCAAATTTTTTCACTTAGTCATCACTGAATTACTCAATCATTATAAATCTTTTAGCTCAGAATAAAAAATCTTACTTGGTCAATACTAATGCTCAGTCAACACTAGATTTTCTTGGCACTAAGTATGGCTTGGCTGACACTAGCATCACTTGGCATTCCTTATCCTTTTACTCCATTGCTCGGCTTGGCTTAACTTTCTTGACATAAATAATCACTTTTCTTTATCAAAGTCTATCTAATCAAATGTCCACTATAGCCTCCTTTTCATAACTCAACCTTTCCTCTAGGTGCTATTGTTATGAGAAATTTCTTAAATCATCTTCATCAATCAAATAGATATGACATTTAGATTAGGTAGGAATATGTCTGATCACTAGATTTGACATCAATGACAAAACAACAATTGTTGCAATTATAATTTTCAAACACAACTCATGCACTTTTCTATGCAACTCTTCACTTTCTATTGGTGTCATTTTATGTGCTACCTTTTTTGGAAAATTGGCTCCTAGGATCAAGTCCATCAGGTGACTGATCTTCCTCATTAAGGGTAATCCATCAGGTACATTTACTGATGCATGAGCATCTTAGGGAAGTCAACAATCATATATGCAAGGGCTTCATATTCAAGTTTGTGGAGTTATGATTCACATGGTTGGGGATCTATTCAAGGCATATTTGGGAACCTTTCTTTAAGTGTGTGTGTGATGTTTAAAGTTATCATCTTGGAGTAAGAGCCATTTTAGTGGTTGTTGTTAATGTGTTTCTATTTACTGAGACAACTTTGGAGATTGTATTTTGAGCTTTGATCCAAGGGAATTGGTGTGTGCACTCTTGGATTTGGATGGTTGGCATGCAAACCTATGTCTAAGTGCATGCATTCTTATGTGGTCTTATGAATTAGTAATACACTGTAAACTTGGGGCTTTCCCTAAGTATTTAATTTATGTCATGCATTTATTTTTTTTTGTCAATCCAACATGTGGCTTGAAGGGTATATTTAATGTAGGTGAATTTAATTAATGTAATTATCTGGGATGACATGTGGCTTATTTTAGTATAAGTAGAGGGCCTTGTGGAGTCTAGAGTCATTGTCATTCAACATGGAGAAGATGAGTAGCTAAGAGGAGTGAAGACTAAGTAGAGCTAGTAGCTAAGTATGGCTTGGGAAATAAGAAAGTTTCTTGGTGGCTTGAGAGCACAAATTTAGATTCTTCTTAGAGTTCTCTACTAGGTTGCAGATCTAGGATAGCTAGTGGTTTAGATCTTGCAAGATCTTGTTGAATTTTTATTGTAATTGTCAATGTATTTGGTTGTAACCCAGAAGGCCTTACACCTAGGGATGTTGGATGCCAATCTTGTTATGATAATTGGCATTTTGTGGATCTAAATCTCTATGTTATTGTTTATATTCTCTTGTGTGGATTTTTGTTGGGGGCTAGGACATCAGGGGCTAGGACATCTCCTTTGTGGATCCTCCTTCATTTCACTGTGTTAGGTGGTATCAAAGTGAATGTTAGATCTGGTTGATTTATTGCAAAAGGTTGCAAAGATATTGGAAGATGCCTCTAAGAAAATTGGCACCTAGGGTATGTTAGTGTTTAAAAAATACTAGGCTGATCTAAAACCCAATATCAGGATACAAAAGAAAAAATTTAGTCTAAGGGTTAGCTACTTCCTATATTCAACTGAAACTTCTTCATATTTGGACCAACATGACAAAATCACAAAGATTTTCTACACTTCAGGCTCTACAGGACCTAGGCGGATGCACCTTAGGGATAGAATGATTGTATACTTGATATTATCTCCACAATTCACTCACTAATATTCTTTTCTTCAAATTAATCCCTTATAGAGGAAATGGTCACAATTCTTCTTAGATTTGCACATAATTCTTGTTCACAACAACTAACTATAACACATAGAGAACTATTGAAATAAGTGCTAACCAACACTTTGTTTCTTCATATAAGAAAGTAAAAGTTGATTTGATTTACATTTATGCTTTGTGCAACCATATGATTTCTTCAATATGTATTTGAACTGATGATCAATTCCTTATCCATTGTCACATAGGTTCTACCCAAAAAACTTTGACCTAATTAATTACCTTACAATTAATTTGATTAGTGGTTAACCCTAAAACATATTCTTATGAATATCCTTCTTATATGACTGGAAATCCTATCAATTTATTGAAGCACTTACTTAATTCCTTGAATTAAAAGCAACAAAAAGTTGATATACAACCTATCCTAGTTGCATTAAATTGTATGAACCTTGCTCATTCAATCCCAACATAACCAACACACAAAAATGGAGACAAAATTTAGAAAAAAAAGGAATATGGAATAAATTTCATTTGTATTAATCTTCCTTGACATATTTACTAGTATAACTCATGAATAACTCAAAATATGACAAATTGTCATTTAATGTTCATTTATATTCTCAAATTTTCAATTGAATACACCACAAGAATTGACACCAAAATTGACTGGACTGACTATAAATAGCATAACTCTAAAAAATACATAGAATTTGGACCATCCTTTAGCCTTAGAAACTCACTTAAATTAATGTAACATGCAACAAGCTATGGACATAGAGGTAAATGTATAGCTGTCCTCAGAATAAAAGAGATTAACAAAAGGAAAAAAGATGTCATTATCACAAAGAGACAAAACTTTGGCACTTCCTTGTACCTTTGCAACAAAATGTCTTTATCATTCATATTCTCATGGCGGAACCAATTTTTTTGCAATATTTGTTTGCTAATCTTCTACATATGGTGATTGGTTCAATTGCAGTTGTTGTTCTTCCAACTGTGAGGCTACTTGGTTTGCACTTAATGCATCAGGTTCTATGATCTGAATATTCATCATAAACAAAAATGTTCAATGTACCAAAATTGAAATGATTATGAAAAATACACTTACATCACCTTATGAAATGATTTGAAAAATACATTTACATCACCTCATGAAAATTTCGATGTACCCCAATTGAAATGATTATGAGAAATACACTTATGTCACCTTATGCCCCTAATGTGACATCTCAAGTTGAAATGATAAATGCACATGATTTAAGTAATTAAAATATAGAGCATGCATGTACATCAACATCTCATAGAATAAATTGTAGAAAACCAAAGTTTCTAATTAACATTGATGAAAATATTTTGAAGCCAATGTATGATAAAATGTTAGAAATAAATTTTAGGAGAATTGTTCAAAATATTTAAAATAACTATTTTGAAAATTTAAATCAAAGTGGAAGATGCCAACTTGTTGTTGAAATGGTTTAAAAATCTAAAATTTGGAGAGACAATGAGAATTTTGGGGTTAAGAACATCTGAAAATAGTAGTGAAAGAAGCATTGTTAGAAATCTCTTTGATGAATACCAATCCATTGGTTCAAAAGAATGTACTAAAGATTCTAATATAAGTTGATAGGTCCTCACATCAACCATAATGGGAAAGGAAATGGAAAAAAATTGTATGGTAATAAAAACAAGTAAATCATTAAGAATAAGTAGAACAACGTTTGTCAAAGCTTAGTGAGGTGAGAGAAAATTGAGAATTCTAATGAGACTTCTTTTTGGTCATTCCAAGTTAGACTCCCACATAAGGATAAAGTTATTGTTGATTTACTAAGAACATTAATAGAGAACTTTTGGCATAACAACACAAGGGCCTCACCAAATCAAAAAGATGTTGTCAAAATACAAATTGGAAAAACAAACCATGAGCCACATGGAAATTTTTTTTGGATGTGACTCAAACCCAATTTAGTGAAATGTTTCTTCAAAGATTTCCTCAAATTAAAATCAGCCAAAGGTTTTTTGAGATGAGAAAACCATTCTATGTTAAGTTAAATCATACATGCACTACAGTTGTTGTAGGGTTCATGTTGAGTTTTATATGCATTATGATGTTTATCATTATATATTGTACTTTACATACTGACGAAATATTGAACGAATGTGGTCTACAATTACCCTCCTAAGTCACCAAAACAATTTATTACAAGTGTAATATGTAAACAAGATGATGGTTATGTTGGCTCCTGAAATAATAGAATTTAAACTACCTTTTACGATGTGAAAAAACCTAGGAATTAGCTAAAAATGATAATGGGCATTCTGTAAATCAAAATAAAAGGGCCAACTAACAAGACACCAAGGTCTTCTCCACTTTGAACTCTTCAAGATTCAGGCTAGTTTACCTCACAAATTCAACTTTTACCTACTTCAAAATCAAGGTTCTTAACATGAATTCCAATAGCAACATATTATTGAGCCTTTTTAATTTAAACTCAATGGTCATAAAGAGATGGTAATTAGCTATTTCATCAAACTCTAAACACCATGAATCAAGTATAGGCTGGCATTTCTCACTTGGATAATAGAATTATATAAATTGATTGATTTTAATATTTTTGTATTGTACAAAATATCTACTCATTTTAACTCAGAAGGATGGCTAGTGCCTTATCCATTGGGCTATAACTAATAGAGATCAAATCTATTTCTAGATCTTATCTCAACACTTTGTGTAAGAGACTTTATCTATATTCATTTCTAGATCCTATACTCACCATATATTTACTTAAAACCATAATGTTCTTTCAATCTTTCATTAAGCATTTAAATAATCCATTAGATTATTAGAAAAAAAAGGAAGTTGAAATATAATTCAGAGTGAATTACAACTAAAATTTAATAAGCTTTTCTATCAAAATTTTAGAGAATAGAACTGAGACAAGGAAAGAGACAATATTTAGAATGAAATCAACTCTCAATACTTGTATTCATTTCTTTGAACTATATACAACTTAGTATTCATCTCTATCAAAAGGATAACACAATAGGCTAGAAACTGTAATTTTTGTATTCAACTTTGGAATTGATTTATAGTTACATGGACCGACTCCAACTTTACATAGACTTATACAAAAATAAAAATAAACTTGGACCATCTTCTAGCCTTGGGAACTTACTTATATAGTGTGAGTTGCAACAAGCTTCAGGCCTAGAGGAAAAGGACAACTATCCTTAGATCAAAAATATTTACAATAGGAAAAAAGCTATCACTATCATAGAGATACATGAGAAGAGACACAAATTGGTGGTTTTTTTCCTTTTGTAATAGAATGGTTTCTTCATTGGTTGTCTTGTGGTGGGCCCAACTCTATTGTAGCAATTTCTTGTAACTCCAATGCACCTAATGATTGGTCTTGTTCCATATGTTGTTCTAAAGTTATGGGACCACTTAGCTTTTATGTGTTGTATCAAGCTCTAATATCTAGATATTTATTACAATTAGCTTATTTTCTAGCCAGATCATTAGTTTGTGTGGCGATGTCCACCATTGTAGTTTGTTGCTCTTTTTCTCTGTCTTCTATTTGAACTTCTTTATTAGTCCAATGTATTCTTTCTGTAGCAACTTCTTTGTTCATACTTTTCTCCTTAATTGTCATTTGTAATAACTGAGTTGTTGGAGAATAATTTTCCATCCACTTGTCAAAAATTGTGTCATCTAGCTAGTTGAAGCTCAATATTTCTTCCTCCCTTTTCAAGATATCTTTTCCTAGTTTCTTTATTTCAACAAAATCTTGTTTGAAAGAATCAAAAAATATTTGTACTTGCACAACTTCCTCAATAGTTCTTTCAAACCATATAAAATTCTCTTTATTTACTACTTTATTTAACATAATATTAATTAATTCTTTCAACTCATTTTCCCATTCTTCTTTATCCTTTATTATACCTATACCTTTGAGTACATGGGGAAAAGATCAAATTTCTTACTGAGGTATCTAGAGAAGCATTGATTTAGCCTTCTCTATAGCATGTCCATTTTATGATCAAAATTTAGGAGATCATTGGCTTGAACAAAGGTTTTCTCTATTTTATCATCTGAGTGATCATTAACTGAGCCACACAACTATAATAGCATCATCCCTAGTAATCTACTTATTCAAAATTGTCCTCATGGTGGCTTCACTATTATTCAAATCATTTAATATTTCTACCAACCTTGACAACTCCTAGTAAAAAGGGGCCAACCTACCCTATTCACTAGATATAAAATTGTATCTTTGATCATGTTCTCATGTTGGATGCCTAGTTCAACATGTAGTGACTAGATCTTAACTTTCTCTTCATTGAGCTCATCAATTTTGTAGAGTTCTGGTTGTTGAGTAGTGCTTGGAATCTCTACAATGGGAATGGTATTGAAAGGTGGCACAGGGGGAGGAGGAGAAATTATAAGTTGTTTATTTTTACTTCTTTTCCTTTTATTTTCAAGTCTAAGCCTTTTTTGTACCACTTCATTGTAGGCTACAAAGACTTGCTCATACTTCTCATGTAACTCTTGTCTAGCCCTCTTTTCTTTTCTAGTAGTAGCTAGAGTGAGAGTTGTTGTCCCAAAATTTAATTTTTTTGCATCATCATTTATGGTATCCTCCACCCTTTTGATGATTAGATTTCCCATTAACTCAAAGTCATTAGTCTCATAAGAGCTAGTTCTAGATCCTCTTTTCATAGACCAAAACACTAGGACAATGTGATCCTCGCTATACTTAACACCACTAAGAGCTTTTTGTTGTTGCTCTTTAGTGTTCAAATCCTTTCTCACAACATTAAAAACCATGGTATTTATAATATCCCAATTTGGAAGGAGTAGAACTCTACCTGATTTGATCATCTACCTTCCTCCCTTAGGAGTTACATTATTAAATTCATGCATCATTTCATCCTTAACTTCATTTTGTATGACTAATTTTTCTTTCTCTGGCTGCTTAGTCTTTCTTTTATTGCATCTTTCCTCAAATTTTGCAATATTTTTTCTCCATGCAAGGTTGTAGAAGACCCTTGATTTTATAAAATTTTAATTAGATAATAATTCATGGCTAGCCTATTCAATTATAGGGTCTAGCTCCTTTTCTTTGAAATCAACCATAGTCAATTCTAGTCTGGGCATAGGAGGGTCCTCAAGATTTCCTTCCTCCATCTCTACTATGGTAATGAACACTCCACTTTGGGATCTAATTTTCTCAATTTGATCCCTAGTGAGTTTTTGTTCTCCTATATGTAGGGGATATTGGGATGGTGTATATATTTCTTCTTGTCATAGTTGTTTCCCTTCTATTTTTTGTCTCTTGGGCATTGCCCCTAATGGCCTCTATTCAAGTCAAAATATTTTTGTTATAGCACTGGTGCTTGACCCAACCTTTTCCTTCCCTTTGACACTAACTTGTTCCTAGTCCTTACTATGTTGTAACTAGTTTTCTTTTGAATGATCAATTGGCTTGAACCTATAGTAGGGATAAAAGATAGTCGTTTCATTACCTCCCTTTCTCTATCAAGATAAGTACTAATAAGGAGGGATTTCTTCTCATTCATGGTGTCCATGATCTCTAAAAAAGTTATCATTAGCTTATTTATCTTGTTAGCTAATGTCTTGGAATCTTTCAATGGACTATACTCCTTTTCAATACAATTAGTGAATTCTAATACCCTAGAGTAGACTCTCCATTTTTCCTTTTTTATTTCTTTCTCTTGTAGAGAAAATACATTTTTTAATTATATCTTTAGGGTAATAAAATTCATGCTTGTGAGCTTTGGAATTGGTCCTTTGTTTGAAAATCTCAAAAAATCCCTCACTGTTATTGAATTTGGAATAGGAGATAGCCATTTTGTATGGGTTCAAAACTTTATACAAAAAGACTCAACCACCCTTTGTGATCACAAATTGATGGGCCATTGTACAAGTTGGGAAAATGGAACCCCTTGATTTGCCAGTTAACTCTAACTCTTCCAACCCACCTATCTGCCATAAAATCTATTCTAAACCTACCTTAAAAGGAACTTAGTAAGGAAACACCTAAAAAATCTCTGGCAAACCTAACTTAAAATCTCACAACAGACCATATATTGCCTTAGCAATTGGGATAGTTGCTAGATTTTTAGAAAGTCTTAAAGAAAATCACATGATAGATATAAAAAGGATAATGAGATATTTAAAAGGTACAAAAGACTATGGATTGTATTATAAAAGAAGTGATAGATTTGAACTGAATGTGTTCACTAACTTAGATTGTGAAGGAAATATTGATGACAGAAAAAGAACTAGTGGAGGTGCATTATTTCTAGGAAATAGGTTTGTGTCATGGACACACAAGAAGAAAAATTGTATTTCCCAATCAACAATTGAAGTCGAGTATGTGGTAGCTACAATGAACTATTCAAACATTATGTGGATAAAGTAATTATTGAAACATACGAAAGAAGAAAATATAGATCTAGTGGTTATCTATTGTGATAACACAAGTGCTATTAATATTTCCAAGAATCTAGTTATGCACACTAAGACAAAGCAGAAATGCTATCAAGTATCACTACTTGAGGGAACTAGTTCAAGATAAAGAAGTGAAGCTAGAATATGTGAACATAAATGAACAAATTTTTGACATATTCACAAAGGCATTACCTAAAGATGCTCATGAATATCTTAGAGGTAAATTAGCGGTGATTCCCTTAACCAAAGGTGCTTAAGGAAACAAGGTGCATTGCATCAAATGTGATAATCAAAATATCTTACACATTGATGCAATATAGTTCTACTTTGGGAAATGCCTAAGGTAGATGGTTAAGTACAACATTATAGATCAGTCATAGATAGATGACATAAATCAACCAAACATGTAAAGTCTATATAACTAAGATGTGTGAAGAGATTGAAGCTATGAAAGCTAAGCATCTTTGACATTGTTTTCATAGAGGGAGAATATATAGAAGAAGCAATATAAAAAGAGGGAGATACACCAAAGAGGGAGCAATAAAAATAAGAGAGACAGATGTACAAAAAATAAAATAAGGAGATCTATTATTTTAGAGGGAGAAAATCAACAAAGAGAATCAAAATGTAACTAAGGATATTGAAATATTTTTGATTGTATGGTAACCAAGTGAGAGACATTTCATACATCAAGATATTATTAATATTAAGATGTAAAGATGTTTCCATCAATGCAAAAGAGGGAGATTGTTGGAAATTTATAATTAGATCAATTATTGTTATGTCATTGATGTCAAATTTGGTGATAAGAAAAATTGGTACATAATTTAAATGTATATCTATTTTATTGATGAATTTGAGAAATTGCTCATAAAAATAGCACCTAGAGGAAAGGTTGAGTTGTGAAAGGGAAGCTACAATGGACATTTGATTAGATAGACTTTGATAAAGCAAAGTGATTGTTTATGTCAAGAAAGTTAAGTGAAGCCAAGAAATAGAGTAAAAGGCTAAGGAATGCCAAGTCATGCTAGTGTCAAATGAGCCACAATTAGTGCAAAGAAAATCTAGTGTTGACTGAGCATTAGTATCAACCAAGTAAGATTGTTGATACCAAGACTAAATATTTACAATGACCAAGTAATTTAGTGATGACTGAGTGTCAAAATTTAGAGATTGTTGAGTAACCTTATTGAGAATGAATTTGAGGAAATCATGATTCCCATCCAAGTTAGTTAATTTCTTGGGAGATGTAAACTAGATTGAAGATAAGATTGATGAGTTGGATCACTAAATCCAAGGTGAGGATTATGTAAAGTCCCAATAGATGAATTCTAGATAGTTTCTAGAGAAACATCAAGAAGATGGAAATACAATGAATCATGTTGAAACTGATCATAAACCCTAAGATCTATGGTGATTATGGAAAATGGTAAAGCAAGAATTGCCTATTTAAAGTAGTACAAAGCCAAACAAATGGATGAGTGTGGGTGCAAGTATATGCAAGAAACACATACAAAAGAAGGTTGATAAGAGACACCTGAGTGTTTGAGTAAATGTGAAGATAAAGGTGATAGGTTACATAGATGATGTTGATATTGATAAGTGAATATGAAAAGAAGGCTTAAGTGTTGATAAGAAGAGAAGGTTGATTTCTTGAAGGGTTTCCAAGTGAATCAAGATCAAAGGTGACAATGGAAGGCTTATGAATAAGTCAACACATGAACCAAACATTAAATATGAACTTTCATAGTGAGTTGTAATCTGTAGATGCTCAAAAATGGTTCACGTCTATGGTTTCATCAATTATTCATACTAATTCATCAATTTTCTCATTCCATTAATCTCGATCTTTTGGCCAACTCGATCATATCTCAATAGTGTCTGTCATCATTTATATCCTCTTTTACATCAATTTCATATCAACTCAAAACCATTTCAAGTCAACTTGGAATCACGCCAAATCAACCCAAAATCACCTAGAATCAATCTTAATCAACCTAGAACATGTAAAACACCCAAAATCAATCATCATCTATCCAATCCTAGGCATTTTTGTGGCTTTAAGTGGCTTAGAAACCTATCAATCTATCAAATCTTATGAATTTGACCTTAGTACTATCATGACTCTCAGTGCTAGGTCAAACTATCATTCACATCATCCAATCTTTGACATTGTCAAGTCTCTTAGTGTTATATCATGGAATTATCAACCATTTAATAACATTGACATTGTCCATCAATGTTATTATGATCAACCCTATCAACCAATCTCAATCCTATAGCATTTTGCAATGTCAGTTAAATGTTACATGTCCTTAATTCATGTCATGTGTCCTTGGCATGTTATCAATCTCAACCAAACAACCAATTTGACCATGTCTTTGCTCTATCTATCACCATCATAGTCAATCTCCATCATCATCACATTTCATCAAAGGATACTCTTGCACTTATCTAATCAGTTTGGCCAATCATCTACTAACTTTCTCTATAGGATTAAATAACCCATAATTTAATCCTATGTTAATTCCAATCATTTTCATCTTGCATTACTAATTATTCTTCCTTACTAACATCCTCAATTGATTAATTTTATTAATTAATTGATTCATTATTCAAAAACCATGGAAATTCTCAATTTCCTAAGTCATAGTTTCCCCCCATTAATTCCATTTTTGTTAATTTCTATTTGTGTGGATATATAGATTTTTAATTCAAATATTCCACATAATATTGACATCACTGTGACACATCATGGATTCTCCTTTGACACTTGGATAATATATGTCATAATCCAATACTCTTATTTTCTTACGCACATCCATATTTGGCTTTCAATGTCATAGATTCTTGGCTTTAAGTGGGTTTGAGGTGTCATATGACATGTCATAGATCCTTTTCCATCTTTAGCCAAGTTTGACCTCCAAGCATCATACAATCCTACACTTGGTATCTTGTGTCATATGTGTCAAGGATTCTCAAAGGAATCTATTGTCAAGCTACATATCTAAGGTGACAATTCCAATCCTCTCATTATCCATGTTGATTATAAAATGAGCATTCTTCCTTTCATTTTTGGTCCCTAATTCTTAAGTCTTCTCAAGTCCCTAGTTTTTTAGATTTTCACTTTTTCTCTCACACTAAAATCACATCTTCTAGTATTCTCATAGCATCATCATTACCATAGGCTTTTTCTTCCTAATTGTTTGCATTATAGGAAATTTTGAGCTGCATCATATGGAGAAGGAAGGAAGGACATGGGAGCTACAAATGAAAGAGGGGGTTTTTAACATTATGTTTCTTCCTTTATTTATTTGGCTTTCATGGTAGACTAGAGGGTGTCAATATATGTTTACTGGGTTTGCAATTTACTCTTAGTATGTTAGGCATGAGCTCATTTTTTGGTCCTATAATTGGTGAACCTGACATGAAAACACACTTAATAAACTTGGGTTTTTTTGTTTTGTGCTTGTAGGTGCAAGGAAGGAGTTCACTTCGAAGGGTATAACAACTATCTATAGTTCCTTATCACATTTAGATTAATTAGGGGGTCCAATAACATGGTTATATGCTTTCATTTTATGTATTCTATTAGCTTTCTATCTTAGGGTGCACTCTTCTCTATCAGGGTGCACTTGGGACCCCTAGGAGGCAGTTTTAGGGGCTTAGGAGACACCATAACCCCCATCTACTATTCCAAACTTACCAAGTATGCTTAGAACCTACCAATTGTGCCCTTTTGTGCCCCAACTACACCATGGGCATAGTTTTCACTATCTAGGCACACTTGGGAGGGTAGATTTCAAAATTTTGGTTTTTGGGTATTATTTAGGGCCCATTTCCCCACACTTTGCAATTGGTCTCCCAACTGCACCCAAAAACTACCAATTGTGCCCTTATAGGCCCCAAGTGCATCATCAACATATTTAGCACTATCTAAGTGCAATTGGGGGCATTTTGATCCATTCTAGCCTTCTGGGGCACAATTTGCTATACTAGAGCACACTTGGTTCACAAAAAAAACACATATAACTTAGAATTTCCATCTAAAGTTTCCATTTTCTTCTAGGACATAGGCTAGATGTTTTTGTTTTACTAATGGTCTATTTTCAGCATGTGGTGTTCATTGAATGAAGACTAATCATTGAAAAACTACTAATGCTTGTTTGCAGGATGTTGTCGAAGACCTTGTATGTTTGTCAAAACCATGTGTGTGGATTTCCTAAATTAGATAACACTTTGTTTGGTGCATAAAATGAACTTTTTATTTTTTCTTGCTATGTCTATGATGTTTAAAACCATAGGGGTTACATGGACATATCCTCTACCCTCGCCATTCATGGATATTGGGTGTAAGAGAAATTCGTGTGACTTCTATAGGAAGCCTACCTTTGACCAAGATACTAGATATTGGGTATGCCAGGGTATGACTTCAGAGTAGTAATGGGCCAAAAGCTAGGTCAAAATTCTAGCCAATATATAAAACTTGATTATGATGAAAACCATGTCAGTGGTATTGCTGAGTGATAGCTCTCCTTTAGTACCCTTGTGGTGTGTCAAACCCTAGTTCTTGGGGTTGGGAGACCTTCTGAGGAAGTTTATCATTCACTTGTCGAATGGAATGCCCTTACTAAAAATTGTGTTTTAGTGGCCAAAATCCTTTCTATCCACTAGCTCAAGGGGTCACCCATGCCTGTGAAGACATCCTACATTCTTGTGGTCCTTAGTAGAGACAACAGTCCCTTGAGAAGTCATGCCCCTTTGGAAGCAGCTCTTGGTAGACCTGAGAAGTGAGTGCACTGTAAGGGGGAGTCTATGGTGCCAAGATCCTAGGTTGTCTGCTATAGATAAGTGTGGCTAAACTTCAGTTCAAGTAGAAATTTAGTGGATACAATCCTAAAGCCTAGGTTGTGGTGTGTTTATTCACTTTTAACAATAGCTATTCTTCTCTTAATGTATCTTGCGTGAGTGTAAAACACTAATCAAGATAAAAGCCAACATTCAAATTTCCACCTTGGATATCATCAAACACTATCTAAACATTACAACTTTGGTCAAAACTTGGAAAACTTTTGTACAATACATTCAAGGCTTAGAAAACATGGCAACTTGTGATCCTAAACATGCTTGGCATAATGTAGGTTTCATCCTTGCAATAGATTCCACTTGCATTCACCCTAGTTTAAGCCTCATACTTACATCATATAGGCTTCATCTTGCATCCTTTAGTCCTCACTTAGTATCCCTCATCTTTCATATTGCATTCATTAGGGTTTAGTGTGCATCCCTTAGTTTTTTACATTCCAACCCTCAAATTTCAACTTTTCATTGTCCATCTTATATCATTGCATACCCAAACCTCATCTCAAAAACTTTAACCATCATTCTGGGTGTCAAAAACTTCATTTTGGACCTTCATTCTAGTCTTAGCATTGTCCTCTACTATCTAGCTCGCTATGACATCAATCTGGAAACCATAACACCTAAAATTGACTTAGTTTTAGCCTAGCTTCCCAATTGTGCTTTGAAACTACCAACTACACCCAAACTAGCCCAACTACACCATAGGCATAGTTGGTACTATCTAAGTGCACTTGGTAGCTTGAGAACCCAGTTTGGGCTTCCAAACAACATTTTGAAGCTTTAAAGGTGTTCACAAGTACTTATATAGGTCCCCTTGCATTAGCATACCCTGATCTGCATTCTACACCCCATAGCCTTCTTTGTCTTCACTTAAGAAACCATTCCTTACATTGTAAATTTTGTTCTACATCTCCTAATCCATCACTACATCAACCCTAATATCCTAGCTCTCTGGTAGAACAATTTGGCAACCACCCCACTCAAATTCAACAAACATTCAACCTAGCTTCCCAACTATGCCATGAAACTACTAACTACACCCAAACTAGCCCCAACTACATCATAGGCATAGTTGGTACTATTGGAGTGCACTTGGTGCTATCACAGCATACTTGGGCACCTGTATGACCATTTTAGGCCTTGAAACTTCATTTTAGGACACTAAAACTGCATGTAAATGCCACTTTAGGTCCTCATTCTGCATCTCACCCAAAATGGCATCTTGCACCCAAATCCTCATTTTACATCTTAGGACATGTCCATATTACATATCTGATCATTATAACCACCATTTTGAGTCACCTAAACATCATTTTGAACCTAAAATCTTTGAATTTAGTCAAAAATCTAAAAAAAAGTATGAACCCTAGAGTATTTCATTGTGTCAAATAGATAATGGATCTTGACCATGGTCATTTTATCATTTTCTTTGGTCAAACATTATCTATGTCAAGATATATTTTACTTTGTCATTTTGATCTTATCACTTTTTGTCTTTTTGGGTCAAAATCCAAAGTCTATTGTCATAACATTAAACTCTTAGGTTATTACATTTAAAAGATTTCCACTAAGTTCAAAAACTTTTCATATACCCTTTCCATTACATTGTCATATTCTTAAACATCATTTTGAATTACCCTAGTAGCATGTTCCCCTCATCTTGCATTGTTCAAAACCATGGCATCATTTCCACTATCAAACCCTATCAACTTGTCTATCAACCAAATTTTCTTCTTGATCACTTATCCTCATTTTTCATATCCCAAATTTCATTATCAACCCTAGAACACCATCCCTTTCATAGTCCACCTTGCATTTATCAACCTATATCATCATTACCAAGTCCAAGGTCCAACCCTAACCTTCATTTTGCATACCCTAACCTTCATTTTGCATACCATTATCTACATTTTTCATACCTCCAAAACGTCACTTTGCATTTGCATTTGCATAGTTTCCCTCAAAAAATTTCACCTTGCATATCAAAACCCTACTTAACTTGGCATTTTCCTAGGTTTCATAACATCCTTAAACAACTAAAAATCCAAAAAAACTCATATCTTGCATACCCACATCCTAAATATCAAGTTTTGAACTGTTTTACCAATAGCACCCCTGTTTTACTAACTGCACACTTTAGGTGCATAGTTGGTAGTTTTAGAGTGCATTTGGTAGTTTTAGAGCACACTTGGTAGTTAGAAGTTTCATTCTAGGTTCTAGAGCCCTAATCTACACTTCTGTATCCTTCATTGCATCCCAAAACTCTAGAAAACACTCAAAATCACCCATATCATTCATATTGTACATTTTAGTCATCCCAACACCTTTGTTTATCAACTGCATACCTTCTTCTTACCAAATACTTACCTTCAGGGCCCCAAGTGTACCAAGGGTGCACTTGGTACAGTCTAAGTCTAGTTGGTAGTTTAGGTGTACACTTGGGAGGCAGAAAGTACATTTAGGTTTCCCTCCACTGCATCTACATCCTTAGGTATCATGCCAACACTCACTAGGACACAATTAGCTCAGTGACCTAAAGAAGTTTATCAACCTTTGTTTTTCAAGGCACCAAAACAACCAAAACCTCATCCAAGACAAAATAAGATCAAGAAAACTCAACAAACCTTTGACGAAGACCAAATTGAGGCATCATAACCATTACTTGCATATCCCTTAAACATGTATCTGCAAGATCACCATCATTAAGAGATGATGCAAAAAACCCTAAGCAATGTTCCTACAATGAGGTTTCCTTCAAAAAATTCCCCCACACATGGGATAGTTCAATGAAGTCCTTACTTTGAACCTATATTCATGTCGATCCACCTAGAGGTGGAAGTGTACCAACCACACCTGAGGATGAACAAATAGATTCCTTTGAATTTAGAAAACCCAACACAAGTACCTTCAACCCTAACACATGAAACATACAAAAAGGTATTGTACACCTAAATGATGAATTTGACACTGATTATGGCATAACTAATGAAGAAATTTCTAGGGCATGTCAACACAAGATTTTTTGCAAGAACTTCAAACTTTTGGCAGCCCAAAAAATTGTCAAATTCAACCCAAACTTGGAGGGACCTAAGTCCAAACATCAAACCAACAAAACAATTGAAAACATACAACCCATGATATATTTGGAATTAGATAAGGGAATAAAACCTTTGGATTTTTCAAACACAATAATGGTTCACATAAGGTCCCATCAAGAATCAACCATTGAAATCCTCCAAAGTACATTTGAACACATCAACATTAATCCCTTGTTCAATGAACCACAACCAATGAAGGGAAACAAGACTCTTCCTAGGTATCCCAAAAGGATGTTAAGAATTGATCTCAATCACATGGTCCAAAAATAGGATGTGCCTAAAGGGACTTGTGCTCTAGGGATGCCAAACATACCTCCTTTGGAGTAAAATAAATAAAGTACACCTTTGCTCCTAACTCTACCAAGTGTCATGATGTCAAATGTTATGGAGCCTCCCACAAGTATACCATGTAAAATGTCAACTACAAAAATCCCTATTGATGTACAAAGGAAAAACCTTATTGACATTACATCTATTTGCAAAAGAAATGCACCTCATTGTCAAGTGAATATGATGTCTCAAGGAGAAACCTCTAACACACAAAGGTGCCAAAGCAACAATACCAACATGGTGATCCACTCTTAAGGACATAACCAACTACCCTAACAACATCAACCCATGATAGCCCAAGGAATTAATGTTTCCAATACACATTCAACATCATCAACCACAACAACAGCAACCTCAAGTGTTACAAGCATTTAACATCCCTAACACACAATCCAACACAAACCCACTTGACTTCCATGCAATGTTTCAACAAAAAATCCAAAAAAAACAAGCCATGTTTGCTAAACAACAAAATAAACTCAAACAATAGTTGGAATACCAAATATACCTTGAGCAACACATTTCATACCAAAAACATTTGTTATAACAACAACACATGCCACAAAAACCTCAACAGATACCTCTACCACAATAGTCACATACATGGTCTCACATGGAACCAACAAAGGTATCCCAACAACAACCACAACAAATGGCACAACAAAAACACATGGTACATCAATCACAATCAATATTGCAACACGTGCCACATCAAATACCACAACAAGTACCCCAACATGTATCAGAATAGGGGCCCTTTTTTCTTCGAGATACCAACATACCTCCACCACCTAGTGACACATCACCAGACTCATCAGACATAGAAATGTTAGAACCAAGTAGACATAGTTCTTTCCATAGCAAATGGTCTACTCATAGACACAAAAGACTTGAAGGGAAAGCTATCATGAAACACCCTAATGAAGAGCTATTGCAACAATTCAAACAACTTTCCACAAAATTCAAGGCATTGGGAGTCCAAAAGAAAAAGATTCTATATATAGAAAGGGACCTACATCCTAATCCATTTGATAAAAGTCTATATAAGCCTCCATTCCCAAAACACTTTGAAGCTCCAAGATTTGAAAAATACTAAGGAAAAGGCAATCCCATTGACCACATCTAAAAATATTATCTCTTGTACCAAACTCACTAATGAGCCCACCTACCTCATGAGATTATTCCCTCATTATCTAGGTGGGCCTGCACTCGAATGGTACTCCAAAATTCCTGGTACTATCAAATCTTGGTAAGAGTTAGCAGACAACTTCATCTCCCACTTTTCCTTTAACATTACAAATGAGGTGACAATTTTTGATTTGTTCTCAACTAAAAAAAAGATGGGAGAACCATTTATCACATTCTTACTATGCTGGAGAGGTTTAGTCAGTCAATGCTCACTAGAAATTCCTAAAGAAAAACAAGTTAACCTATGCATTAATGTATAAACTTAAGATCAAAATTCCAAGCACCATTTCCAAACTGATGAAAAAAGGGGCTAGTATTGAAGACGTTCTTATCTGTAAGGGAATCCTCAAGATGAACAAGGAAAACAAAAACACCAACTCGTCTAATGACGAGGAAATTTTTTTCTCCAAAAACAAGAATGTGACCAATGATGGCATTATGGATGCATGTATGATTAGCATAGCACAACCTCAACTAACCTTGAAAGGTGCAAACCCTACATGTTCACAAAATCCTAATCAAACACCACCTCCATAATAGAAAATTGAGACTTCCATGTAGGATGGACCTCAAAGAAATCCTAGAACAAAAGATAGAAAATTCACACCATTGGGGATACCTCTTGAAACTATACTTCAACAATTACTCAGTAATAACTTCTTGCAGTTACTCCCAATCAAAGATGAGCCACTGACTAAAGCTTCTTGGTGGGATGACAAAAAATTCTATGATTACCATCACACCAAAGGATATAAGACTTCATCATGCTTCCAACTAAAGCATGCAATACAAGATCTTATTGATTATGGTGTAATCATAGTCAATCCATCATTGCTAGCATCAAAATTTGATCACACTATCTTCAAAGATCCTTTGGGTAATCATGAGAAAGAGAAACCCTCCAGTTCAAACTCAAACTCACAAGGTAATGTGAACTACACATGCACTAGATATGAATACACCATTAATTGTTTCAATGAGTCAGATTCCAACATATCCACATTCACCTTAAAGGCTGAAGACCCTCGTTGTGCCATCACTACATGTCATACCAAGATTACTTAAACCTACTACTTCTACTAGATCTACACCCCCTAGTAGACCTGTTACTCCTACTTCATATGATTATAGCCTTGTTGAATAGCTCAAAAAGACCCGTGTGAAAATATCCATCTTGGACCTACTACGTACATCTCCCCAACATCAAAAGATCTTGGATCAAGCCCTTAAAGAGTCAGTAGTCCCAGATAACATTGATGTTTCCTAGTTCCAAGCCATGGTGGGGAACCTATTTGCATTACAACATATCACATTTTCACCTCAAGATATTCCTAAGGAAAAACCCAACCACAATGATCCTCTTCACTTGGAAGTCTTTGTCCAGAATGTTAAGGTTAGATGTTTCTTGAAAGATGGAGGAGTAGGGCTAAATATCTATACACTTAAAGAAGTGAAGGGTTTGGGTTATTCTAAAGATGATGTGGATCCCTCTCAAAGAATTACAATAAAATCCTATGATGATGGTGAATGCTTCTCTACGGGGGTCATCATCTTACCTATAAGAGTTGGTCCAACTATTGAGAATACTTTATTCCAGGTCCTAGATATAGAAATGAATTGCAACATGATACTAGGCCACCCATGGATCCATGCTATAAAAGCAGTACCCTCTACATATCACCAGTGCTTAAAATTCTCCTATAAAAATGTAGAGGTCACCATCATTGGCAATTCAAATCCATTCCAATTTTGCACCAATCTCAGAGGAACCACTACATACTAGGTCCTAACAAACCATGTAGCAAATCCACTTGAGTCCTCCAAGTATGTTGATCCTTCCACACTCACACCCACATTCAAAGGACAACTCAAAATCCAAGACCAAGGTTGTGGTGAGTATTCCAATCACATGCCTTTCACATTAGGAAACTTCCTTTATCTCCCAAGTCATATGGTAAATGTCATCTTATATAGAACAAGCCTAAGTTCACATTTTAAAAGAAACCTTCTATGGATTTCACTAGTGGAGGAGGACTACATGAAGAACATGTCTATGAAAACACTTCTATATGGATTGAAAAGGCTAAAGTGAAACAAGAACTTACTCCTAAATCCCCCGACAAGTATGGACCTAGTTTCACCATCATCTAGAAAAAGGGATATGATGGATGTAGTGGCTTGGGACCTCAAAAGCAAGGCATTGTTCAACCCATCACTACATTAGGACAACCTTGTAGCTTGGGACTTGGATTCAAACCATTTGTCTTGGGTCTCCCTAATACTGAGTCATCCTTGTCTAAGGATGTGAATGCTTCAAATGATAACAAGGCATCTAAGAAAACCCAACCTAAACCCACCCAATCTATATCCAACATTGATGATCTTGATACCTACCTTAGTCTTGATCATATGTTTTCTGACCCCAATAGATTACCTATGGAAGATAAACATGTAAATCCACCTATCCCTCAAACCAATTCTTCACCTTGGATTGAAACATTTTGGGATCCAAGCCCTCCTACTTCTAAACATGATCCCAATGATATCACTGAAGTAGATATCCATATATATGCCCTTGACCAAAGCTTATTCAATATTGATGATGGAATTTCACTAGTTTTCCCTAAACTTATTCATCGGGACTAACAATGACTACCAACATTTGACCAGTTTGAAAATGATGACACCATCACAAAATTCTTTGAGCTTTGTAAAGATTTACCACATGATGATCACAAGTTTGGATTTTCCATTGATCTAAACATCATGGCATATTTTGGGGAGTTAACTCCATCTTCTAGTCACAAAATTGAGAAAATAACAAAAAAAGAAAAAAGTAGCTCTCTTGGTGAAAATTGAAAGGCATCATCAGACCATGAAAAAGTAAGAATAAAGGACATATCTGAGGGTGCAAACCTCTCTAAGGTGCTCAAGGATGGAAGACTAGATACAACCCCATTGAAGGAAAGATCAACATTATTTGTAGAAGTGGCTGAAGAGATAAATTTGGGAACCCCCAACAACCCCAAGGTCATAGATTTTGTAGCCTCATTATCACCTATGGAAAAGGATGAATTTGTTAGATTTTTTCTAGAGAGGCAGATCAACTTCACCTAGTCTTATGTAGACATGCCAATATTAGATTCTGAACTAGTCCATCACTTGCCACTAAAACTAGGAGTGAAACTAGTAATGAAAAAGTTGAGAAAGATGCATCCTCAAGTTGCCCTCCTTATCAAAGCTGAATTGAAAAAATTATTGGATGCTAGTTTATAACACCCATGGATTATGTAGAGTGGATATGTAATCTAGTACTAGTAAGGAAACACTCTCGAGGCATCTGGATTTGCACTAACTTCCATGATCTTAACAAGGCATGTCCCAAGGATGATTTTCCTTTACCAAATATAGATATCATTGTAGACATGACATTTGGGTATGAGATGTTATCACTAATGGATGGCTTCTCTGGCTATAATAAAATAAGAATAGCCCTTGAAGATCAACACAAAAAAACTTTTACATGACCTTGGGGAACATACTACTAGAATGTTATGCCATTTGATCTTAAACATGCCAACGCAACATATCAAAGAGAAATGAATACCATCTTCTATGATTTCATGCACATCCTAATGGAAGACTATGTTGATGACTTACTTTGCAAATCCTATGAAAGAAAAGATCATTTGGGCATCCTAGATTAGATATTCAATAGAATAGAAAGCTATAAGTTCCATATAAATCAAAAAAAGTGTGTATTTGGGGTTGTTTCTAGAATGATCCTAGGATACATTTTTTCTCAATGAGGCATTAGAGTGGATACTAAGAAAGTAAAATAAATACTTGACATGCCTCCTCCAAAAAATCTAAAAACTTTAAGAGGCCTACAAGGAAGATTGTAGTCTATCTACAGATTCATTGTACAACTGGCAGACAAGTGTCACTCCTTTCAACACCTCTTACATAAGGGAGTATCCTTTCAATGGAACAAGAAGTTTCAAGAATCCTTCCAATAGCTCAAATATTATCTTCTACATCCACCAATTTTAATGGCTCCTATTCCAGGAAAACCATTCATTCTATACATATCTACTATATATACAATGTTAGGAGCTCTCTTAGCACAAAATGATGAACAAGGAAGAGAGTTAGCTATATACTACATCAACAAAACACTTGTGGGCTATGAACTCAATTATTCACTCATTGAACAAGCTTGCCTTACTATTGTCTGTGTAGTCCAAAAGCTAAGACATTACATGCTCCATCAAAAAATAATGCTTGTCTCTAAGATTGACCCACTAAAGTATCTCCTAAGTAGAGCTGCTCTCACAGGAGGTTTAGCCAAATGGGTCATGATTCTTAGTGAATTTGACATAGAATATGTAGACAAGAAGGTAATCAAAGGGCAAGTAATAGCATATTAGTCAGTAGAAGAGCCTATGATAGATGATTATCCTATGTTGATAGACTTTCTAGATGAAGCCATATTTAACATGGATATAGTTAATGAATGGAAGCTTTACTTTGATGGATCACATACAAGAAATGGTTCAAGGGCTGGCATTATGTTTATCACTCCCTAAGTAGACATAATCCCCAAGTCATATAGTATAGCATTCTATTGTACAAACAACATAGTAGAATATGAGGCAATGATCACAAGAATCAAGATAGCTATCAATGGAACATTTAACATTTACAAGTCTTTGGTGATTCCCAGTTGGTCATACAACAAGACAATAATGACTATGAAACCAAAGATGATAAGTTAATGCCTTACAAGAAAATGACAAACTTCCTTAAGTCTAAATTTTTCACTATCTCTTTTCATTAGCTACCAAGAATACAAAATAAGCAAGATGATGCTATGGCTACCATCACTTCTATGATTGCAATGCCTCGAAATGTGAAACATTGTGAATTCCTTGTTGAGCAACTTTTGATTCCAGCATTCAAGGTCCCTCAATCTGAGTTTGTGTGCAAACTTGTTGGTCCCAATTCTCCCTGATATCAAAAAATTTATGATTACCTACATGCCCAAATACTACCACCCAACTTATCCAAAAATGATCATTGCAACTTTATCTATCAAGCCACTAGATACATCATCATCAGTGACACCCTTTAAAAAAGATCCTTTGACCAAACCCATCTTAGATGCCTTGACTCATAAGAAGCTAAAATTTCCTTACATGAGGTTTATGAAGGTATATGTGGAGGTCGTTTCAATAGTTTGAGTCTAGAGAAGAAACTTATTAGAGCTAGATACTATTGGCCAATCATGGAACGGGATGCTCATGATTTTGCTAAAACATGCCATAAGTTCCAGATACATAGCAATTTGATCCATGCACCAACACAAGAATTGCAACTAGTCATATCTCCATGACCCTTTTCACAGTGGGTATTTTATCTTATCGGAGCTATTTCTCCTCTGTCCTATGATGGTCATAAGTTCATCATCACAGCAACAAAGTATTTTACCAAGTGGGTTGAAGCTATCTCTCTAACCTTCACCACTGGAAAGTAGATTTCAAGGTTTATTCTAAACTACATTATATGTCAGTATGGAGTACCCTTGTAGACACCTAAAATCCCTTAGAAAATAAAGTATTTTTATTTTCTGAAAAAGTCCCCAATGACATCATCATTTATTAATTAATTAATTATTTAATTAATTAATTTATTTTTATGCCATTAAATCCCCTTGTCTTAATTAAAAATATTTAATTAAGGAATCCCTCCCAAAAATGTTTAAATCTTATTTAAACATTATTTCCTTATTTATTAATTATTTAATTAATAAATTGACCAAAAATCCCAAAATAAATATTTAATTTATTTTTTGCCCAAAACTTGGCCAATTTCCTTAAGACCACTAGCCTCTTCCAAAATCTTCTAATCCTTCTTTAATTTTGATTAAAGGCTAATCCCATCATTTTCTACCCTTAATCCCAACTCAAAATATTTAACTAAGGTTAAATATCAATCCTCATGTTTATTAAAAATATTTCCTCAACCCAAACCCTTGAGATAAATAAACTTTATTTATCCTCAAAACCTTATGAAGTTCTAGACTCTTCTAGAAGGACTTTATCCTCTTCCTAAGCCTATCTCTAAACCCCCTTTTTAGCTTAATCCACCCCATCCACCCATACTAACCAAGCTTAGCCACTAACTCACCCACCCTCATTAAATGCTATCCACTTGCATATCTCTAACAAGCTTAGTCTAATCCTAAATCACCTCTAATCCCCCCCTAACCTTGTCACATTCCCTAAGCAAGCTTAAGACTTTCCTAAACCGAGAAAAGTCAACAATCTCAACTCCCTCCAAAATATCCCAACCACCCAACCATGAATGCACTTACAAGGCCATAAAGACTCTTACAAGCCCATTCATTTCTCTTACAAGCCATTATGAAGGGTCTTTATGAAGATATTATCCCTTGAGCCTCCTTTGTTGACTCATCCTTGCCCTTTCCTCCATCCTCTCACCCTATGACATCTGTCACTCCCTGATTGGCTATAAGGAAGCACAATCCATGTGCTCTCCTCTCATGCAATCTAAGCCCTCCATGACCATTTTCCCATCCTTGCATCTTAGCCCTCAAACACTCAAGCCCTTAGCCTATAAATTGAATCCCCTCCCAAGCCATTTCATCAGAATCCTTCAATTAAAGTTTTAATGCAAGTTTGAGAAACAAAGCCTTTAACCATACCATTATAATGCCAAATTGAGAGCTCACAAAGCTACTAATTTGCCATTTTCCATCTCCATTGAAGCATAGTTTGAGTATCTTGAGCATACATCCCACATCCACATAATAGACTCATCCCTAAATCAAGTGACCATCCTCATTAGGAGAGCCATTCCATAGCTCATATTCTCATTTGAGGGCTTTCACTTTGTCTATCTCATATGTTATGATTTTTATGCTAGTTAATGCTTTGGTCTTTTAATAGATTAGTGTTTCTTGCTAACATATTATCATATACAACCCTTAGCTATTATTACTGACCATGGTAGTTCATTTCAAAATAAAGATGTGGAAAATCTCTACAAGAAGTACAAAATCTATCATGGATATTTAGTATTTACCACCCATAGGACAATGGCCAAGTAGAAGCATCTAATAAGACCATTGTTAAGATTCTTCAAAAGACTGTCAATGATTCTGGTCGAGACTAGAACCTACAACTAAATCCAGCTCTTTGGGGCTACCGAACAAGTGTGTGCACTCCTACTAGTGCCACACCATACTCTTTTTTCTATGGCAGTGAGGTCATACTTCCCATTGAAGTTGAAATTCTATCATTGAGAGTGTCCCTACAAGATGTTGTTGATGATGAAAACTACTAAATATCTAGACTCCATGAGTTGGAAATGCTTGATGAATGGTGATGAGCTACCTTGAAACATCTACAAGCTTACCAAAACCAGCTCAAATGGAGCTATAACAAGATATTTTGAGGTCATCATTTTGAGATTAGTGATCTAGTCCTAAAGATGAACTACAAGACTCAACAACATAGAGAAAAACAAGGCAAATTTTAACCAAATTGGGAAGGACCTTATGTAGTTACTGAATCATTTAGATCTAGAGTATATTAGCTTGTGACTCTAGAGGGTGAACCACTACTCATGTCCATCAATAGCATGCATCTTCACAAGTATTACACTTGATTATATCTAGAAGTCCTCAAAAAAAATTTTAAAAAGGCAAAAAGTCCTAAAAAAAATATCATAAAATTTGCAAAAAGTCCTAAAAAAAGAAAAGAAAAAAAGTGAAAAAAGGTCATGAAAAAATGGATGTCTTGATGAAAACCTAGCAAACAGGCATCTTGACATGAAAATTTGAGTCAAGAGAAAAATTCTATCTGAAAGTGAAAACTTGGAAAATAGGTACTTTGGGCAAGTACCATGGTGAAAACCTAGAAAATAGGCACCATGTGTAATCAGTTGTTGCTCCTCCATCTATCAAGATTCCATCTGGTTTTTTCCCCTTTTTTTGTTCCTTGATCATATCCTTCGTATTGCAATACATTTGTACTTGTTGATCATGGCCCATGACCTAGTAAATGTCCATTTTTATCTTACCTAAAGTATCACCAGTTTGTATATACTTTGTCATTGGCCTTTCTACATAGTTTGCATCTTGTCTAGGGGCATATTACCTACATGATGCATGAGGTTGAACTTGAACAGGGGGCATATCCCTAATCACTTTTTATCCATTGGACGTATCACATAAAAGATTGGAGCTAACACGTTTATATGCTTTTATGATCCTAAAAAAATCTTAAAAATTCAAATATGATCCTAAAAAATCACTAAAAATCATAAAATGTCTTAAAAAATCACTAGAAATCATAAAATGCCCTAAAAAAATACTAAAATCATAAAATATCGTGAAGTAAATCACTAAAAATCATAAAATGTCTTGAAAAATTCACTAAAAATCATAACATGTCTAAACAAATCACTAAAAATCATAAAATGTCCTAAAGTAAACACTAAAAATTGTAAAATGTCCTAAAGTAATGAGTCACACAAAAACATCAAATATTCCCCAAAAACCCTAAAAATCACAAAACCCATCAATTTTTTTTAATAAACCTTGTACATAATCCTCCCTTTTTCTAAAAAATCACACTTTTGTAGACTAAAACTCAAAGCACTACACTTCCATGACTATCACACCTATTTGAGAAATGTGAACCAACAATCAATCCAACATGTCACTATGAACCTATCAATTGAATCAATAATGAAAACCATCACATGATCAACCTATCAAAAACTATTTAGAGACCTCAAACAATAAAAGGCAAGTAATAATGGACAAGAATAGCTATTGGCTCACACTATTTAGTGAGTGATATGTTTTTGCTTTATTTTTTCTTTGATCATGTTCCTATGCCACTCAATGATATAATATGATCTATGAGAGTGGCCGGGATGGTTCATGGTGATATCTTATTTTCTATCTATTATAATGTACCTTTGAGAGTATGGGGCATCTATCTATGACTTAGGAACAACAACATCATATTTTGTCTACATCGTGCTTTTTTACACAAAAGGCTTGCATTTAAACTTTGGCCTTATATGCCATGATGCACTGCATTCCATTTTCCATATCAAAATAAAGCTCCATTTGACATATAGTGCACTCTACAAAAGAAAAGGTCTTCTTATCAAACAAACAATTCCTCATCTCATCTCCTCCATCTTCTGTGTCTTCTTCATCTGCTACCTTGGTCTCATACTCTAATACATCAATAGTATTATTGTCCTGCATTCTTGAATATGTCAAAAGTCCAAAATAATACAAAGAAATAAATATTTGCATAAACATGGCATTTATATTATCTTCACATTTCATTTGAATTCATTTCCATTTCATTTGCATTCATTTCATATCATTTTACATTTCATTTGCATTCATCTCATATCATTTTATATTTCATTCATTTCATATCATTTACATTTCATTAGGCATTCATTCATGAGAAAAACATGTTGCAAACATAAAGATGTCATAACACGTGATAAACTAACACATGATGTCATCATATAAAAGCCCACATGAAAAAGCATAAATGCATCCATATAAAACATATGCATAAACAATCTCATATAGTCATCATAGTATAGTTGCATCTCATAAGTGTCTCAAAATGTATCAGAGTATGTGATCATGGTTTACATCAATACTAATCACCCGTAAGAGTGAACCATAAAACAACATATTAGGAAACCAAAAAGAAAAATAGAGAAGCCCCTCTATACATGAGCATGTTAGTGTCACCCTGTGTTGTCCTTGGCCTCGTGGCCTCTATCTAGCCTCAAGGATTATTTGTCTACTATTTGTGGTGGCCTCATAGGCCCCATCACCCCTGCACTACTCTATGTCCTATGTGTCTAATGGGAGTGTCATCTAAATGCACTGAAGCTCTCTACTCTCTGCCCTTGTGGTACCACTCTTTCATACTAATCTCTCTAGTATTGTGCCTCCATGTGTGCCCTACTCATCATCATTTCCATCTCTCAAAAGTTTTCATCTCTGATGCTATTAATGAACTCTTGAGACTCCTATACTACCATCTCTATCTTGCACACCACAACATCTCTCTCCACCATAGCATGATCTCTCTCTCCTATCACTACATCTCTCTCTACTACAACCTGATCCAATTGACTCCATAGAACTCTGATCACCTTGATCAACTCTAACTAGCTAGGCCTTTCCTATATCGATACTAGTATCCTATCAATGTACTCTACTGGATCCCCTTCTGCATCCATCACAGTTGCATCTACACCTATTTCATCCTCATTACCTCCCTCATCACCATCATCCCTAGCCTCCCAATAGTCATCCCCATCCTCTCCCTCATTACCACCTCTAGCACTATCCTCATTGCCACTGTCTCCACCCTCCTCATCGTCAGCTCCCTCATCTTCTCCCTTAGCATCCTCCTCATCATCTCCCTCATCCTCCCCCTCATCATCCTCATCATCATCCCTCGCATTATCCTCAATATCCTCTCCATCCTCATCTCCCTCCTCCCCATCATCATCCTCATCTCCCCCCTCCTCAACATCACCCTCATCTCCTCCCTCCTCATCCTCTCCCCCATCCTCCTCATCTCCTCCCTCCTCATCCTCTCCCCCATCCTCCTCATCTTGCTCTACCTAAGCTTGCGCATGGTATTGGTACTACTAGATCTGTCAAAGGCCCTAAATGATGCTATGCAAACCATCTATCATAAGCTATCATTGTGCTTGCATCCACTACATTTGCTGCTACCCCCCATATCCTTGGTTGTATCTCCTCTAGCTATGCATAACCCACTTGAGTCTTGATACATGCTCCCCACTCCTAGACCTCTACTTTGGACTACGCAAATAATGCTAGACTGATCGATACATCTTGTATCTCACCAAACTGTCTACATACCCACTCTAGTAGGTACATCTCTATCACCAAGTACCCAATCACTGTGCACCCTATGAGGTAGTGCTCCTGCCTATAGTATGGTAGGTGAATATCATCATCATCCCATCTAGGGAAATCCTTGTAAGGTCTCCAAATGAACTACATCATAGTGTCTAGCTAACATCGAAAGTACCTCACATATCCTAGTGGTCCCTATGCTAGTATGCCTTTATAACTATATGCATATGGCATGTCCTCTACTAACACCCTCTCAACAATTGGCCATAATACTGCAATGTGCTCATAAGCCTAGATCTATAATAATGTGCCCCAAGTACTAAATTTCAAACCACCTCTGTATACCAGCTGATGTAGATAGTAATACAACATCCCTAACATGCATGGGCCCTAGGAAAACATAGTTCCCTCCATCACCATTGGCTCTAACACCTAGCCCCATCCAATAGGAAATCCATGTCCCTACCTATCTAGTATTAATAACCCACTTATCACCCAACAAATCACTACTATCAACCACTCATTGTATGCCACTGATAGGTCCCATCCAATCTCATAATCACAGATGCCTAGCTCAACATCTCCACATCTAAACAATCAATGTAAGGTTGCTCATTCAATTACTGGGTCATACACTACTAAATCCTCATGAATCAATATCCTAAAGATGTTCCCTACATCCTTGAGGGTCACTATAGCCTCTCCCATCAGTAGATGGAACAAACTCATCTTTGAGTACCATCTCTCAGTTAATGCTATCAATAGAGCTTTGTTACCCCTCACCTCTGGCATAAAAATAATATAATATAACCCCAAACCAGCCAAGATCCCCCACTTGATAGCTATCATCTAATGATGTAACACAAGACTCTATGGCCTATGTCCCCTCATCCATAATAGGGGAATCTCCTCCTACATAATCACATAGCCTATGTCAACCTCCTATGGCTTTGTATCTAGTTTACCCTACTTTTGACCCAAGTTTGAATTAGTTTGACTCTAGTTTGACTAAGTTGACTTATGTTTTGAACCCTTTCTATGTTTTTGAACATGTTTACCAAGTTTTGGGTCATTCAAGCTCATTTTCATCATTTTGACCCTATCCCTATACATCCATCAACCTTTTTCTTCCATCTAAGTTAATTTTGAATAGGTTTGATCTTTTTCTAACCATCCTAGCCTTAATTAACCTATGTTTTCAAATCTTCCTAGGGTTTTGAACATGTGGTCCAAGTTTTTGGTCATTTTGAGTCCATTTGCACCCTTTTAGGCCCTTTGCAGTATTCTTTGTTAGGATTTACCCAAGTTTGAACTACATATGCCCTAAGTTTGAATAAATTTTGACCATTTTGACCACCTTTGAATACATCTTAACATGTTTTTGATATCCCCCTAGGGTTATGCTAGTCTACCCCATGTTTAGGTTGATCTAGGTTCATCTAGACCTTGTCTAGAGCCCCAGAGCATCCTAGGGCACAATTGGGGCTCCCAACTATGCCCAGGGTGCACTTGGTCATACCAAGTGCACCCAGTGCATAGTTGGGGCTCCCAACTATTCCTATTGAACACTTGGTCATATGAAGTGTGCCTAGTGAAAACTTGGGCATGCCAAGTGCACCCACTATGCAGTTGGGGTGTTTGGATCCCCTAAACTGGCCTTGAGACACATGATTGACCTCAACTAACTCCTAGGTGCCTCAAAAGTAGGAAAAAGTAGGAAAAAACTTGGAAAATCATGAAGAAGCATAAAAATCACAACTATGGCCTTGATGTACTCACCAAAGGTTCTGCATCTGCCCTCCATCGAAAGGTACACACTCGTTCACCATGGTGTTGCTCCTTGGGTAGCTGGTAAATTCTCCTTCCTCCAAAGCTCTTTTCTTCCAAAAGTGAAGGTGAAAATGACTTTCAAAACCCTCTCCAAATCCTTTTATAGTGTGTTACTACCTAGATGTATGTTCAAGAGGCCTTTTCTATGTTGGTCATGATGCCCTTTTGCACTCTGGAGCCCATACCTTTCACGTTTTAGGTCTGATTTTTGATCTATCAGTTGTTAATGTTTTTTTTTCTCGTTGTTGATGAAATTGACCTATCATATGCCTATTTTGGTAAATTTCTTGAGGGGAAATAAATATACACCACCATTAATGGGGCATGCTTTTATGACTTTTTCGTTAGCATTCTTTGACACAACACTCTAAATCACATTGTATCAAAGAGGGGCAAAATATAGATGCTCAAAAATGGTTCACATCTATGGTTTCATCATTTCTTCATACTAATTCATCCCATTTCTCATTCCACTAACCCCAATCTTTTGGCCAACTTGATCATATCTCAATAGTGTCTGTCATCATTTATATCCTCTTTTACATCAATTTCATATCAACTCAAATCCATTTCAAATCAACTCAAAACCATTTCAAATCAACTTAAAATCATGCCAAGTCAACCTAGAACATTTCAAACATGCCAAATCAATCATCATCTATCTAATCCTAGGCATTTTTACGTCTTTCAGTGCCTTGGAAACCTATCAATCTATCAAATCTAATCAATCTAACCTTAGTACTATCATGACTCTTAGTGCTAGGTCAAACTAGCATTCATGTCATCTAATATTTGACATTGTTGAGTCTCTTAGTGTCAAATCATGGCATTATCAACCATTTAATAACATTGGCAGTGTCCATTGATGTTATTATGATCAACCCTATCAACCAATCTTGATCCTGTAGCATTTTACAATGTCAGTTAAAGGTTATGGTTCCTTAATTCATGTCATGTGTCCTTGGCATGTTATCAATCTCAATCAATCAATTAATTTGACCATGGCTTTGGTCTATCTATCATCATCCTAGTCAATCTCCATCATCATCACATTTTGTCAAAGGATATTGTCACACTTATATAATCAGTTTGACCAATCATCTACTAACTTTCTCTATAGGATTAAATAACCCATAATTTAATCCTATGTTAATTCCAATCATTTTCATCTCACATTACTAATTATTCTTCCTCACTAATATCCTAAATTGATTAATTTTATTAATTAATTGATACATTATTCACAAAGCATGCAAATTCTCAATTTCCTAAGTCACATTTCCCCCCATTAATTCCATTTTTGCTAATTTCTATTTGTATGGATATATAGATTTTTAATTCAAATATTCCACACAATATTGACATCACCATGACACATTGTGGATTCTCCTTTGAAACTTGGCTAAGATATGTCATAATCCAACATTATTATTCTCTTATGCACATCCATATTTTGCTTTCGTTGTCATAGATTCTTGGCTTTAAGTGGGCTTGAGGTGTCATATGACACATCATAGATCCTCTTCCATCTTTAGCCAAGTTTGATTTCCAAGCATCATACAATCCTACACTTGGCATCTTGTGTCATATGCACCATGGATTCTCAAAGGAATCTCTTGCAAGTTTTTCAATGTTTACCTAGATGACATTTGAGGATCATTTGATGCACCTTCATAGAGTGTTTGATAAGTTGAGGGAGGAAAAATTGATGATAAATTTGAAGAAGTATAGTTTTGTGAATGAGTTGGTGTACTTGGTATTTGTAGTATCTATAGAAGTTCTGAAAATGGATCCTAAAAAAGTGAAGGCTATCCTTGAATGTCCTACTCCAAGGAGTGCAACAAAGGTAATGTATTTTCATGGACCAACTAGTTTTTACACAAAATTTATCAAAGGTTTTATAAGTATTTGTGGAGCTTTGACTAAAACAATGAGAGAGATAGAAAATAATTTAAGTTGATTATAGGAGTAGATAATAGTTTTAATATGTTGAAATAAAAAGTTACATAACATCTTGTTTTAACACTTCAAAATTTTAATAAGGCATTTTAAGTAGATTGTGATGCTAGTGGTACTATAATAAGAGCTATTTTGAGCCAAAAAGGTAGACTTGTTTCTTATTTTAGTAAAAAATTGAATGATGCCAAAAGAAAGTATTCCATTTATGATCAGAAGTTTTATGCTATAGTTTAGGCATTGAAGAAGTGTAGACACTATCTTCTTCTTAAGGAGTTTTTTTTGTATACTGATAGTCAAGCTTTGCAATATTTGAATAGTCAAGGAAAATGGAATTAATGCATTTCAAATGGTTTGAGTTTTGGTAGAGTTTTACATTTATTTTGAAATACAAGAGTGGAGAGTCTAATAGGGTTGTAGATACTCTTAGTAGAAGACGAGTTTTGCTGACAAAAAAGAAGATTGAGGTGGTTGGGTTCAAAGAACTCAAGAATTTGTATCTAGAGGATCATAATTTTGGTGAGGTTTTGAAAGCTTGTACAAAACCTGTCATACTTGAAAGGAAAAAGTGGTTGGATTTCATAATCCAAGATTGTAATATGTTCAAGGGAAATCAACTATGCAGTCCCAAAAGTTCCATGAGAGAGAATTTTGTCAAGAAGAAGAATAGTGGAGGATTGGATGGACAATTTAGTATAGATAAGACCATTTCTTTGGTTACTGAGAATTAATATTGACCACAATTGCTACAATATCTAAAGAAGTTGTTGTAGTGTTGCAAAGTAAGTTAGATGACAAAAGGAACAAAGAAAATTATAGGGTTGTATCAACCATTACCTACACCTATGAAACCATGGGAAGACATAAACATGCATTTCTTTCTTGGTTTACCATGGAGAAAATGAGGGCATGATTCCATATTTGTGGTGGTTGATAGATTTTTAAAAATGACACATTTTATTCCATGCAAGAAGACTAGTGATGTTGTTCATAAGGTGGAGCTATTTTTTTGAAGAAGCGGTGAGATTACATTGTCTACCAAAGAGTATTGTTTGGGATTGAGATATCAAGTTCATTGGGTATTTTTGGTGTACATTATGGAAGAAATTAAAGATAGATTTAAATTTTAGTTCATCTCATCATCTACAGATTGATGGACAAACACAAGTTGTCAATCAGAGTTTGCAAAATTTTTTGAGAAGCGGTGAAGCATGAGGGCATGATTCCATATTTGTGGTGGTTGATAGATTTTTAAAATGGCACATTTCATTCCATGCAAGAAGACTAGTGATGTTGTTCATGAGGTGGAGTTATTTTTTTGGAGAAGTAGTGAGATTAAACTATCTACCAAAGAGTATTGTTTGAGATTGAGATACCAAGTTCATTGGGTATTTCTGGCATACATTATGGAAGAAATTGAGGATAGATTTAAATTTTAGTTCATCTCATCATCTATAGATTGATGGACAAACACAAGTTGTGAATCAGAGTTTGGGAATTTTTTTGAGATGTTTGGTTAGAGATAATCCAAAAGGTTGGGATTTGATTTTACCATACGTAGAATTTGCATACAATAATTTTGTCAATAGTGTATGTGCCATAGAATGGTTTCCTAGACTATGGGCCCCCATTCTTCAAATTTATGAATTTCTTGAATCAATTTATCAATTTCCTCAATCAATGCATTGTATTATTTTGTTAAATCAATTCAAATCATCTTCCTTGATCAAATTGCAATTAATTCAATTATTTCAATATTTCCTAAGGTTTGATCATCTTATTCTAAGTCGTATTCAATTAAAGAAAAAATTATCTTTTAATTAAATAAAATAGCTCCTATTTAATTAAAAGAACTTGCTCCCTTTTAATTAAATAAAATACTCACTTAAATATCTCTTTGAGATGAAAAAAGGAAATAAACTAAATAAAAATAAATAAATAAATCCTTTTTCTCTACACTTAAATGCACATATTTCTAAGTGGGATTCCTTGATTTCCTCTTTCCACTTTCTTGTCAAACACTCCTCTTTTCTCATTGGTAGAATTTTGTCTCACATGGATCAAGCTTTATTATCCCATATTGGTTGTGAGAGCCTCCAACCTCCATAATTGACTATATAAGGATCCCTCTCCTTCTCATTTGGGTATGTTAGTTGCTATAGGATTGTTATGCTGCAAGTTTGGAGAGTGATTTTGGAGGAGTTTGAGCATTAGGATTTGAGTCTCAAGGTTTGGACATTGGAGTTTCATTAGAACTTCTCTCTTCTTGTCTTCTTCTATCATGCATCCATGGCTTCCATCATCATGCTTCATCCTTGCATTTTCATATCAACTTAGAGTCATATTTTCTTTCATAGATTAATTTTATATTGTTATTTCCTTTCATAGATTAGATTTCCTTTCTTGAATTTCTTTGCATTGTTATTATTTAGATTAGCTTGCATCTTCATTTGCATGCATATTTGATGATTATGTAGACTAGAACTCTTGCTTTTACTCTTTGAATCTCTCATTTTATGGTGTACTTACATGGACACAAACTAGGTCAAGCTGAGGGCCTCCATTACAAACCCTTGCACTCCATGAATAGAGAGCTACGAGTTGCCATTTGAGATCTCATTCTTTAAAAAATCTTAGATATAATGACTCATATAAGTGTGTCAACATTTTAGCACACAAATAGGAGTAATATTAATTCACCATTTCAGATTGTATATAGGAACAATCCAAGAAATGCATCTAAATTAAGATAGTTGGATAAAGGAGAAGTAAGTAATGCTAAAGCAAAAGATTTTGCTAAACATTTGAATTACATCCATGAGGAGGTGAGGAAGCACATTACAAAGATGAATACACACTATAAGGCTAAGGATGATGTGAAAAGGAGGTATAAGGAATTAGAAATTGGTGATGAAGTCATAATTCATTTGAAAAAAGAGTGATTTCCAGTGGATACATATAATAAGCTGAAAATGAAGAAGTTTGGACCATACAAGATAGTGAAAAGGCATGATTCTAGAAATGACTATAAAGTAGAGTTTCCTGCTAAACTAAATATTTCACTAGTGTTTAACAATTCATATTTGATAGAAAATTATGAGGGAGGTGATGGGGATGAAGTTGTAGAAGCTTGGTGGAGTATTTCAACATCCACGTCAGCTACACAAGAGATTGAGGAGTTATATCCATTGTACTTTTGTAATTATTGTAGATTTTGGGTATGAATTTTGGATATCCAAAATTTAGGTCCAGCAATGAAGGTCTAAATGGATTCAAAACAAGGGAAAACATAAAAATGGACACTTTTGAGATTGGTTGTTGTAGATCACTAGTCAAGGATTCTGAAATGGGCTTAGAGTAGCCCATCAAGTCAACAATTTTCTAGTTATCATCTCTAGAAGAAGACTCATCCAAAAATGTAATTTTTAAATTGTCTTGAGTCAATCTTATGTAATAAAGTGTAATGAAATAATATAATATGAGGTTGGTAGGCCTCAAGGGTTAGGGCTTAGTGTCTAGAACGTTCCTGGGTGGTTAAAAGTGCCTATATAAGGAAAGCCCATAGGTTGTCTATGACAATTTTGGGTGATAGTCATAGCTTTGTCTTGTAGATTGTTGTAAGGAAGGAACCCATGTGGGTTTTCATATTGTAATTCCATAATTCCATATTTTCTATTATTGTTTTCAAATAATATCAATGCTCATACTTGAAAAAAATTATTTGGAAACAAGCATAGACCAAGCTTTTATTTATTTGGAAGTAAGAATATATGGAAAAACACATGGTCAATAAAAACTATGAAGTCTATGATGAGTATATTTGATTGACTGTGTCATTAGTGACTATTTATGATTCAAAAATTCAAGCTAAAAACCTTGAATTTGTGAAGGAAGTTGATTCTAGAATACAACCAAAAAAATTCATGTATACCCATAATCCAACATAGATGAAGACACATATAGTTGAGAGTTTCCAAGGATTTATATATGAAATGTCATTTGTGATACTAAGAAAATGAAAATTCATGTATCTCTTTACTCCACAAAAGAAAGATTACTTTAAGCTTGGTAGGAAAATAATATTAAATGACATGGATATTCAAATTCAATAAGAAATAGTCACACACACACACACACACACACACACACACACACACACACACACACACACACACACACACACACACACACACACACACACACACACATTTATAAATTTATTACTAGTGTTACCATTTTTCAGCCTTAAAAGATTTTATACTTAAATTTTATCTTTTGTTACTACCTCCCTCTTTGTTTGTAACTTTAAACTTGAAATTTGAACCAATTGGTTCAAGGTTCAAAGTTCAAAGGTTCAAGTTTTCTTGGCCTTATTGGGACACCTTGGTCATATCTACCCTGTATTGCCTTTTTCTATGAATTTGAAATTTGAACCAATTGGTTCAAAGTTCAAAGTTCATTAGTATGGCATGTGTGCTTGTTCAAGTCTCGATAAGACCGATGACATCAGTTGGATTTTGGTGCTCCCCTTGAAGTTGAAATTTGAACCAAAAATGATTCAAGTTCAAAGTTTGTCATTGCTAATCTATTTCTATCATGATGATTTAATTTATGAGCATCAAATCCCTATATCCTATGACTATCAAACTTGAACCTTGAAATTTTTCCCAATGGTTCAAGAGTTCAAAATTCATTGGTCTGATAGGCATGCGAATAATGACAAGTGGTAGTACAAAGATGATCAAATATTTTTTGATAAGGTAGAAAAAACATGCCTTGATGCCTAATTGGTGCAAAAGTTAGTGAAGTGATTTGGTACATGTAGAGTTAAGTAACGCTCATTATTGATTAAAAATCCTTGTCAAATCAGCACTTGCCTTATTCATCCATGATGTTCTTTCCTATTTAAACTATTAAAACTTTGCTTTCTTGTTCATTTTTCCATCATCATATGAAGTAAGCATTCTGATTTTTTTGGAGATGCAAGTAGCCAGTAACATAGTCTTTTTCATTAGGAGACTTTTCATGTCTCCCAATGAGGCTCATTCCCTTTCCTCATTAGCTACTATTAATTCTATTAAAAAGCAAAGATAGCTCTACTGGTCCTTTTCACTTTTTATTTTCCTTGTAGTTAAAATTGTAATCTTCCTTCTACAATGACTGCTTCTCACCCTAAGTTACATAAAGAAAAGATAACCATTACCCTAACTAGTTTCTTACCAAAACTAGGAGATACATTTCATGCTAATGAAGATAAATAAAATTGATGACAAGGTCTTCAAGACCTAAATCCGGATATATTACATAAAAGGTAGCCAAGAGTGGGTTGTTGCAAGATGGGGGTTTTCTAGAAGTAGCTTGTTTCCTCGAACTAGTTTTGGAATGCAAAGACAAGTATGAAACTACCCAAAGGTGCATTAGAACTAACATAGGAGAAGTGTTGGTGTATGTCAAGAGAGTTATAGTAATGGGTGCCCTAAGAATCCTTCTGCATGAAGAATATGAAGCATGGTCCATTAATCTTTCTGACTCCCAATATTCCACTAATACTAGCCAACTTGATAATGCCATAGCTAAGAATTGGTTGCTCAAACTTGAGAAAGGAGGTTCTCATATTTGCCACAACCTAACACAAGAACATATGTTTCTAGATATTAAAGACATAATCACTCTTCCATATAGAGTCAAAGGGAATTAGAATGCCTTTTTTTTGGGAAAATTGGATTTATTTCTTTGTTCAGACCATTCTAAGAGAAGGAAAGTATATTTATTGGGTTGAAATTATAGCAAACCAATTACATGAAGAGCTTTCACAAGCATCTAGGGTTTTTGGTTTTAATATGGCTTCTTATCTGTTTTATATTCTAGCATGTTGTAAAGAATGGGAATTGTTTCCCCACCTAGATTGGGTAAATGACATACCTATGATTATTTTCCCCACCACAGAAAGAAAAGAATCCCAAGGATTTCCAAAGGGTACTGTAATACCCCTAAATTAGCACATTTCCATTCTGAACCAATTTTGGTCTATTGATCTTACTCAAAGTCCTATTGTACTAGGCAATTTTGATTCTAATAATTGTTACTTGACCTAGGTGTCAAATGTAGAAAATCATTAATTTGCATTAATCATATACTTTATTTAATTCCTAAATACTAATTGAATTGGCTAAATCAAACCTATTAATCGAGTTTAATTTAATTTTTAAGTCTTAGTACTTTGATTAAATTAATGTCACATTTTTAGCTAATATACACGATGAATTAAATGTATTCAATTTAATTAAATATATTTAATTTAATTAAATATATTCAATTTAATTAAATATCATGATTCTAATTATTTAATTTAATTATTCAGTTAATTAGATTATCCATTTATGATGTCATATTTAATCTTTTAACTCAAATATATTCTCCAAATTCTCTCTTCAGTTCAAAATTGGAAATACTAAGTGTACTGGAATTAGAAAAGGAACTAGATTTGTTAACTCCTTATCACACTCAAAAATTATTAGTTAACTCCATTTTCACAAAGGAATTTTCTATTATGATTGAATCTCATCTTCAATCTCAACCATTCATTATAATTTTATCTTGACCATTGATAAAATTCTTGGATTCTATTTAAGAAACTCTCAGCTCCTCATTTTGAAGGATGCACATGAATAGTAGTGAACTAATGCCAAATTTTTTACTTAAGAACTTGCATTCATAATTTTATTGCTTTTACATACTTTCATATAGTTAAAAATTTATACATCTAGATTAATTTGCTTATTTGATTCTTAGATTAACATTCTCATCTAGTTTAATCTTGCATTTTATATAGATTAAAATCCGTTGTAGTAGTGGTTTGGTTGTTGGTCTCTCATATTTGAGAGTGGATATAAAAATCCAATTAGTTAGAAGGAACCATACTGGTTTGTTGGATCAATCCGAATGGATAATCCCATGTTCATTTTGGGATGTTTCTAGCATATAAGGATCATGTTGAAGTGCGTTGTTAATTAAGAGGCCCATAATTAGCACATACATTTCTAACACACACCATTGGGCAAAAAAATCAAATTTTTGGCCTCCACTTTTGATAATTTTTTGTACATTATGTTATTTTTTCATTTCTCTCCGTAAAATTTAGTGGTTTCTTAGGTGATAAGATCAAATCTCGTGCAAAGAAACATAATCCTTGCTTGTAGATCTACATTTTCTCACTTGAAAAAGTGTATCCTTACATGCAAGATAACTATTTCTTGTGCAGTACACAACATATTCTCATGCAGATCTATGTAGAACTTTGTGCGAAACTCTGCACCAATAAAAATAGAAATGTTGGTGTAAATACGTATTCACTATTTACACTTACTTAAGTTTACTTAGGTTAATGCATTATTTTAATATTTTTCATTATTTTATTATTTTTATTTGTGAGACATTTAGGAGTTTGCGCACCTTTTTGAGTTGTCATGTTGACAACATAGGAGTATGAAACTCTATTTTAGCACATGATGTTAACAACACTAATTTGCATGTCGCACCCTTGTAGGCTTATCCTCTCATCACTGCACTTACTTTCTTGCTTAATGGAGGATAACCCATATTTGGTGGACATGTGCCTAGTTGTATGAAATATCATGTAGCTAATTATGAGGCATTCTAGATGTATCTTAGAGGCCTTTATATATAGGCACCCCTAGTGTACTCTTATCATGGCATATTGAATATATTATCATTTTGATCATACTCTCTCTTGGCCTACAATTGTGGTTGTGTTTGAGTTCTTAGTTCCTAGGTGAATTTTTCCCTTACGTAAATTCTTACATGCAGGTATCAGAGAAACTTGGAGATTTTCTCATCACATAGCCATTTCAAGACCACACTTGCTTTAGCACCTCAGCCTAAATCTGGAGTATCACAAAACTTGGGAGCATCTAGAGCCAGATTTGACCTTGCCATTGTGTCTAGAACACTGAATTGGTGAAAATTGACTATAAACTTGGCTACCTTGGCCCAAAGTCGACCGTGAGGCAATTTTTTTTGCAAATCAGAACTCGAGGGCCCTGATTTGCAATTCAGGTATGGTCATTTGCAAATCTCTTTAATTCATTTTTTGGATTTGTAATTTTTTTCTCTGCTTTTTCAATTACAAATTTTCAAAATTTGATCCTAGCTCTGCAGTGTGGAGGTATTATTTTGTCACAGGTTATTAAATCTACACACATCCTAGTGGCTGTACAATAGCTTGTAGTGGGCCACCACATTTTTTGGCATTCACACTGTAATTCCAACAAGTGCCCCACTCACCATCGACAACAAATACTATTGCCCAGTGGTCCTTTATTTTGAACTCCATGCGGGGTTGTATTTACATAATGCCAAAGGTGCTCCCACTATAGATGTGGGATTAAATCCCAATCCTTGGCTTACTATTTTTTGAGTATTCACTTTCCAACATTGCATTTTGTTTTTTTTTTTGGCAAGGGTTTCCAGCTCTTGCTCATGACATTTTCTAGCACATTCTATGACTACATTTTATTCCTCGACGATCCAACTTTTGGTGATTGTAAAGATTATTCTAGTGACCATTCTAATATTTGGCATCAATCCATAGAGTTTAATTCTCTAGAATGAAGTATTTTTTTCCAGCATCATCTAATTATCCAAAGTGCAAGGTATATTTTGGCATATTTCGATGCCTTTTTTTGGCAAGGTTTTTAAAAAGACCTCTGCGACTGCTTTTTTAAAATCTTGTATGTTGAATGTATTTTTTTTCCATGTGGAAATCACTTAATCACTCACACCCTCCAATTTTGATAGGACATGTGGTACATTTCTATTTAGACACATGGTGCCACATTAGACCAAGCGCTAGGGTCTACGTAGACTAATCAAGAGCCTACACATGTACAAAAATTTACATGTGAGCAAACCAAAATTGCCACATCACCTATGGAATTCAAACTTTTTTGACATGTCACCCTGCCACCTATGTATTCCATGTCATCCATATGGATTTTCCACATGTTTGATCCTTACTATATAGATGACACATTAGCCTGCCACATCACCTAAGGGCCCATATTTTTTGCTAACATCATCAATTTACTGTGGTAAAATTGATAGTCATTTGACCATCATAAAAAGGCAATTGACAACTGCTATAATGGCTATTTGACTGTCAAATTTAGACTCAGAGTGTTTTCTCCAAACCCCTCTCTAGATTGCTTTTCAATTTGGCATCCTAAATTTGGGAGCTCATAACTCAAACATCCAGACTCTGATTTAGTTGCAATTTTTTTTGGAATTGGGTAGGATTTCTTGAATTTTTTAGTGTTGGTGCTGTCTTTTTGTTTTGGTGCACAAATTTTGTAGAAAATTGCATTGTTTGCCTACTGTACCTATATAATCCTATGTTTTGCAACTTCAAACACTCCGTATGGGCACATCTAGTCACTTTTTTAGGTTCTATTTTTTTTGAAAGTGCATATTTTTTCATCTAATTTCTAGATCTAAAGTTAGATTCTAGGGTTGTGAGGACTAATTTCTCACTTTTAGAATTAGGCATTTTTTGGCATTGTAAAGCTTTGATTCTTTTTCAAAATTCTTGTAAATTTGAGCTACAGTGCTTAAGTGATAGATTTAAGCCTCATAAGGCAGTTGTAAAAGAAAAATTAGAAAGTCCACTTTCTTCATTTTGACAAGTGGCCCATTGTACACGCACTACTTATAAAGTGCCAAAAGCATTTCTTTTGGGAGGGTCTTTTGATTGAGTGAAAAGGGGGGGGGGGGTTGTGTACTATATTTTTTTGTGTCTCTCTATTGTGCTCTTTTCATTTTTGCATCATGGGTTTTAAATGTCCTCCTCTAACTTCATGCAACTATTCTACATGGAAAGATATTGCATGGAGTAGATTAATGGAAAAAAGGATATTACCTTTATGTTGATGGTACAATTACCAAACCTATTGATGCTAAATAGCTCATTGATTGGCAAACTCAAGACCGACAAGCTTTAAGAGCTATCTAAAGTTGTGTACATGGGGATCTTCTCTTTCACATTAAAAATTGTTCAAAATCCAAAAAAGCTTGGGATAAACTTGAATAGTTGTATGGAAAGGTGGACGAAGAAAAGGGATTTCAGATTGAAGATGATCTACTTCTCTTGGACCCAAAGAATTTTGACACAATTTAGGATTTCATCATCAAAGTCAATGAGTATAGGGTACTTCTTAAAGATTGTGGCAATCCCATGAAGGATGATAGGTTGATTCATCACATCTTGAAGAGGCTACCTTTTGAGTATGCTAACTTTGTTTTGAGTTTTAATACTCATAGGTTGACCATGGGATCTGCTTACTAGAAGCCTTCATTTGATGCATTTATAGATATTTTGATTGCTAAACAATCTCACTTGATGGATTTAGACTTCTCAAGTCATCAAAGACCAAAGCCTTAGTGGCTCGTGATGAGCACAAATTAAGGCAAGGGAGGAAAAGAAACAACAAGAAGAAGCAGTGGAAGAAAAAAACACAATCTGAGACACAACAATCCTCCTCTAAACAAGGCAATACTTCTTCCAACAAGAAGGGAAGTAATGACAAGAAGGACAAACTCTTTTGTGCATATTTCAAAAAGCCAAATCATGACGAGCATCATTGTAAAACAAAAAGAATCGATGAGTTAGAAAATCTACTTAGGAAGAACAAGATTCAAGTGCCAAGTACTTCCAAGGATTCAACTCCAACCTCTTCAAAGGGTAAAGGGAAAGCACTTATGGCAAACACAAGTTCTTCTTTGGAATAGATACTTGAAATAGGTGCCTCTTACCACATGAGTTCTTCAAAGGAAGACTTTTCTTCATTGAAGCAGTCAAAGGTACCACACATCTTTGTGGAAGATGATACTAAGATGGAAGTTTAAGGGAAAGGACATGTGGAAATGGAAAATGGAGAATTCAAAGATGTTCTCTATGTTCCAAACCTTAGCTCCAATCTCCTATCAATTTACCAAATCACTCACCTTGGAGATGGTCATAAAGTTGAGTTCCTTCTAGATTCAGTAATGGTGTGAAGTCTTAGAGATGATTCATTGGTTTTAGTGGGGAAAGTCAATGATGACAAGAGGCTTTATTCCTTCTCCCACTTTGTGCCTAAGAATCCTTCTCAAGCCTTTTTGACTCACTCTACTTCACACATCAACTTATGGCATGAGCGGTATAGTCACCTTGACTTCCACTCTCTTCAGCAACTTTGCTCAAAAGATATGGTCAAAGGTCTACCAAATATCAACTTTTCTATGGGAGAGTGTTCATCTTATTCAATGGATATGAATCTCAAGGATAAATATGATAAAGGGAAGTCTTCTTGAGCTTTAGTTGTTCTTCAGCTAGTTCACATGGTTTTAGCAAGACCCTTTGTAGTGACTTCAGTCAACCAAGGCTGCTACATCCTCACATTTGTTGATGATTTTTTAAGATTCACTTGGGTCTACTTCCTTCATCACAAGAATGAAGTGGTTCATAAGCTCTAAGACTTTAAGACTCATGTTGAACACAAGTCAAGGAAAGCTATTAAGGTACTAAGGGTGGACAATGAGAATATATATGTAGATAGAAGACTTAGCGACTTTTGCAAAATTGAGGGGATTGATCTTCAGAACTCACCAGCATTTAGTCCGCACAAGACATATGTTGCAGCTATGAGGATTAGGACTCTCAAAACCATGGCAAGTCGCATGATAAATGCCAAGTCTCTCAATCTAACACTAGAAGTTGAAGCCATTAGTAGTGCTAATCACATACTTAATAGGTATCCTCATAATGCCTTAGATGGGAAGACTCCTTTTGAGGCATGGTGTGGAAGAAAAATAGTTGTGATTCACCTTAGAGTCTTCAGTTGTCCAGCATGGACAAACCTATCTTCTAGGAGTTGCAAGGCACCAACACCTAGACCTTGTACTTTCATCAATTATGAAGACAATTCAAAGGCTTATAGATTGATGGATCTAGAGACTCACAAGATTTTTGTGGAGAAGGATGTTCATTTTGAGGAAAGTTCACCCAACTTATCCTCTAAAACTCTCGGCACATCATACATAGTGGAAACTAATAGTGACACCAGCGATAGTGTTTCAATAGGTTTAGACATGTGGGGCTCTATTGATAGTTTTAGTGAGAGGTCACATTAGCCCAGTCCACATGCTTACATTTCCATAGTGAAAGGTCCATCATAGCATGGTACATCTCATCTTCCAGCTCCAACTTCAACTGACTTGGGAGATAGACTTGAGGACTTACATCTTCTCATTGATGAAGGTGATCCTTCTATAGTTGTTGTGAAGGCTCACTCTAACCTTCGTGTCCATTCTCTACGTGATCAATCTTCACAAGTTGGCATGATTGTGGATCCTTATGAACAAAAATTAGTGGAGGTCTCTATGTCAATTAAGGAGATAGCTAGTTTAGTGGAATAGGTTCAACAGACATCCTTGCTAGATCTACATTCGTTCTTTTTAGCATAGTTGGAAGGGGTGATCAGCATCAGCACAAGGATACTTGAGTAGGTTTTAGGGCCATCATAAATCTTTAGGAGTGTATAGTTTCCATTGTTTCTTCCTAAGGGGAGGAACACCATTCTACATTTTTGAACAAGCTTCATCATTGGAGCAGCTTTCACTTGTTGACATTATTTTTGTTTTTTTTTTTTTTTTTTTTTGGGGGGGGGGGGGGGGGGGGCGGGGGGGGTGTAACGCCCCGCCAAGGGATCCAAAAGAATTAACCTAAAATTTCACTAAGTTTGCTAAACATTTTTTTTTTTTTTTAAAGTAAGAAAGTATGACATACACATCAAACAAGTAGTAGCGGAAGCAATAACATGTAATCATCGACAAACATACATTGCAAGTTACATTTCTTAAAGATCCCAAGACGTTGAGTCACGTTTAAATTTAATTAATTCTAAGTCTAACAACTAACACATACATATAAAAGAATAATCAGAAACTCCAATGTCCATAATATACATTTGTTCTGAATGCTCCTTGGCAAATTAATTCGGAATGCTCATTCATCCACTGTACATGTCACAGGGTATGAAAGGCTTAAAAGAATATACATATGTAAAGATCAAGATACAACATCCTCAAATCCATGATACAAAGTACAGTAAAAATATATGAAACTATTCACCATACATGATACATCCATACATCCATAATGATAAAACATCTATCATAAAATCTAAACATCCATCATACTAATCCAAGAACATAGTGTAGGTAAATGTCAATCACGAAATCTCCAGCCACGGTGACCACGGAACGGATCTCAATGGTAAGAGTAAAAGCACTACCACCCGACCGCGTGGAACCTAAATGGTCCACTCCCACCGCGCTGAGGAGATAGTCTCAAGTCCCAAATAGGATAACAAAACCTATAATCATAAATACTCTCTAAGTCCAGGAAATCCTATAAGTATGCTAACTCAAGGGTTCCTAAAAAGACCGACATCTAAATCCCAGAGGTACCACAAGACACGTAGGAAACCTAATATGCAAGCGGGAAAGTGTCATCGCAAAAGTCATGTAGAAGTTACCCGAGCAATCCCTTAGGAATCCCGGGTCCCTACTGATCCTGCGGCCACTAGTATCCTCTCGTACTGACGAGGCATACTATGGTATGCAAGGTCATAACCAAGCGTCCTCTCTACCCCATCCTAGTCTGTACTAGCACTCATGGTATGGGAGAGAACATACAATTATCTTGTTAGGTTCATTTTCTCTCATTTAGTGTAAATGTTTTCACTTATTAAAAAATGACTTACAATGGGTTTCTCAAGGCAGCCTCTTAAGGCTCCGACCCCCATTGCAAGCCACTTCCCGACTCTACACATAGATAACCTACCCTAGCTCATGAACTCATAAATCAAAGAATCATAATAAAACCATCTCAGTCCTATGCGAGCAACTGAAAATATCATAAAAAGATAATCCACAAAATATATCAGTTCTTCATGAGCAACAGATAACATCAAATAGTAATCAAGTAATCACAACAGTTCTCTATCAGCAACTGAAGGCATCAATGATAAGTCACAAAATCCAATGGTTCTCTAATGAGCAACCAGAAAGTAATACAAGTATAACTGATCAAGACTCAGAAATGGTTATCAAATATAACTGATCGAGACTCAAAAATGGTTAAGTTAGGTATTCTCAAATACATACATCTCAACTTCACACAAGGAACTGGAAAGCAATCACAAACAGTAAACACAATCATGTCATAGAGCACTTCATCACATTACCATGGTCAGGTTAAGAAAGATCGAGACCAAATCATCAAGACATCACATTCACAAAACCCGAGCCTCTGGTAACAACCTGAACTGGTCAACGCTAAACCAACCCCAAAACATTCAAAGTACAAAGTCAACATCAAAGTCTCAGAGATTGGATCTGAAAGTATATTATTTAAATTAAGGTAAGGTTTGTGTTTTAGTTCAATGTCGAATTCAAGTAACAAAGTTTTCACAACTACCCTTTTTCGAATAACCCAGTTCTATAATAATTTACATTAAATCAATATCCAAATTTATAATTTAGTCAAATAACATTCCTTATTAATTAACTTAATTAAACTAATTTTAATTAAATTAATCAATATTTATTAGATCTAATTAATTATTTTAATCCAACTAATAATTGTTAATTTATTAATATTTAAACAAAATTATTAATAAATTACAATTTACAACTATAACAATGCAATTAATATTTATTTATTAAATATTTAAAAAATTTAATATATTATAAAAATTAAATATATTATAATTTTTTATTATTTAAAATTTTTAATTAAATAAAATTCATTTTTTTTTAATAATTAAAAAAAAATTATAAATTTTTTTTTTAAAAAAAATGAATTCCCAAACGTTTATAGCCCGTCGGCTTTGGCCGCAGGCCTGCGGTCGCAGGGCCTGCGGCGGCAGGTACTCTGTACCTGCCGTCGTAGTACCTGCGACGCAGGTACTGTCGGCCTGCGCCGACAGTGGGGGCGGGTACGGGGTAATTCCCTCCCCCCCACTTTAATAAATTTAAATATATATATATTTTTTTATTTATTTATATATATATATATATTTTTATATGATTTTATTTTATTCGAAATAAAATAAGTTTTTATTAAAAATTAATTTTGTTTAATTTTTAATACAAAACAATTTCTTCCAAAGGATAATTATGTAAAATATAAATATATATATTTATATATATATATATATTTATTTATTTTTATTTTATTTTATTTTATTTTATCTAGAACTTTTCAATATCATTAAAACAAAACCCTTATCAAATTAGATCTTAATTTCTAAATCAAGAAAACAAGGGTTCTAATTAATTCATCCAGTCTCCATGGATACAGAAATTATTGACGAATAATTAATAGCTTCACAAGATTGAAAGCTTAAAACTTTTATCACAGAGAATACAGATCTTCAAACCCCAGACACGAAGAAGGCAGGAAGGGATAATTGCATATTTAATGGATAAAAAACACAAGACCCTACCTGATCCTGATGCTATTATGCAACCTCCAGAAAACTGTATGCGAATTCGCTCCTCTCAATAACCTTTCCCTTCAAGACTTTCTTCGTATCAGCCTTCTGAAATTTGCTTCCAAAAATTGTCTTCCTCCAAAATTTCTCGTCCAAATTCGTATCCTCCAAAAATGAACCGCCAAAGTTGTGATAAGCAAATTCCCCTCAATTCGGGGCACTAATTGTGCGTTTACCCGAGAAGACTCTTTGCACAACTCAGTTAACTCAAATTAACTTTTATTATCTTTTCTAATTCTTTTGCATTCAACTTTCATGCACAATCAGTTGAATTATTAAGTAATTCTATTTAAAATTTCACTTGACTTGAATTCTTAATTAATTTATTATTTTAAATCTTATGTGCACTTTTAAGAAATTAAAATAACATTATTAATTTTTTATAATTTAATCTTTTAATTTAATTCTTATATTTAACTCATGATTAGATCATGCGATCTAGAATTCTTAATAAATTTATATCTTTCAACTTTTTAATTTATTTTAGAACTTAATTGATAACATATTTAATTAATTTAAATAACAATAATATTTAGCATTTATTTAAAAATGAACTCCAAATATATTATTATTAAATTAAATAAATATTATCCTGTTCTAAATATATCTTAAACTTTAATTTCCAACTTTAATTCTTTTATTTAATTAATTAATTGATTAATTAAATATAAAGATATCATAATTAATTCCTTATTAAATTAAATCATTAATTAGTCTTTTTAATTAGACTTAATTAATAGAAAATACACCAAGGACTTATAAAGCAACATCCAAAAACCCATCATAGAAAAATACATACCAAATCAAACACAAGGGTTATAATCACCAAATTACATCATTTGATGCATTCGGAGGGTACTTAACTCAGATACTTGTCCTAATTATCAATTAGGACAATTGGCTAAAGGGTTTAGGATTTGGACTTAAGAGTTTATCTCCCCTCTCTTACCATTAAGACAGTGCGATAGGGTACGCTCATCCTGACAATTCAGGGAAGTCGATACCCGGTACCTGCAACCTGCATAAAATCCACGCATGTACAAACACAATATTCTAAGCTAAACAGGCAATGGCAGGAAGTGGTGCATCGTGTAGATCCCGACTAGCAGGTGACTACGACTCCCTTCCTTAACCATATCAGAAACACCATACATAAATAAAACAGCACGCACACCATACACATGCAGTATGGGGTAAGTATCCATAAGAAACACATGGAATAATGAACCATTTAACTAATTATCATCGATAACTGAAACCATTGAATAATCATCATACATGCATGAAATATAGAGTACCAAGTAATCTCATCATATAATAAGCTGAGTGTAAACATCATCTGATAATCTCTAAAATAATAATACTACTCATCAAACATAAATTGGCCTAAAAGAGTTTGGCAATCATATCATAAATGTAGCTCGAAAAAAATGTAAACTAGGGGCAGGCACTACATCCACCCCCCCTAGACTTAGGCTTACTCCTGGAAGCCTATAAAGAAATAGGGATATAAATCTCGTAATCTAGATGCATCCTCCCATGTAGCTGAAGAGTCGTTAGTAGGGTCCCATTGGACCCTTACCTGCTCTATGGTTCGACCCCTGAGGGTCAACTCCCGCTGCTCCAGAATACGTATTGGCTCCAAAGCCAGCTGCCCGTCCTCTACCTGTAAAGCATTCCAATCAAGAATATGTACAACATTAGGAATATACTGTCTAAGTACTGAAACATGGAAAACATCGTGAATGCGAGCAAGGCTGGGCGGTAAAGCAAGACGATAGGCAACTGGACCAATCCTCCCAAGAATATCGAATGGTCCCACAAAGCGAGGTGCTAGCTTCGAGCCCTTTCCATAACGGATCGGACTCTTCCGCGGATGCACTCTCAAGAAAACCTTCTCTCCCACAACAAACTTCTTATCTGACCTATGAGCATCAGCATACTTCTTCTACCTATCCTGTGCCGTTGTCAAGTGCTCTAGGATACGCACCACCTGTTGCTCCATGTCACGAAGCATCTCTGGGCCCAACAGGATGCGATCCTCAAGGCTATCCCAACTCAAAGGTGTACGACAAGGGCGTCCATATAAGGCTTGGAAAGGTGCCATGCCAATAGAACTGTGATACCCGTTGTTGTAAGCAAACTCCACTAGGTAGAGATAGTCCTCCCAATGAGTCTGCCTATCCATCACGTACATCCTCAACATATCCTCGAGAACCTGATTCACTCTCTCTGTTTGCACATCTGTCTCTGGGTGATATGCTGAACTGAAGTTCAACTGCGCTCCAAGATCATGCTGCAGTGATGTCCAAAATGCGGAAGTGAAAACATGATCCCTATCCGAAATGATCTTTCGGGGAATACCATGTAGTCTCACAATGTCACGCATGAAGACATTAGCCACTGAAGCTGTAGTGTAGGAAGACCTGATTGGTGCAAAATGTGCCACCTTGGTCAACCGATCAACGGTGACCATGATAGCATCATGACGACGAAGAGTCATAGGTAATCCTACTATGAAATCCATAGAGATGATGTCCCACTTCCATGAAGGAACGAGATTCGGTTGCAAAAGTCCTGCCGGATGCTGGTGTTCTGCCTTGACTCTCTGACACTCAAGACATCTAGCCACAAAATCAGCAATGTCGCGCTTCATCCCGGACCAATAGAATAAACGTCACAAATCTGCATGCATCTTCTTGACACCTGGATGTGCCGAGTAAGGTGCACGATGGGCCTCTGATAGGATCAATATGCGAAGCTCATCCAGTAGCGGCACATAGATCCTTCCTGAAAGTCTCAAAAGGCCATCTGACTCTAGGACATAGCCTGAAAACTTACCCTCCAAGGATCTCCCTGAATTGATCTCACTGCACACCTCCAGATACCATGAATCAGTGGGGAGTGCCTGAAGTATCTGACATCTCAAATCGACACTAAGAGTCATAGATGATATCACATGTTTCCTGCGACTCAAAGCATCAGCTACGACATTCTCCTTCCCCTGGATATACTTCACCTCAAAGTCATACTCGCACAAAAACTCCATCCAACGCCTTTGCCTAGCATTCAGATTAGGCTGCGTGAATATGTACTGAAGACTACGATGATCGCTATGTAGTTCAAATCTGTGTCCCAACAAGAAATGTCTCCATCTCACTAAGGCATGAACTACTGCTGCTAACTCAAGGTCATGTGTAGGATAATTCAACTCATGATCCTTGAGTTTGTGTGACTCATATGCAATCACTCGACCATTCTACATTAGAACTGCTCCAATACCCTTGAGGGAAGCATCTGTACACACCATGAACTCACCTTCTGGATCAGGTACAGCTAAGATCGGTGCACTGGTCAAAAGCTCTTTGAGTTTTTGAAATGCTTCTACACACTTTTCTGTCCAAAGAAACTTCTTTCCTTTCCTCTGAAGGGAGGTAATAGGGTGTGCTATTCTGGAGAAGTTTTGAACAAATCTGCGATAATACCCAGCTAGACCCATGAAACTACGAATCTCCGACACAGTAGTGGGTGCAGGCCAATCTACTATTGCCTGGATCTTCGCAGGGTCTACAGAGATACCTTCGCCTGAAATAACGTGTCCCAAATACTGTATCTCTGATTGAAAGAAATCACACTTTTCCGCATTGGCATAAAGTTGATTATCTCTCAAGCACTGCAAAACTAAACTCAAATGTTCCTCATGTTCCTTTTGGGACTTAGAATATATCAGAATATCATCGAGGAACACAAGAACAAATCTATCAAGATAGGAACGGAACACCCCATTCATTAAGCACATGAAAACTGATGGAGCGTTTGTCAGCCCAAAGGGTACCACTGTGAACTCATAATGCCCGTAGCGAGTTCGGAAGGTGGTCTTATGAATATCAGCCTCCTTGATGCGAAGTTGATGGTAACCTGACTTAAGATCAATCTTAGAGAACACTGTAGCTCCCTTGATCTGATCAAATAAATCATCAATCCTTGGTAAAGGATATCTGTTCTTTATTGTCACCTTATTCAGTTGTCTGTAATCGATGCAAAGGCGCAAAGAACCATCCTTCTTCTTCACAAAGAGCACTGGAGCTCCCCATGGTGATACACTAGGTCGAATACTACCCTTGGCCAAAAGTTCCTCTAACTGCAAACGCAACTCACTTAGCTCCTGAGTGGTCATACGGTAAGGAGCTCTAGAAATAGGTTCCGCTCCTGGAGTGAGCTCAATGCTAAAATCAATGTCTCTCTTCGGAGGCATGCCTGGAATCTCACTCGGGAAGACATCAACATACTCCTATAAAATAGGGTGATCTAGGGTCTTCCTCGTAGATTCTTCCTCATCAAGCTCATTTACCGAAACGGCAAATACCTGACACCCCTTACGAAAGCTTTGCTTAAGTTGCATAGCAGAGATCATCCGTAGGGATATAGACCTCGGTATCCCCACAATCTCAACATCCTTCCCTTGGTCATCCTGACACAAAATGGTCTTCTTTCTGTAGTCAATACTAGCCCTCTGAGAGCCAAGCCAATCCATACCTAAGACCACATCGTAGGAGCCAAGAGGAATAACTCGAAAATCGACTGAAGTCTCGAACCCTCCTATGCTAAGTCCACACTTGTGAACCACCGAATCTGTGGAAACTTTAGCACCTGAGGCTAGTTCCACTTGCCAACCATGATCTTGCTTAACTGACTCCAGCTTACACTTATCAACTAGAGATGGAGAAATGAAAGAATCTGTAGCACCTGAATCAAATAATACAGAGAGAGGTGTACCTCGGATAGCTCCTGTAGTCTCAACTACTGTCCCCTGATGGTCTGCCTGACGGTGATCCACCACTGCAAAAACTCTATGAGATCCACCTGTATTTCCGACTGTAGGCTCAGATGCTGCTGGCCTGGGTCCTGAATACTGAGATGCTCGCTGTGGGCAGTATGTTGCAATATGACCAATCTGTCCACACGAATAACATCCTATGCCTCTGCCAGATCCTCTCCCTATAGGTGGTGCATTCGATCGCTGGTGGCTACCCCTGCTAGCAAAAGACTGGTTGCTCTGTGCAGGCCGAGATTGCTGATTCTGCCTATTACGTTGAGCATTGCGATTGATCTTAGGGTTGGATCCACCGCCACCACTCTGTGCCTGAGGGTAAAATCCCTTATGCTGCTGAGGCTGCTGCTGAGAATGCGGCTGAGAATACTGATTCCTCCTAGGGAAGGGAGGCTTCCTGATTCCATCGGAATTGTGGTTGCCCTTAGATCTTGCTATAGTAGGCGCTCCCACAAATCCTCCTTGCCCAAAGTTGACACTCTGCTCTACCAGGATAGCTCGATGTACCGCATCCTTGAGGGTCTTAGGCTCAAATACCTTAATACCCCCAATAAAATGGTTGTTCAAGCCTCGAATGAAATGTTGTGCCAACTGTGCTAGGTTGTCACTGAATCCCGAAAAAGGCATGAGCTCATAGAACTTGCGCTCATACTCTACAATGGTCATAGTGAACTGTCTCAGGTTATGGAACTCATCTGCTCTATGCTGCTTCCATTCCTCTGGTAGGAATCGCTCATGAAAACTCTCGAAGAAAATCTTCCAAGTGACACTACCCATGTCAATGCCCAACTTCTTCTCCTCAATAGTCCACCAGGTGGCTCAAAATAACTCTAGATTGGTAATGGCAACCCTCGCTTTGACATTACTGTCAAAGTCCTGCATAGCAAAAATCCTGTCAAGGGCAATAAGCCACTGCTTAGCTACATACCCAGAACCTTTCCCATTAAAGGGTTTGATCTTGGACCTCTGAAGATCCTTCATCTGAGAAGATACTATGAATCTATGTCGGTCCTTCTGAGGACTCCTAGATCTGCGTCTATGCTCATGTCCAACCTGGTGTGCTCTATCCTGCTCAAGAACAGGAGGTAAGCGATCAATAAGGGTTCGCATCATTTGCCTCAGATCAACCTCCTCAGAGTCAGCATGTCCCTCATCGTGGTTCTCTTCCTGATGCTCACTGACATGCTCTTCCCTATTCTCTTCCTGAATGGGGCTCTCATGGATAGACTCATGAACACTAACATCTCTGCCTCGTCCACGACCTCTGCCACGGCCAAGGCTACGGCCCCTAACGGAAGATCTCGTCCTAGATACCATCCTACAATAATATCCAAGACACAAGATGCTAAAATAATCATGAAACATACTACTGAAATACATAGATAAAAGACACATGTTTTGCAAACAAGATATTTTCAATTTTCAGTTTACCTATAATTTCAGTTTAAGTATAATTTCAGTTTTGAAGTTTTGAGTGTTGAAGTATGAATAAAATAGGTAACTAATAGTTTATATACAGTTTCAGTTCAACTAGCTTCAAGTTTTAGTTTAAGGTTTGCATTTTTATTCAACTAGTTAACACTAGTGGCGTTCCAATATACCCAGAGCTCCCAATGTAGAAACTTGGGCTCTGATACCAGATGTAACGCCCCGCCAAGGGATCCAAAAGAATTAACCTAAAGTTTCACTAAGTTTGCTAAACATTTTTTTTTTTTTTTAAAAGTAAGAAAGTATGACATACACATCAAACAAGTAGTAGTGGAAGCAATAACATGTAATCATCGACAAACATACATTGCAAGTTACATTTCTTAAAGATCCCAAGACGTTGAGTCACGTTTAAATTTAATTAATTCTAAGTCTAACAACTAACACATACATATAAAAGAATAATCAGAAACTCCAATGTCCATAATATACATTTGTTCTGAATGCTCCTTGGCAAATTAATTCGGAATGCTCATTCATCCACTGTACATGTCACAGGGTATGAAAGGCTTAAAAGAATATACATATGTAAAGATCAAGATACAACATCCTCAAATCCATGATACAAAGTACAGTAAAAATATATGAAACTATTCACCATACATGATACATCCATACATCCATAATGATAAAACATCTATCATAAAATCTAAACATCCATCATACTAATCCAAGAACATAGTGTAGGTAAATGTCAATCACGAAATCTCCAGCCACGGTGACCACGGAACGGATCTCAATGGTAAGAGTAAAAGCACTACCACCCGACCGCGTGGAACCTAAATGGTCCACTCCCACCGCGCTGAGGAGATAGTCTCAAGTCCCAAATAGGATAACAAAACCTATAATCATAAATACTCTCTAAGTCCAGGAAATCCTATAAGTATGCTAACTCAAGGGTTCCTAAAAAGACCGACATCTAAATCCCAGAGGTACCACAAGACACGTAGGAAACCTAATATGCAAGCGGGAAAGTGTCATCGCAAAAGTCATGTAGAAGTTACCCGAGCAATCCCTTAGGAATCCCGGGTCCCTACTGATCCTACGGCCACTAGTATCCTCTCGTACTGACGAGGCATACTATGGTATGCAAGGTCATAACCAAGCGTCCTCTCTACCCCATCCTAGTCTGTACTAGCACTCATGGCATGGGAGAGAACATACAATTATCTTGTTAGGTTCATTTTCTCTCATTTAGTGTAAATGTTTTCACTTATTAAAAAATGACTTACAATGGGTTTCTCAAGGCAGCCTCTTAGGGCTCCGACCCCCATTGCAAGCCACTTCCCGACTCTACACATAGATAACCTACCCTAGCTCATGAACTCATAAATCAAAGAATCATAATAAAACCATCTCAGTCCTATGCGAGCAACTGAAAATATCATAAAAAGATAATCCACAAAATATATCAGTTCTTCATGAGCAACAGATAACATCAAATAGTAATCAAGTAATCACAACAGTTCTCTATCAGCAACTGAAGGCATCAATGATAAGTCACAAAATCCAATGGTTCTCTAATGAGCAACCAGAAAGTAATACAAGTATAACTGATCAAGACTCAGAAATGGTTATCAAATATAACTGATCGAGACTCAAAAATGGTTAAGTTAGGTATTCTCAAATACATACATCTCAGCTTCACACAAGGAACTAGAAAGCAATCACAAAAAGTAAACACAATCATGTCATAGAGCACTTCATCACATTACCATGGTCAGGTTAAGAAAGATCGAGACCAAATCATCAAGACATCACATTCACAAAACCCCGAGCCTCTGGTAACAACCTGAACTGGTCAACGCTAAACCAACCCCAAAACATTCAAAGTACAAAGTCAACATCAAAGTCTCAGAGATTGGATCTGAAAGTATATTATTTAAATTAAGGTAAGGTTTGTGTTTTAGTTCAATGTCGAATTCAAGTAACAAAGTTTTCACAACTACCCTTTTTCGAATAACCCAGTTCTATAATAATTTACATTAAATCAATATCCAAATTTATAATTTAGTCAAATAACATTCCTTATTAATTAACTTAATTAAACTAATTTTAATTAAATTAATCAATATTTATTAGATCTAATTAATTATTTTAATCCAACTAATAATTGTTAATTTATTAATATTTAAACAAAATTATTAATAAATTACAATTTACAACTATAACAATGCAATTAATATTTATTTATTAAATATTTAAAAAATTTAATATATTATAAAAATTAAATATATTATAATTTTTTATTATTTAAAATTTTTAATTAAATAAAATTCGTTTTTTTTTTAATAATTAAAAAAAAATTATAAAATTTTTAAAAAAAAAAAACGAATTCCCAAACGTTTATAGCCCGTCGGCTTTGGCCGCAGGCCTGCGGTCGCAGGGCCTGCGGCGGCAGGTACTCTATACCTGCCGTCGCAGTACCTGCGACGCAGGTACTGTCGGCCTGCGCCGACAGTGGGGGCGGGTACGGGGTAATTCCCTCCCCCCCACTTTAATAAATTTAAATATATATATATTTTTTTATTTATTTATATATATATATATATATTTTTTTTATATGATTTTATTTTATTCGAAATAAAATAAGTTTTTATTAAAAATTAATTTTGTTTAATTTTTAATACAAAACAATTTCTTCCAAAGGATAATTATGTAAAATATAAATATATATATATATATATATATTTATTTATTTTTATTTTATTTTATTTTTTTTTATCTAGAACTTTTCAATATCATTAAAACAAAACCCTTATCAAATTAGATCTTAATTTCTAAATCAAGAAAACAAGGGTTCTAATTAATTCATCCAGTCTCCATGGATACAGAAATTATTGACGAATAATTAATAGCTTCACAAGATTGAAAGCTTAAAACTTTTATCACAGAGAATACAGATCTTCAAACCCCAGACACGAAGAAGGCAGGAAGGGATAATTGCATATTTAATGGATAAAAAACACAAGACCCTACCTGATCCTGATGCTATTATGCAACCTCCAGAAAACTGTATGCAAATTCGCTCCTCTCAATAACCTTCCCCTTCAAGACTTTCTTCGTATCAGCCTTCTAAAATTTGCTTCCAAAAATTGTCTTCCTCCAAAATTTCTCGTCCAAATTCGTATCCTCCAAAAATGAACCGCCAAAGTTGTGATAAGCAAATTCCCCTCAATTCGGGGCACTAATTGTGCGTTTACCCGAGAAGACTCTTTGCACAACTCAGTTAACTCAAATTAACTTTTATTATCTTTTCTAATTCTTTTGCATTCAACTTTCATGCACAATCAGTTGAATTATTAAGTAATTCTATTTAAAATTTCACTTGACTTGAATTCTTAATTAATTTATTATTTTAAATCTTATGTGCACTTTTAAGAAATTAAAATAACATTATTAATTTTTTATAATTTAATCTTTTAATTTAATTCTTATATTTAACTCATGATTAGATCATGCGATCTAGAATTCTTAATAAATTTATATCTTTCAACTTTTTAATTTATTTTAGAACTTAATTGATAACATATTTAATTAATTTAAATAACAATAATATTTAGCATTTATTTAAAAATGAACTCCAAATATATTATTATTAAATTAAATAAATATTATCCTGTTCTAAATATATCTTAAACTTTAATTTCCAACTTTAATTCTTTTATTTAATTAATTAATTGATTAATTAAATATAAAGATATCATAATTAATTCCTTATTAAATTAAATCATTAATTAGTCTTTTTAATTAGACTTAATTAATAGAAAATACACCAAGGACTTATAAAGCAACATCCGAAAACCCATCATAGAAAAATACATACCAAATCAAACACAAGGGTTATAATCACCAAATTACATCATTTGATGCATTCGGAGGGTACTTAACTCAGATACTTGTCCTAATTATCAATTAGGACAATTGGCTAAAGGGTTTAGGATTTGGACTTAAGAGTTTATCTCCCCTCTCTTACCATTAAGACAGTGCGATAGGGTACGCTCATCCTGACAATTCAGGGAAGTCGATACCCGGTACCTGCAACCTGCATAAAATCCACGCATGTACAAACACAATATTCTAAGCTAAACAGGCAATGGCAGGAAGTGGTGCATCGTGTAGATCCCGACTAGCAGGTGACTATGACTCCCTTCCTTAACCATATCAGAAACACCATACATAAATAAAATAGCACGCACACCATACACATGCAGTATGGGGTAAGTATCCATAAGAAACACATGGAATAATGAACCATTTAACTAATTATCATCGATAACTGAAACCATTGAATAATCATCATACATGCATGAAATATAGAGTACCAAGTAATCTCATCATATAATAAGCTGAGTGTAAACATCATCTGATAATCTCTAAAATAATAGTACTACTCATCAAACATAAATTGGCCTAAAAGAGTTTGGAAATCATATCATAAATGTAGCTCGAAAAAAATGTAAACTAGGGGCAGGCACTACAGGGGGGGGAGCCTATTCTATCTCTCTTCCTTCTCTAATAATTCTCTTATGTATATATTTGATGTATGTTATAATGGGGGGGGGGGGTCTTGATTACTCCATCCATCCATGTATTCCTATTTATCTCTCTTTTGGGGGGAGGGTTTTTCCCATAAGGTTTTCCCTCTTTCTCCACTTTATGAGAGATTTGCATCTTCATTATGTACATGGGTACCTAACATAGCCTATTAGCTAGGACCCATTATGCATCTTCATCCTAGTTTTCATAAGCTTAAGGGCATTCCCTTAAGTTTCACTTAAGGATGGGTGTTGGTGTAAAGACGTATTCACTATTTACACTTACTTAAGTTTACTTAGGTTAATGCATTATTTTAATAGTTTGCATTATTTTATTATTTTTATTTGTGAGACACTTAGGAGTTTTCACACCTTTTTGAGTTGTCATGTTGACAACACAGGAGTATGCAACTCTATTTTAGCATATGGTGTCTACAACACTGATTTGCATGTCACACCCTTGTAGGCTTATCCTCTCATCACCACACTCACTTTCATGCTTAATAGAGGATGACCCATATCTGGTGGATATGTGCCTAGTTGTATTCCATATCATGTAGCTGATTATGATGCATTCTAGATGTATCTCAAAGGCCTTTATATATAGGCACTCCTAGTGTACTCTTCTCATGGCATATTGAATATATCGTCATTCTGATCATACTCTCTCTATTGGTCTATAGTTGTGCTCATGTTTGAGTTCTTAGTTCTTGGCTGAATTTTTTCCTTAGGTAAATTCTTACAAGAAATTAAAATTTTTAAGTTCTATTTTTTAAGATTTTATTTGATCTAACACTTGTTTCTAAAGCATTTGGTTTTTAATTTTTGATTTTTGATAGCCTAATAGTGGTGTGTAGATTTTTTTGTTGAAGATACCTTAACATGAACTCACAAATAGTACTAACAATTTGATTGTAGGACACTTGTTCAAAGGTTCACATGTAAAATAATGAATCCAAAGCCACTCAAATGTTGTCTCTTTCTAATACTTTCTTACAAATATAGTTTAATAGGGCTTATGAACTTTGTAGGGCTCTAGAGAAAGGAATAGGGGAGTATGCTCTTTGCTACTTGGAAATGATGTCCAAGAGTAAATTAGAAACCTAGAATGCCTTTAGAAGATGGTACCCAAGGGAGGAAAGAAATTTAGTAGTTCTCCTATGCAAATATCTTTTATGAAGAGATGATGACTTCCTTTTAGGAAAGTCAAAATCTTGAGAAAAACAAATTGGGATTGATAAACTAACTTGGTGATGAACATGTTTTGAGTTTTTGGGTAAGGTGGTAAGGTAGAGGAGTATGCTCTTTTCCCTTTGGAAAAATTAGAAACTTTGACCCTTGAATCCAAGCCACCAGTTTGAGTCAACCTTTAGAGGGCTTGCTGAAGAGATCCAACCTCAGGCAATGAACCAAGTGGACACACATCTTTCATCAGTGATTCCAACTCACTATAATAAAGAATCTTTGTAGAGAGAAAGACCCCAAAACCATGTTAATTTCTTCTTCTTGATTTTGACATCACATATCAAGAAGAGGCTATGTCTATTCCACTAGGCAATGTTGCCCCTAGTCTTGCTAGTCAAGTGTGTGCAATTATAGATGTTGGTGTGGCCTTCTGGCCTCAACTTTTCTCACAAATCCACTAGGGATTAATGTGAATGGAATCCAAGTAAATTTTTTTAGATAGTTTCCACCTAGTTCACCTCTGAAAGGGGGCATAATATTTGTGCAAGGAGGGAGAAGAATCTCTTCTATAGATACTCATCATAGGTATGTACTTGGATGTTGGAAGGTGGTATATTTCCTTGACCCTTTCCACAAGGGTACTCATTGAGCATATATTTTATTGAGTCCTTGGAATACACCAAAAACATAGGCACCCTTTATTGGCGTGACACGACTATATGAGCTAAACACATGCACATAAGTTATGAGACAAAGGTTTTGCTTCCTCTACCATTTTTGGTTATATGGATAAAGAGTGTCTTTTTCAAGTCTATAAACTATTGAAGTCATCCAAATAAACAAAAGGTCAAGACTCCCCCATCCTTCCATGTTTCTTTGTCCTCAGTTGGATTATTTGAGACTATAACTTATATCCCTTGTCTAGAAAAAAATGTATAATTTCAAACTAACACAATGTCCAAAATTTGAAAATCATGTCCATATCTACCTGAAACTTTCAAAAACTATCAATCTTCTATTCAGAAATGGCCAAAATCATTGAAAATCTCAACTGCAATTCAAACTTGTCAATTTTTTCCTTTTCTCATGTGTAGTTCTACAAAATTTTGTGCAAGAAAACTATTAGTTTGCATTTCCTCCTGGTATTATCTGGATCTCCTTGCATAATTTATTGTGAATCTTCACGCAAAAAATTGCCAAAACACTAACTTTGAGTCAAAACCTATCTTTTTAGTCAAATTGTCCTTTCCTTGCATGGTTTTGTGCAAATTATCATGCAAGAAAACAAGTCCAAAATTGTTGTTTTGAATTCTTGCCTAGTTAATTGCACTTCCTCATGCAGCTTTGTGTGAATCTTCACATGAGATTTTGTCCTAAAATTATCAAAATTACTATACCAAAGTTGTTTTCTCACTTGTTTGTGTGTATTTCCTCACTTGAGAGTCATTTCCTTACGTGAGTCTATCCAAATTGTTCTAGAACAATGAGCTATTCTGAGCTCCCTCATCAAAATTGGGTCCAAATCTAATCTATGTCTAAAACATTTGGTCATTTCTCTATCTATATTACAATGTCAAACTCTAATTTCTTGCTTAGTCAAATACTTGCAATTTGCACATGAACTAGTCTCCTTACTTAGTTGTTCTTTTTGTTCTTTGGTGTTCATTATACCTTACATCACGATAGTCATAACTCTTGGTTGTTCTATCAATTTCTTAAAATATTTGTACCTAGATATACAACCCACTTACTCACTTTGAGACAATGTTCTAGTGTGATGCTTGTTTAGACTTTGTTTTCAATCATTGTCTATGATTGTAGCCACAAGGAGTGGAAACTTTCTTGCTTCCTATAGACCATGACATGGTAAAGCTAGAGATAGAAATCATGGTAGAGGTTGCTCCCAAGTTTACACACAGTCTAAATCTAGTGAATAATCCTCACTATCTCTTTCACCTATTAGTCTACCTAATCCTTGAAGAATGTTTTGCATAAAATTTTGGCAAACTAGGAATCCCTTGCATCAAGATAAACCTAAAATTGATAGAACACCTATGTCTTTAAATGAAATAGCTGAATCCTCGTTTAGAACACCTTTTCAACCAACATATACTGAAACCTTCTACACTCCAAAAATGGCTGATCAAGATCAAGAAACATGAGACCATAGTAGAAGACAAGACGAGAAAAGAAATGAAAGACTAAAAGAACCTTACAACTACACGAATGAGTATGAGGAAACTAAAGAGATACCTCCCAAGGACATAGAGGAGTGTCGCAAGGATAAAAAATTTCAGAAAGTAATGGAGATCTTGCTTAATTAAGTAAGAGAAATATTTTCTCAAGCTCACTCAAGAAGGAGAAAAACTACCTCAACATTTTAATGTTGAAATAATTATCACACATCAAGTAAAAATTGAAACATACAAGTTACAAAAACAACTGAAGGCAATGCAAAAATAATTGACCCAAATGATGCATGACAAGGATAAACCAACAAAAACATACACTTTAGACACATTGTCCATTTCCTTTTGACAAAAGTTTTGACATGCCTCCTTTTCCAAGAGGAGTTGAGTTACCAAAATACAAAAAATACTTTAGGACATCTGATCCCTAATATAATTTGAGAGAATTTGATGCTTTGTCTATAGAATTCATGCATAATAAAACATATCTTATGTGTTTATTCCCACAGAGTCTAGGTGGTTAGGCCATGGAATGATTTTCAAGGTTGCCTACTAGTATTAAAACATTTGATGATATTGCTAATATGTTTGTTCAGCAATACTCAAACAATATACAACATGTATTTAACATACATGATCTATGTAACCTTAAACAAAAAGTTGGATAACCTTTCCTCACATTTCTTCAAAGGTGGTGACAACTGTATACCAAGTATTCACAAAAAATTCTTGAAACATAAAAAAATGATATCTTCATGGATAATCCTTTGTCTGACTTTGGGTATAAAGTACAACTTTAGGGTTTATGCACCTTTGAAGATATGATTACATAAGCTATCCAAATAGAGGATTTCATGGTAAAAAAATGTGAGATAACCCTTTAAAAGGATATTAAGCAAGGATCTACCTCTAGTAAGGACAAATCCAAGTATGTAAACAAGACTTGAGAGGTAGTACATGATCGAGTAGTTGATAACATTACTCCTAAACCTGCTAAAATGGCTTTCAATCTCACAAACAACATCAGAGCATCTAAGAATGTCAAAAAATCTCCTCTTGATAACAAGACATTGATGAACAAAATAAAGAACTCATATTGGGTTACACGACCAAAATGAGAGTACACACCTCTTGGAAAACCTCTGGATGTAGTCTATAAGACCTTACTTCAAAATAAGATCCTTACTCCATTGGATAATTCTTGTCCTTATGATCCATAGCCACAAATCTCGTGGTGGAATGAGAGTGCATTTTGTGAATACCTTTAGAACAAGGGTCACAAAACAAGAAATTACATCAACCTACATCATAAAGTTCAAGAATTAACTAAAAATGGTGAAATTATTATGGATGGACATAATAAGAACTCTGATTAGAAGGCTTTTAAGGAGACATTTCCACCCTTTGAGAAAGGAGAAAACTCTAAATAGAAGTCCAATAACAATGTCAACTATACATACACCAATGATGACATGATCAACATGGTTTAACCTATGGACTTTGAATATTGTGATGTTATCACATTAAAGGAAAATGTGAAAATACAAAACCTAAGACCCCATTTGTCTTAAAAGGTACTACATCACCTATAACTAATCAAGAACCATCACAATCTTGTGTCAATGCTATTACGTGTTTAGGTGACAAGATAGTGCTTAAAGGCACTATGCCTTCTTCTCTCGAGGTAGGTCAACACAAAGAAAAACCTATTGCTGGTCTATTTGGCAAGGGTATGGAAATTTCAATGTCTTCCATGGTCACAAACTATAGTATCCTTGACCAATTACAATGGATGAGTGCTCAAATAAAAATATTTGAACTACTCAAAATCTTTCCTACTCATAGGAAGATTCTCGACAAAGTCATCAATGAGGAAAATGTACCACATGATCTTGATCTTGATAGGTTTTAATCTATAGTGGGTCACCTAACCTCACCTCACTACTTGTCCTTTTTTGAAGAGGAAAATAATTTGCTAAGTCATCCACATAACCAATAATTGTACATTGAAGTTATGATACATCAAAAACTTGTCTGTCATGTGCTCATTGATAATGGAGCTAGTCTAGACATCTTTTCTGCTACTTTTCTCAAGCAATTTGGTTAATCTAAAGAGTCTATTGATCCTCATCACAAGATAACCATCAAGGCATATGATGAAGAGTGTAAATCCTTAGGTCTTTTTGTGTTTCATCTTCGAGTTGGTCTATTAGAAAGAGATGTTACTTTTCAAGTCCTTGATATTTCATTAGCATACAATATCTTATTAGTGAGACCATGGATACATGAAATGAAAGCTCTGACTTCAACGGTACCATCAATGCATCAAGTTTCCACTCCAAGGTTCTAAAGTTAGTATACCTGCTAATACTAGTTACACCTATAACATACTGAAAGCTTTGTACCTACTAATAAAGAATCATCATGATGATAAGATGAAACAAATGGAAACGTCACTCAAGCTGATAGAAAATAGGATGAATGAGTATCACATAGAACGTGTTCTATCTTTGACATCTCTTCCTAGGTCTCCCCATCATTATGGGAGACCAAATGAAGTGAAGAGACCTTTTGTACTATCATCTTACACTATGTTCAATGGTACCTTTTTCAAAGATATTGCACATCTAGAAGAGGAAGATGAAGATAGAGCCATTACTGCATGGATATATAGAGGGAAAACTCTAGTGTATCTCATAGAATAGTCTCATGAGATTAATCCTAAAAACTATGGTCTAGGTCTTAAGGTCATGAATCACTTTGGTTACAAAGGAAATGGTCCAATTGAATGTATCAACAATGGCTTGATTTATCCTATCCAAGCAATATCTAGACAGCCTCGAGATACAACAGGAATAGGTTTTAAGAAGATCCCCTTTCATCTAGGAATTAATAAATTCATATCAAAATTTGAAAGTTCATCTAAATGTAAGTCACAAAATGACTCAGATAATCATAAGGATAGCTTTGATGATGAGGATACTTATCCCTATCTAATTCCTTTTGATTTTGCTAAATTCTTTGCAAAACTAGATGAATTTGTACCACATTTTAGCACTATGCATGTTGACAATGATTCTTCTGAAAATACTATTGATTCTCCCCATATTCAACAAGAACAAGGAGAGTCTAGTCATACTATAGTTGTTTAATGACTTTGTGAAAATAAAGATGATAGTGAAGGTGGAGAATGGATTCCCATTACTACTAGGGAATTCTATAGTCTGATTCCATGTAGCATAGATTCTTGAGAGTAAAAATTTGATTCTATCTCTGAGGCAACTAAAGAAAAGTATGTAGATCAAGTTTACATTTATGAAAATTAGCTTGAAATAGGTGAAAATCTAGGGTTTTCTTGAATGAGACTCATCCAACTATTGTCAGTGAGTCTTCAATTGATGTCATTAGAACTCAAAGACATTCAAACACACCTTTGGACAAAATCACTTTAGGTCTCAAATTACTTGTTTGAGCATTTGATGACTATACTGTGAATGCCATAAAACTTGCCACATCTCTCTCACTGACCTATTCTAAGCTCATAGACTAGTATTTCAATACATCTAGTGAAGTCCTTACATTCTAGAATGACTATGCTCTTTCCTACTATTTAAATGTCGTTGAACTAGTAATGTCCTTCACTAGTGAATAGAGTGTCAATATGACTGAAGCTAACATCAAATATCTCAGTCACAATGAAAAAGGAAAAAGATAGAAGGTCTAATGGTGAAAACCACATTGTCATAGTATGGAAACCTAAAATAGTAAAAATAAGAGATATATCCAAAGGTGAAAATCTCTTTGAGGTGCCTAAGGATGGGATATTTGATACACTTCCTAGTCATTTCCAGGAGAGATCATCCATGTTGATAGAGCCAACATAGTCAATCAACTTGGGAATAGAGGAATAACCTCATATGATATGGATTGCACAATATTTATCTGCAAAATAAAAAGAGGAATTTATTGCCTTCTTTTAGGGAAAATAGATTAATTTTGCATGGGCATACTCATACATGCTAGGCTTGGATCTTGATCTCATAATGCACCATTTATCTATTACACGAGGAGTAAAACCAGTCAAGTAGAAGCTAAGGAAAATGCATCCTCATGTGGCATTACTTTTTAAAGTAGATCTGGAAAAGCTTCTTAAAGATGATTTCATCTATGCTATTGACTGCACTGAATGGATCTCAAACATTGTTCTAGTTTCCAAACATGAAAAATCTATCTCAGTTTGTATAGATTTTTGAGATCTAAATTTAGAATGTCAAAAGGATGATTTTCCACTTACCAAAATTGATATGATAGTGGATCTGACATCACAATATGAAATGTACTCACTCATGGACAAATTTTATGGTTATAATTAGATTAAAATTACACTAGAAGACTAGGAGAAAATTTTTTTGACTTGTGCATGGGGCATATTCTATTGGAATGTGATTCTATTTGGTCTAAAAAAATTTGGTGCTACATATCAAATGGAATTTACAATGATCTTCCATGATATGATGCATAAGACAATGGAAGACTATGTTGATGATACCTTGGTCAAAATTACATAGAGCAACACTCATCTTCAAGGCAGATCCAGAGAAATTTCAAGAAATCATGGAAATGCCTCCACCCCATAATATTAGTCATATGAGGGGCTTGCAAGAAAGACTTCAATCCATTCATAGATTCATTTCATAGTTGGTAGATAGGTCACATCCTTTCACTAAGACTTTGCATAAAGGTGTGAAATATGACTAGAAAAAATATTGTGACTTGAGTTTAATGTAGATAAAACAATATCTTATTAATCCATTGATCCTAATGCCTCCTATCTATGGGAAGCCTCTCATTTTTTAACTCTTAGAAATATAGTCATCAATTGGTATCTTTCTAGCTTAGGAGGGCAATGATAAAAAGGAATGAGCTATCTATTATCTCAATCGCACATTGATTTCATATGAAATGAACTATAGCATCATTGAAAAAGCCTACTTGGAAATCATCTTTGCTTCTCAAAATTTGAGACACTACATGCTTTCTCGCACTACGTGATTGGTTGCCAAAATTGATCCACTAAAGTACTTACTTAGCAAGGCAGCTCTAACAGGGAGGTTAGCCAAATGGGTCATGATATTAAGTGAGTTTTATTTTACATATGTTGAAAGAAAGGCTATCAAAGGACAAGCATTTTTTGATCAATTAGCATAAGCACCAATGCAAACTCTTCTTCCACTAAATATTGACTTTCCTAATGAATCCATTTTAAAGTTAACACATCAAACCTGGGTGACGTTCTTTGATAGTTCCTTCACAAAACAAGGATTTAATGTTGAGCTATTATTCATAACACCACAAAAGTATTCATTTCCTAAGTCATGAAAAATTTCATTTCCTTGTACAAAAAATATTGTAGAATATGAATTCTTAATCAACAACATGAAGATTGTAGTTGAATGGAGAGTAGATGAATTGAACATCTTCAGTGATCCCAAATTGGTAATCAACTAGGTCAATGATGTTTATTAGATAAAGGATAAGAAGTTGATACCTTATAAACTAATGGTGGATTATTTGAAGAAATACTTTTCCATATCACTTTTCAAAAATTCCCTTAGGCAGACAACAAGATGATTGATGCAATGGCTAGTCTCGCTTCCATGCTACAAAAGCTTGAGAATGATTTTTGACATGAATTTCTAGTGGAGATGTTACTCTACCCTACTTATAATTCCCATAAATCCTAGATGATCTATTCTATTGTAGGACACAACTCATCCTGCTACTGTCATATCTACTCTTACTTGTGTGACCAAAACATTTTGGACAATCTAACCCAGAATGAAAAATGTCACCTAATCCACAGTGCTTAATGGTATGTTATTATTGTTGATGGCTTTTTTAGGAGAGGTCTTGATGGAACACTACTTAGGTGTCTAGAACTTGATGAGTACAAACATGTATTAACCAATTTCCATAAAGGCATTTTCAAATCTCACTTTAATGGCTTGATTCTAGCTCGTAAACTTATCAGAGCTAGTTACTATTGGCCAAATATGGAGCAAGAGGTAATTAAATATTCAATCTGATTCATGCTCCATCCAGGGAGCTAATTCCATCTATCACACTTTGGCCATTTTAAAAATGGGCCTTTGATTTAGTGGGTCAAATACATCCATCTTCTTCAAATGGACACAAGTTCATTATCATACCTATATACTACTTCACTAAATGGGTAGAGGTAGTCCCTATCTCTATAATAAATGGAATTTTTTTAATCTCTGTTCATTCTAAATTACATCATATGTAGGTATGGTGTACCATCCTCCATCATTATTTATAATGGGGGACAATTTAAAAACAAGGATCTTAAAGAGTTGTGCTCAAAATTCAGAATCCAGTAGCATTGGTCTTCTATTTATTACCTCTAGGGTAATTGACAAGTGAAAGAATCCAACAATGTTATCCTTAAGACCTTACATTGCACAATCAACAAATATGGAAGGGACTGACACCTTCAAATTAATCCATCTTTATGGGCTTACAAAACTAGTATGAGAACTCCAACAAGAAAAAAACACCCTTTGCTTTGGTATATGGGGTGGATGTTGTGCTACCAATTAAGGTTGAGATTCCTACTTTGAAAATATCTATGAAAGGCCTCATTACTAATGATGATTACAAAATATCTTGGCTTCAAGAGCTATAATTGTTGGGTTAACATTGACAAGCGACATCTATCATATATGAACTTACAAAAAGCATATGTCTAAGAGCTACATTAAGAAAGTTAAGCCACATGAATTCCAAGTGGGTGATCTCGTCCTGAGGGAGAACCCTAAAAATCAACAACAATGGGTATAGAAAGGGAAGTTTGAACCCAACTAGCTTGGTCCACACATAGTTACTATAGTGTTTGGATCTAGTGCTTACCAACTTTCAACAACTGAGGGAGAAATATCACTCAAGGAGTTGATCAACACTCTTCATGTAAAGAGGTTCTACAACTGACATGCTTTCAAAAACTCTTTGTACATACTTAAAAGTCATTAAAAAAAACATTATCTTGGTGAAAACCTAGCAATAGGCACCTTGATAATACCAAAAACGTTGAAAAATTCAAAAAAATACAAAAAAAATAAAAAAAATAAAAAATAAAAAAAAGAACCAATTTTTTTTTTTAAAAGAACAAAAAAAAGTGTCATTGATGAAAACCTAGCAAATAGGCATCATGGAAGCAAAAAAGGAATCTCTACCAAGAAGGTGAAAACCTGGTAAACATAAACCTCTTCTTTCAAATGCTACATCTTGCAACACATCTTCTGGTATAGTTGCTTCTCTGCTTTAGTTTTCTACTTTCTCTCATGTATCCATGGATTAAATCTTGTCATAGTCTCAGGGGCAACACCTTGTAGTTTCATAGAGGATCTCTTTTGCTTCAGTCACTAGTTGTTCTAATTGTGTCTACCTACTATTGCTTTCTTCACTATAGAGATTCCTCTTGAAGAGGATCTCTTAAGCTTCAGTCACCAATTGTTATAACTGTGTTTGTTTCACTTAGTTTCCTATTGATGTTCTTCTGAATGAAGATTGATCTCTAACATTAGTCACCAGTTTTCCTAATTGAGTCTATCTACTATTGTCCTCCTACTCAAGAGATTTTTTTCACATATTTTCTAAACATCAAAACTTGACATCAATCCTATAACACTAACATTGAAATGGAAACATTCATATGGTTTGTGTTATGCTGATTTTTTCTTTGCATTTTTTTCATTTTTCTTTATCATTTCCCTGTGAGCAACTCGAGGATGTCTCTTTTGACTAGAGAAGTGAGGACTGGGGGCATGCTCTTTTCTTTTCTTTCTATTTGATGTTTTAGTTCCAATGATCTAAAGCATCCATATAAAAGGGGTGTCCACTATAAGAGCCTATATCTCATATTGGATGGACATGTGTACCTTGAATCATCTTATATAGATTCTTTAGTAAGGTTGGTTCATTTCCTTGCTTGTTTGAGTCAATTCTCTATGCTATAGTAAATACTGATACTTGTGTTGCTAAGTGAATGTATGGGTCATTGTGAGTATACTTAACCTAGTTATGTCTTAGGTTACAAATGAAAGGGTCATTTTAGACATAATCTTTACCAAATACTTAGCATAAGAAGGATCTTTTGCATGTGTGGTGTGTTTTCATCCAAGAAACATTCTGGTCATCCTAGTGTTTATGCTCTGATACTTATGTTAGCTTACCACATTAAAAAGGACAAATGTTCTGGTCATTCTAGCTTCTTGTGCCTTAATTCTTACATTTAATCTCGAAAAAACTAAGACACATGTCATATTCATATTCTCATGATTGCAATGTCAGTGTGAATTGTATGACATTTGTGGGTCTAACTAAATAATTGGTGATGATAAATTTTATGAGTTTAGTAACCAAACCTAGGGTGGCATCTAGCATAGGGTTGCATTGCATACTTCACTTACATAAGCACATAGTTCAATCACTACTTTACTTACATCCTTTTCCATGAGATGTAGTGCCTCTCCCATTTGACTTTTGTTAGTCATCCTGATGGATGCAACCTTGCTGATCTTTTTTTGTGATGGGATCATGATTGTGACCCTGAGTGGTCTACAGCATCGAGGTGTTTGGATTTATGTTGTTGTATCAGTTGCTTTGATTATGCTTTTGTCTGATCTATGAGATTATGATGTGATTTATGGTTCATTGAGGTTTGTGCTAGTGGTTACCAGGATTGATGTGGTATCATGAGGTTGTTCTGTGATTACCCTAAGATGTGTGCAGAGATTGTACTGTGTACTTTTTATCATGCTACACTGGACTAGGTTCTTGTAGCAGTGGTTAGTCATGTTTATGACTGTGTTTGCTTATGTGTTTTAGTGCCTTTTTAATGTAGAGTAATCAATCTTTATTAAATGCATAAGTAATTAAATGGATTGTTCATGTGGGATTATTTGATTATGTGCTACAGACATTTACCTTGTTATATTTTTGATTAGAGAGATATTTGTTTCATGTTATGTTTACATTTGAGAGGACCCGAGGGTTAGATGTTACACTTTGATTCTAGTATCATGGATTTTAGACTACTAAGTTGTTCAGTTAATCATATTGCATGATGATGCCATTTTGAGATGACAGTGTGTTTTATGATGATATCTGGTTATTTGGTTATCTGGTATTCAGACATACCTCTCATTTTGTTATATGATGGATTTAATGCTATAGTTATTTACTTCATTCTTGTGTTGTTATGCTTTATGCGAATGTGAGTGATGTAAATAGATTATTTTAATATAATTAATTACATGGTTACATTAGGTGATTTAATGCATTTATTGCTTCAACTATGTTATTATATGCAATTGCACTTGATTGTGTTGTTTAGTGTGCAGGATTTATATCCGTGGTAGTGGCACATGGAGTTAGTGATTCAGTCTTTCATATTTTACCAATGTCATCCTAGTATGGTCGATGTATCCTTAATTAAAGTGTTTAAATTAAACCTTTTGGTGATTATTAAATCTAAACTCATTTGCATTATGTGATTAGACTAGTAAGCGTGTTTGTGCATTCAGAGGTTCACATTGTCGTGAAAGTTATTAAGGAGATTTATGTGTTTTTGGGTTTTTGGGTTTTTGAGCTTTTTAATTGATTTATTTTAATTTTTGGCAGCTTTGCCATAGATGAATTCCTATTTATAAGAATAGCTTGTTTTTGTTTGGGTTGATTCGGGGTTTAGCTAGATTGGTTGGTTAAATGCCCTAATCGATTATTCACCCCAAAAGTGAATAAGGATCCAAAGAGGAATTTAATTCCTCACTTCTTAATTTCAAATTGGAAAGTTGGAGAGTAAAACTCAAATTCCTCCTCATGAGGATTTACTATTTTGTTCGTTGTGGGAGCTACGGGCGTGGGATCGTCACAAGGTTGGGCTCGTTGGATCCAGCTCAGGGAAACCTTGGATTACCGCAATTTTCAGCCACTTCTGCAGGCGTTTTATTTTTTGGTTCAGTTTTCCATTTTGCCCTTTTGGCTGTGAGGTAGGGCTTTCTCATTTTATTGTTTTTGCTCCATTTCTGCTTTCGTTTCTTGTAGCATTATGTTAGGAGGCTGAGAACTAGTGTTCCCCTCCATTTTTGTTTGCTAGTTCTGCCCGATTGTTCGAGTATGAATGTTTTCCCTATTTTTGGAGTGAGGGTTTGGAGTTTTGCACCGTTATGCTGGCCATTTTTGCATATGGTGTCTAATTCTATTTATTTTTGAATTTTTGGGGTTTTTGAACCCAAAGGCCAAATGGATTTTAATTTTAAAATTTTTCTAAAATTTGGGGTTTTTACCTCGTTTTGCATGCCACCCTATTTTTTTGAATTTTCTTGGCACAATGTGGGTCGCTGACTTGGACAATCTATTTGGATACCAGTCAGACCACTTCTGTACTTTTATGTTGCATTGGGATGTGTGTTGCATCCGTACTCTCGACGTTGTGTTTGGTTGAGTGATTTTATACCTGTTATGGTTTCTGTTGGACCTTTGCTTTTGTTTCATGAGCACTAGGATTCATGTAGAATCCATACTCTCGGATTGAGGCCGGTTGATTAAGTTCATGAATTTTGGTCTTGTTGCATCATTGGGATTCGTGTAGAATCCATACTCTCAGATTGAGGCCAATTGAGTGATTTCATGATGTATGGTTTTTTTTTGGCTTTGGGATTTGTGTAGAATCCATCCTTCCTGTGTTGCTTTCGGTTGGGAGTTTTCTTTGCATTGTCTTCTCATTCCTGTCCTTGTGTTATGATCTTCATGATGGTGGTGAGCCACACACGAGTATGTCCACGTACATTTTTCGAGTGACTTGCGAGGCTCAATCTTCCGTGGTACTTCTGAAAGTTATGATCATTGGGGTTGGGATAGGAGTATGCATGCCCATGAGCACTTGTTGTAGGATGAACATGAGTAGGGTAGGGTAGCATATGGAGGGGGCTTCTATCTTGCAGCCTGGTGACCTTAGTCCCATAGGGTTGGCAGAGCATAGGAAGTTTTAAATAAGTGATGATTAAAGAAAATGTGTGATTGGTAATAAAACTTAAGATAATAAAATGTGTGTGCGGGGCCCTCCGTTGAGGAATTGAAACGCACGATCCAACCTTGGGCTTTTCGATGCCAAGCGACTCTCTATGATGCTAGTCCCTACATAGTAGCCTATTGAGTGTCTGACTAGGACCTGTACTCCTTGCATTGTCTTAGGTTCTTGGTTGCAGCCATCATACTATCTGGCATGAGTGTTAGCCATGAATGTTGTGTTTTATGTGTGTTTGTGGTTGGATCTTTATCTCCATCAGCACAGCGGGTGTGGACCTATGGGTGCCACATGGTTGGGAGGTGTATCTATCTTCACTATTGCTAGGGACCAGTGTACAAAGATGGTCTTTTGTCCTAGTGCGACTGTTGCTGGATGTTTTCACTTGGTACTTCAAGTTTTAGAGTATGCTTTCTTGTGATTTATGCTTTCATTTAAATGCTTGGATATCATGTTTAGATGATGTTAGTTTACTTGACACATTCCCTTATCATGATGTTTAGCATATGATTAGATGATGTTATTTGATTTAGTAGTATATCTGTTGTTTACTGCTATTTAGCATGTGATAGGTGATGTTATCTACTGTAGGATTATCTTATGCGTTATCACTAGCATGTTAGATTTCTTTATGCTAATATAGTGCATGTTTTTACTAGTGACGTCCCTATTATGATAGTACTAACAATTTGGTCGGTGGCTTGGGATCTTACGCATGGGGGATGGCTAGGATCCACGATGGTCTTATGATGCTATTGATGGTTGGGAGGAACCACGTACTTAGTTTGGTTGTTCAACTCTCTACGATGTTTATTTCAGTGTGTTCTTTTCTGCTATAGTTTAGATGGATAGATGTTCTTCTTTTTGTGATATTCTTGCACTCGAGTGTTTATTCTTTGATTCATGTGGATCCGGTACTCCCTGGTGTGGAGGTTCTTTGCTCTATTTTGGTCCCTTTTTCTTTTTGGAGTGTTTTTGTTTTCTATGGGAAACATTTGTTCATCATAGTGCGACACTTTAAAAAGTATCACACACCCATGCAAACTATGTCGTACGAAACTGTAAAGTATTGCACACTTTCTTGAGAAATGTCGTACAACACTGGAAGAGTGTCGCACGCCTTAAGGAGAAGTGTCGCCCTCTCTTAGTAAAAAGTTTCACATGATTTTTGTGAAAAACTTGCGGGTGACGACAGCGGGCACTTTTCTTCATGATTGAAACTTTTTGAGAGTGGTTTTGGATACCCTTTTGGGCATTCTTCGACCCTATGATGTTGGATTTTGAATTCTGTCGATTTCTTCCAAAATTGAGTTTTCGTGTTTCTATTTTAGTTTCTTGTCCTATACGTAAGATATATTTTAATATATGCGATGAATATTTTGAGATAGGTTTCAAACCTCTCGGAGATAAGTTATGGATTCTAGGAAATTTCAGAGCTTTAGAAATCTAGACTTAGCCAATTTTCAGGGCTTCAAAATTTTAGGCTTAGCCAAATTTTAGGATTCTGCATTTTACCCTAGCTTGGTGTTTTGTTGATGAGTGGTCATTTCTTGTGGCCTCATCTTGTTTGTGGTGGTTGTTGGCTTTGTTTGGGTGTGTCAGTTTGGTAGTGGCGTTTGGAGATTCATTGGTTGCCGAGATTGTGTTGAAGTCTTCTGTTGTGATCTTTGTGATCCCTATATGATGTTGTCTTATGCATTCATACTTGTAAAAAAAAAAATCTTGGCTTGATTTGAATCCTTATTTCCAAGGATCTCTGGGTGGGGCATTACATGAGAGGTTGTTGGTTTCTTCAAAGTATCATATTTCTTCATGATTGCACAAGTATTCAGTGCCTAATTGGTTCATCCTCTTAACTTTCATGGGATACCTATCACTGATAACAAAATTGAAACTTGCATGAGATATTAGTTCATTCACAATTTGCATTTCATATACATATTTTCATATTCATCTCATCTACACTACATTTATACATCATACCATTTTGCATTCAATCAATCATATCATAAATATGTCATGTATGAAAAATTGTAAGGGAAAAAGGTGACACATACAAAGGTATTCAAACTAATGATCTTATATATATATATCAATATCTCTAGTGGAGTCAACTATACAATGATACAAAAATGAATGCTACTCAAGCACTATCAATTTCAAAATGATACAAAATGGTGCTAGCACACCAATTGATACATAGCTAGAAAAAAATTAGAAGAGAAAAATAGATAACTCTATGCCTCTTATCCACCCTCCAGAGGAGGAAGAGGAAGAACATCTGCTCTAATTAGAGGCCATGCACCTCTTGACTTTCTCACATACTTTGATGCATCCAAATCAACCCCATCACATGCCACTTAGTAGTAATTTTCTCTCACTGACTATAGCTGAGCCTCATCCTAGTGTCACTCCATCTACTCTTGTAGCTCGTGGTTCTCTTGTTCTTAGTCTACTAACCATGTGTCTCTCACTACAAGCTAGATCTGCAGATCTCCTAGCTACCACTATGATTCTCTCAACCTATCTCTAACTCTCCTTAGGGAATCTTGTGTCTATGTTAGGATATCTCCACTCAGTGGCTCAAGAGTAGGTTGATCTTGCATCTCCTAATCATCCACTATGGGCTCTACCTGCTCAGCTCATTGCTCCTCTACACATGCCTTTGTAAATCTTTGTCAATGGCACCAAAAGTTCTTGTCTCACCTTGAGGATGTCTATGTCCTATCTCACTCCCACCAGCATCTAGATCCAACCTTTTCTAATGAGGAGGGATTTGCACTTATCTTGTCTGTGGTCTTGGACCTTGTTGTGGTGCCTACATAGGCTATACCAACACTGCCATCCCTACTGGGTCTGTGAATCAAGGGAAGGGATGACTCATTAAATTTTTCCTATATGTAGGAGTCATCCCCCCATATGTAACTATAGGCAAATAATACCACCACATTAGGATGAGATAGTGCACATTAATCATAGACCTCCCAGGGTCCAATTGAACAAACCACCCCTTCTCCACCTCTAAGGCAAAGCTAGCATAGGTGTAGTACTCCTATGATATATTCTATTGTCAACCATAATGCCACCACAAACATGTCCATGGGAATCTCTTGATCACCTAGATTGAACAACCAATCAATGGTCAAGAGGAAAACATATGACTGGGCTCCACTCAGGCATCATCCCATGCCTCCATCTCTCTCCACAACCTCCATACAACTGCAATCAGACCATCAAGCTGACCTCACCACTGCTTAGTCTTACCCAAAGCTATCTAGGTAATTTTTCCCTAGTATCTACATATATAGGGCTCATGGTCCTACCTCATGTTAGTGCAGATAGGCCTTGTGATGGGCAAGTGCTACCTAGTCCATACAAACAGAACATAAACTCTAGTCTCCATGCTCTTCTTCTCTCAGTATACCACCTCATGCATCTCATAGTACATGTGGGCTAGCATACATTGACCCCATCCAAACTGTGCTAGCTCCACCAACATCCTCTATAACATCCAACCCCAACCACACTCCAATGTGTGTTAGCCTCTATCAGGCATCAAGAAACAACTCATGAATATGCCAAGTATTGCTGCCAATCTATGAGTAGAACCATATGTCTACACAAAATCCTCCCATGTGATGGCTCTGCCCATGATGAGATCCTCTTGGAAGATGGCCCTAGGTTTCAATGTACTCAATCTCGCTTGAGTATCATACTCAATTAATAGCCCATTGAAGGGTATCCATATAATCATATATATGTCCTTAGGGGTGACTTTCATCTCTCCAAGGGACAAGTGGAAAATGTTTGTCTCTAAATGGAAATACTCTACAAGTGTTGTGAGTAATCTATGATTCACTCACAGATCAAGGATATCACATAGATGAGATAATCCAAGTGAATCAATGTGTTCTAGCTTTGTGGCATCCAACTAGAAAATTAGCACCCTGATGGGAGGATAGTGCAATCTGAATGGGACATCCAAAAAGATAACCTGCAAATATGAACATGACATGAACATGATCAATATCTAACATGTGAAACATCACACTATCCATAAATATGCTATAACATATTGAAGACATGCAAAATTGATTGATTAAAGTTCAAAATGATGACAAAAAAAATTAGGTTTTTGACAAAATTCTTTTAGCACACATCACTAACATGAGATTTCACTTTATCGTGCAAACTTTTACTTTCTTGTGCGAGATTTCATTTCTTCATGCTAGAAACTTCATTACTACAAGTAAAGAACCTTTAACATTTAGGGTCTCTTGTGCGAGAGATGGGTACCTCCCATGTGAGGAAACCCAACACCCTACATAAAGAAGTACCATTTTGGTACTTCTTCACATGAAGAAGCTTACAAGCTCACGCGAAAAAATAGGTTTGAACATGAGACTTGATAGTAGACAAATTTTAAAATTACTAAAAACATGAAAAAATCAACTGAAATACGAGAAGTTTAAAATGCAAAGGAATGTAATCGACTACTCACCAAAGGTTTGTAGATCGTAGGCTGATTTGTAGTTCATAGGTTGTTTATGTTGCCTCAAATGCTTGAATCGATGAGTATGCATGGGGGCCACCATTTTTCTTGAGAGTTCCTTCTTCACAAAAGACAAAAAGCACAAATGATTTGAAAATTACCCTTTGGGTCCTTATATAGGTTTTGATATATTTTTCAAAATGCTCTGATTGACATGAAAATCACCCCTTGGCTAATTTAACTACTCTGAACTCATTCTTGGGATAAAATTCAAACTCTAAATTTTTGGGACCGACACGATCAAACACTTGTATACTCCATTTTTATGATACTTTGTGAATCTTGGAATATTTTCAAATCACATTTCTTCAAAATTTTCCAACTTTTTTGAAAAGGTCAACTCCAGTCAGCTTTGGTCAACCAAAGTCAAACTTAGTCTTTTGGACGTCAAAATCAATCTAAATCAACTACAAATTCTCTTAATGCTCTTATGATCTAACCTACACTCTTTTGAATCTCTGATCACTTTAGTATCTTCTAATCTATTGCTCTACATCACTGCTCTAGTATGTCATCTTTCAATTTCACTCTTGAGGGGTAGGATGATTACATCATTGAATCTTTCAAAATTGGCTTCAACTAAATCTAAAAATGATGTCTTGATCACTAGGGGCATCTCACAACTTGATGCATCTTTGATCATCCCAATCCGGCATCATATGTATTCTATCTCATCTTTTGATCAGTTGATCACACTTATAACAATCCTTGTTAATGTTCAATGGATAGGTATTAGGGAAATCTAACCTTGACTCTTGAGGATCAAGGCTCATTCTAGGGATGATTCTAGTAGCCATGATTGGATCTTGTTATCTTTTATGGACCAATATTCAGGTGTTCTATATGGACTTTGGAGGATTAAACTCCATTCTAGAGATGATCTTAATTCTTTTTGAGAATTAACTTTCGTTCTAGAGATAATTCTAAATTCTTTATTTCAATCACTATTTAATGGATAGGTATTAGGGTAATCTAACACTAACTCCTGAGGATTAACCCTCATTTTGGGGATAATTCTATGAATCATGATTAATTATGTTAGCATCTAATGGATAGGTATTAGGGAAATCAAACCTTGACTCTTGAGGATTGAGTCTCATTTTGGGAAAAATTCTATGAAATTTAATAATCTTTGTTCTTTCATATTGGTATCTAGGTGTTCTATCTAGATTCCCTAAAGCTAAGCTTTGTTCTAGAGATAACCTTAAAAAACTCATCAATTGGTCTCTATGTCATCAATCTCAAAACCAATCTCACTTCTTGGTCTATATTCTCAGACTTTTGATTTCTTTGAATCAATGTGTTGCTCGCACATTCATTCAAAGAGGGGAAAATGTAATACCCCTAAATTGGCACATTTCCATTCTGAACCAATTTCAGCCTATTGATCTTACTCAAAGTCCTATTGTACTAGGCAATTTGATTCTGATAATTGGTACTTGACCTAAGTGTCAAATATAGAAAATCATTAATCTACATTAATCATATACTTTATTTAAATTCCTAAATACTAATTGAATTGGCTAAATTAAACCTATTAATCTAGTTTAATTTAATTTTTAAGTCTTAGTACTTTGATTAAATTAAGATCACCTTTTTAGCTAATATACATGAGGAATTAAATGTATTTAATTTAATTAAATATCGTTCATTCTAATTATTGAATTTAATTATTCAATTAATTAGATTATCCATTTATGAGGTCATATTTAATCTTTTTAAATCAAATATCTTCTCCAAATTATTTCTTCAATTTAGAATTGGAAATACTGAGTGGTCTAGAATTAGAAAGGAATTAGATCAGTTAACTCCCTTTTCGCAAAGGAATTTTCTATTCTAATTGAATATTATCTTCAATTCTAACTGAATCTTATCTTCAATCTTCAATCTTCTATTCATTCTATTTGATCTTAACCATTGATCAAATTCTTGGATTCTATTTAAGAAACCCTCAACTCCCCATTTTGAAGGATGCACATGAATAGTCTCGAACTAATGCCAAATTGTTTACTTGAGCACTTGCATTCATAAGTTTATTGCTTTTACATGCTTTCATATAGTTTAAAATGCATACATCTAGATTAATTTTCTTTGTTAATTTTTAGATTAACATGCTCACCTAGTTTAATATTGCATTTCAAATAGATTAAAATCCTTCATACCTGTGGTCTGGTTGTTGGTCTTTCAAATCTAAGAGTGGACAAAAAAATCCAATTAGTTAGAAGGTAATGGATTATTTTTTTGGATCATTTTGAGTGGACAATACCATGTTCATTGCAGGACATTTCTAGGATATAAGGATCACATTAAAGTGTCTAGTTAATTAAGTGGCCTATGATTAGCACATGCAACTACATGACAGTTTTCTTGCCAGGTTGGTTTTTGAGCTCTAAGGTAGACAACATAGGAGATTAATTGAAGAAGCAACTCAATTCACAACTATATATGGTAGCTTCTTCACCCAATTTCCCAAATTCACATACATAAGAGTAGGAAGGTATGAAGGTAAACCTCTAAAATCACCTAGATACTTCTTAGACTACTATGTTCTGATTGAATTTTGTAGGTATGTAGCTAAAGTGGATAAAAATTGTAAAGCTATAAAAGCTACAGGTTTTATTTTTGCTATTGAGCTTGGAAATTATCGGTGCAAGAGAATTCAAGATACTTTTAGTCTTGAAATTGAATTAAGGACTATGAACTTTGAATTCTATTCTGCACGATCAAGGTTTGATAGCAAAGACTTTGTGCAACCTCAGTTTGAATTGCACCCATCTTTTACCCACATTGCTTAGATATAAGATTTATGGATAGATCAAAAAGAATACTATGAGGTAAGGAAAAGATTGTGGTCCATATTCACCATGAAGAAAATTAAAAATTTCAAGCCACAAATGGATGTTAAGGACATAGAAGAAGATGAGAGTGAAGAAATAGTTGATCCCTTCTATGTAGCTTAGGTCAAAGCTTTTCCCCCACCTATAATAGACTAGAATTTACCTGAGGAGGATGATCTTTAATATAGAACTCTCCTTGTCATTAAAAGAACTAAGAATTGGCTATTAGAGAAAATGAGGTCTAAGTTGAGGCATGTCAAGTTGCAACATCATAAGGGTTCTATTAGTTCTAGAGTAGGACTTCCTATTCATTGTACTGATAAATTTGTCACATTTTCCTATGTAGGTGCCTTGAACTTGAAATTGAAACTGAAATTATTGTTCACAGTTCAATTCAACCTTCAACTTTAGCTAGGTGGACTTGTTCCTACACTAAGAATAAAATAGCTCAACAAGTCACCGTGGTAAATTGAAATGTAGAACCAATTGAAATTGAATTCATGGTTTAATTAGTTGGAGAAAACTTGATTGAAATTATGGATGAAAATAACCAACAAGTTGTGGGAGAAGAAAATGCCTTAAATGCACTAGATGTTTGGACTTCCCCTATTCTTTAGACTCCTCCACCAAATAGTGGCTCTTCTACACCAAATTAGTTCAATTTTTCTTTGAGCAAGAAAAGAAGCATAACTCTAGTGAATGTCTGAGTAGAGGACATGGTTGGAAAGTGCCTAGATAAAATCCCAAAAAGTTAAAAAGCCCAAAATAGAGACCTTATTGGAGGTAGATGAGAAATAAAGCACTAGGTAGCTGCCATTTGTAAACCATTTTTAGATAAGAACTTGGATGACATTACACCTCATGATTATATAGTGGAGAAGACAGTTCTTGGACCAACCTTCATGGATGCTGACATGAAAATCCTTGATGTTGGTCATGCAAGAGTCACTAATCAAATATAGAAAGATTGGAAAGAGAAGAGTGAACTAAAGAAATCTATCTATTTGTTGGAAGAATATATTCACACTCCATAGAACATTGAAGGTAAAGCTTAATCCCATGCCATTTCTATGGTTGACGTACGAATCAACAATTTATCTACCAAGTGAAGAGGGATAAATTAGTTTTTCATGTGTTTGATGATTGGATTCAATTATTCATTTCTCACAAAGTCAATTACATTTATTGCCTTATCAAGACAATGACAAAAATTGATTAGATGATGATAGATCTATATTCAAAGCTGAATGCCTGGGAAGTAGAGAAAGTGAATTAGGACTAAGTGGTCATCCATATGAATGAAGTACAAGAGTATAGAACAAACAATTTCCTAATAGAGAGACCAAGCTCTAGCTTAGATGTTGGTTTTGTATATGTATCTAGGACTAATGTAGAATGGAGAAATATAGTGATCAAATAATGCTTGGATGAGTGCTCAGAATTGGTTAAAGAATTGGAACTTTTGAAGAAGATTCTAGACAATGATATAAAATGCATTGATGTGGAAATCATGGGGAATAAGGATTAGCCAAATAAGGATTTGAAGGATATGTGTTCTTTCTGTCAAGATAAACTGAGGGCCATAAAAGAAACCAAACACGTCTCTATCACAAATTTCATTATCACAACTAGGAAAAATTCCATGATTATCATCTGTGAAGATCACTTGATGGTTCAAGGCAAGGAGCACACTCACAAAGTGATTCCTATATGGTAATTAAGAATAGATAAATTGGGAATCCCATAGTAAAAGAAAATCGTTGAGTTTGAAGTCACCTATAAGGAATGGAAAGAAGTAGGTGGAAATGAGCCTATAGATCATGAACAACAAATTGCCTTAGTCAAGGTAGCTAGTAGTTAAAATGAAATTAGGGGCCTTGACTAATAGTTTCTCTTATTTTTGGTTAGCCATGTTAGGATTTAAGTTAAAGACCTTTCTTTAATCACTCTTTATGGTATTAGTTTTAAAACTACTTTCAAAGGTCCTACATGGCTATAGATAATTTATTATGTGATAATGCAAGGGTCAATGCTTTAGATATTTTTGGTAGTAATTAGATATAGGACTTGGTCGAAGGAAATATTTTGATGGCACTACTTTCATATGAATTAATATAAAATAGTGGTGAATTTGTTGGTTCTTCTCATGATGTTGTCTTTGACTTGAAATCTTATGGCTTTTAGTAATTTGGATTGGTTCTATAAGGAATACAATATTGATTGTGGTGATTGATTGTCTATTATTTCTATGAATGGTAATTAGATCAATTATGTTTAGTGGAATTGATCAGTTTGTATGATTGTCTTTCATTTTATAAGTCTTAAGGCTTAATTTTGGATCATTTACCTATCATCCATTCTTTTACATGTTTATGGAAAAGTATTTTGAATCTCTTTAGTTCTTTCATGTTAAAAGAACATATTTCATTCTACTCTTTTTAAATAAAGGAAATTATTGTTGAATTTATCTTGGAGGGAGATGTGCCACTAAACATAAAGACTTTTAAAATGGAGAACACATTTTTTGTGGAGTAGTTTTTTTCTTTCTCTCAGAATATAAAGAAAAAATATCAATTAAAAGGGAATAATTATTCACTAACAACCAAAATTGTTGTGATATAAATATTAATGCATTGGCAATATGAGTTATGTCAAACAAATACCATGAAATAGGAAAGATGTAAACATTGGTCTATGACAACAATCATAGTGTTTAAGTTTAACATGGCAACAAAGAGTAGTTTGAATACTACAAGACATATCAAAATGTAATACATGGACTCTAAAAGGCTGAAAATCATTTAAGGATGTTGATAAAATACAAATCAAAGAAGATAAGTTTGGATGCATACATAATTTTTTGGAAGAACATTATAAAGGTGGTAAATAACTAGTAAGTGTGGATTCTTAGTCAACAAGCATGATAGTGCTAGGTTTATTCAAAACACTAATATTGTTTGATATCACTCAATGGTTAGAATAAGTTTTCAAAAATTACAATTAGGCAACTATGTTCTAAGTCAAAGGAGCCATGTAGATAAGAAAGAGATTAATCACTAGTACATTTGGACTTTTTTTCTACCAAATTTTTTGACCAAAGCTATGATTCCTTTTTTCATTTTTGGTTTTCATTCCTGCATTGGTCAAAAATAAAAATTCTATGCCCAATTCAGTCAAAATTTTGACCAACCTATGTTTTCTCAAGTTGAATTTCAACCAAGTCAATGTTAGAAAAAAAGAAAATTTTTTATTGACCGTGGGTAAAATAAAAAAAGTATCATTCATTTGCAGTTATGAGCATGAGAAATAGAAAAATTGGGATTCATTCATGTCGGGTGGGCTTTTCTCATTTTGTAAACTTTTCTCATTGACCATCGCACCTATCTGGGAGGAAAAGATATGAAGTTGTAGTCCATCTTTTTAGATCTTGAATCCCATCCAATAGTTTAAGCAAGAGTTTCCCCTTCCTCTCATTCCTCCTTTCCTTCTCATCAAACCATTCTAATCCCTGGCTAGTGCTCACTGTTGATGAGAAGATCAATTAGGGAAGGAGGGAGACAAGGATCCAATTGGTAGGTAGCGAGACTTCTTGTCCTTGGCTCGATGCCACTTGTGCATCTCTACCTAAATCTTGGAGGTAGCCACATTTTGGGAGCCCAAGCATATGGATTGCTGCACTAAGAATTGGTTCATTATTATTCTTGTTAAATTTTCTTTATGGTTTTTTATAGTGCTTATTAATATCAATTTTCAAATATATTAAATTCCTTCACATTCATACAACAGCTAGATCATGTATAGTATGTCAAATGACATTTTGAATATGCCCTTGCATTTTCTTTCAGTCCACATCTTTCATTTTATTTATCTATTGTGTGCAAAGCTCTTTGGATTAAGGAAAATGTAGACTTTACAATATTTTTGTTTTTGAAGTAAACCCTCATTTTGGGTTTTATTTGAAATTCATGTATGAATCCAACCTCCAACATATATTGTGCTATGGAATGATATTTTTTAATGTAGTTAGCATATTGCCTAATGGTTCTATCTTATAACCAAAAACATGACAATCCAAATTGATTTGGGAGCTATAGAGCATAAATTGTGTTATGGAATGATATTTAGAATCATATCAAGAGAATTACCTAATAGTTTAGTTTTGCACCTAGAAACATGGTACTCCAAAATATTTTGGTAGATCTCAAGCATAGATTTTATGTCATCGAATGTCATTTCCACTTATAGCTAGATTATCTAAGTTCCATCTTGCAACCAGAAACATGACACTCCAAAATATTTTGGGAGCTGTCATTTGTATGTTTTTTGTTAGGGAATGACATTTCTAATTACAACAATAGTATCACCTAAAGGCTTATAGCTCTACCTTACAACCAAAAACATGGTAACCCAAATTGTTTTAGGAACTCACATGCATAAATTGTGCTATGGAACTCTTAACAGTATGAAGTAGACCACAATCTAGTGAATTAGGACCAGACCATCAGTGGTTAACTTTTCAAAGAGCCATTGGCCTTATTGACAAGCAACTTCATTGCACATTTGATTCTACAATTAGCTACTAGTTTAAACCTTTATTTCATTGGATTTCATATAACAATTTGGTTGTACTTACAGTTTAAAATCCTCAAATTCACATAATCAAGAATGTCAAAAGCATATTTCAATTTTATTTACAAATATGTTGTTGACTGAAAATGTAGCATTATTGAAATTTCTAAATGTAGTTGTCCATACAATTTAAAATGTCAACCATAGTAGCCATTTACTTTCATTTACATTTAGAAAAGTGATAAATATGAAAACCCTTTTCTCCAAATTTAAATTAGCATATATAGATTACAAATAAGGAATAATGTGATTATTTTCCTAGTTCAATCCTCTACCACAACTAGTTTCCTTTGCCCCAAATTACATTTCCCCTATAGGCAAGACATTTGTGGTCCTCAACCTAACAATTGTATTAGCATTACAACTTCTCAAGAATTCAGGTTATGGAAATTTTTGCATATAATAATCTTACTCTCTCAAATTCATTTTTTGTTTAGAAGACACACTTCTAAATTCTTTAGAAATGGTTCAGTATTTTGTAATCTAAAAAACTTTGGTAGCCTTGATAGTGCATCTTCTTGTTTTGAAATAAATCCATATAGCATAGCTCTCATCATTACTTCAACAAGCCGAACTCATTGCACAACTACTAGTAACTAAGTGTTCTTACACACATCATACATAGGCATTATTAATAGTGATCATAGGGTCTTTACTTACAACAACAATTTCATCATTCATTTTTCTGTTTCATTATTCCTATAGAATTAGTATAAGAATTAGGCCTGGAGTCATTTCTTATCTATACACCACAACTTCCATAATCCTATCTTGTGGAGCTCCTATTGCAATCGATTCAACATTTTTCCTTCTATTTCTTTCATTTCACTAATAATTATTAACATCTAATGTGAGAGATTCAAGATGACTTTTTTTATCATCCATATCATACATCCTCTACTTTTAATTTTAACTTTTCTTCTAGGCATTTCCAAACGATTTATAGAATTACTACTTTGAATTTGTGCATTACATTCTTCTAACTTTGAAAATTTTCCTCACTCATCCTAACATTTTCCATCAAAATAGATTTAGGATATCATCACTTCCTACTTCTTCATCCTTACACTTGGGCTCCCTGCAAGGAGGCCTAGGGTGAAGAATAGTAGGGGTAGAAAAGAACTAGGCTGACATAGCCAAATCTGCCCCCTACACCCCTAACTATCGAACTCAATCTGTAACTTGTTAGTCCCTTTGCATTCACACATTGAAAACTATAGAATAAGAGGTCCATTGAAATCTACAAGAGAATCTCTAGAGAGCAACCTCTAATTTGTAAAATAAGTTATCTAAAGGTATGCTTATTTTGATTCTTTCTAATTTGTTTTTCCAAAATGTTCTTACGAGGGTTGATTGATCCTCATAATTTAGATAGTCACTATAGTTATTCCTCAAACTCTAACATTAAGCTCCATTGTGATGCATTATTATTTGTTATCCCAATGTGATCTTAGATTGATCGATATGTATCCTCATTTTATTATTTTATTTTTGTACATAGATGCATGTATATGAAAGATGTAATACAAGGTCAGTGAGTTGGATCATTTGAAGAATTATTTCCCCCTTTAAATTGACAAATTACTCTTATGAATCATTTGAAGAGGACACTAAATTTCTTATGATCATCTAAGGTTTGAAATCAAGTCATCCAGATTCTATTTTCTAACTAAATCCTAGGCTGCATATTGTTATTAAATTGTCATAATGTTATGCATCAAGGTTTGAACCTTAGTGATTTTGATGATTAATGTGTCAAATTACAATTTACCATTAAACTAAACCATAGCTACAATCCATGGTGGTGGCTAATTTTTTAAAAAAGCTCTTTACTGTTTGTAAAATTAAATCTCTGTTACCTTAACTAGTCTCCACTTTTAGTCAATTGTGGGTTAAATTGCAGTTGGATTTTCCTTTCCTATCTTTGTTTGCAGGTCTATTTTTTCTATAATTTTAGAGCATTTCCATTTGAATGACACCGATGGCTTTAACTAGAAAGTAAAATATTTTAAAATTTAATTAGATCTACCTCTTAACAATTCCTTAAACTTGGCTTACGCTTAAAAAATTAAATATATCCAATAGGCCAACACATGCCTAAACTATTATTAAGGTGATACATACATAAATGACTATCAATACAACACAATGTTAGTCATAGAGGATTTATCAAGCTTATCTCAATTAGAAACCCCAAGGATGTGGAGTAGAAGAATTTGTAGCTGCTATCACTTGGGAGTTGGAGTGGAAGATGTCAACATGTAATCTATAGTCTACACTTTATAAACCCTCTATCCATGTCTTGGCTTACCCAAACCTCCACCTACATCCATAGGGTAATTCAATAGAATTGGTACTCTTCTTAACATATACCATTACATAAACATTCAAGTTAATTAAATAAGACTTGCATGTGTAATTAGTACACTATTATAATTCTTTAGAATAATTGACAGGAGGGGGGGGGGGGGGGGTGAATCAGTTATTCAAGGTCTGAATGCCATGATAAAACTTTTTCTATTTTCTCTACAAATCCTTAATGGTGCATAACTAAACTTTATCATGCATGCAATTTAAATATTGAAAAAACTTAAGAAAAGTAAACATGCATCACACCATAACACTAAAAATTTGATAACCTAGAAACCCTCCAGGAATAAGAAGGTAAAACTGGGGTGGGGATGATACCCACAAAATAACTGCACAATTGATTTTAACTACTTCTGATGGTCTGCCCTATGAAAGGCCTGCCCTATTAAAGGCTACAACACATTGTTAAATGTGACCTTGTTAGAGGATTTCACCAAACTATTAGGAATGGGCCTGGTTAAAGGACTTTGGAACATTCACTTGAAATGTCACCTTGTTAAAGGATTTACAACATGGCTATTAAACCAACCTAAGTCCATAGGTTTTATCTTAACTGTTACAATTGCTAGAAAGTAACAACAATAGCTTTGATCTGATTCAACTTACAACATAACTTGCAGATTACAGATCACACTTTAGTTCAATCCTTTGCTTCACTTTTAATCACTTCAGTTCTATTAGCTTGTCTTCCTCTCAAGCTTTGTTTCCTTGAGTCTTCTTCTTTACTCATCAAACCAATGCAATCATATCTGTGGTCATCCAATGAAATAGAGTATTATTTGTTCTCTTACTCCTTAGCAGCTCATAATTTCATACTTTCTCACCACCACACCTTTGCCTCGTGACCTTATGACTTCTTAAATAGAAATCTGAAATATCTTTCCCGCTCAATTCTCCCTCTCCAATTTTAGGGTTTCAATGGATTAGGTAGGATACAATGTATCTAACCCATATTTCTTCTTCATCTAGAGACTTTGTCTAGCATCCAATTGTATTCACTAAAAACCTTTTTACATGGTGTTCTGTGCCACCAGCTCATCACTCTTATCTTCTATTTGGTTTACAAACTTTTAGGTAACAACCTTGTCGGCTCATATCTAGCGAATCTTTGATTTCAAAATAATGTAGCAACTCAACATTATTGGTTTACTAATACTCAGCTTTTTTTGTGTTACTCGACATTTGTATCCTGCTTGACATCTATATCTTTACTCAGTACCTATTTCATGCTCGACACTTGATGTTTACTCGACACTTGTTTTCTATTCGGCATCTATATCTTTACTCAATACCTATTTCATGCTCGACACTTGATGTTTACTCGACACTTGTATCCTGCTCGGCATCTATATCTTTACTTGGCACCTATTTCATGCTCGGCTCTCTCTCTCTAATGAACTTAGTTAGACTTTACAAATGACTTAGCTAAAACCTTACATCTTTGATATGTTTTAGTGTGCCCATTCTCTGTGTCTTAGAGTATGTCATCAATACACTTTTTCATCAATGGCTTAGCTAATCCTTGTATTTCATTACAACATCATAACTTCAACATTTCTCTAGGTACTCTAGTTATATCTTATTGATTGCCTCCTCCTTGTCAATCAACTAATTGATAGTATTTGGATTACTAAAATAGTTGTCATTCCTACAAGTAGCAAGTTTGACATCATTGACAAAACAATGATTGAGGACATTCTTTACCAGTTCCATTACTTTTAATGTATAATCTCTTTAGTTATTTCCAACAATCTCCCTTATGATCTTTTTCAACAATTTCCAACATACACACCATGAAATAAATCTATTCTTCATTAGTGGAAACAAACAGAGACATATCAACTTGTTTTCATTATCCCTTGAGATAACATTTAGAATCAATGCATTTCCTATGGCATTGCTATGTTCATCATAGTTTAGCTTAAAGAACAACTACTAGAAGATATTGATTCTTGAACGAGTAGATACAATAATTTTATGAAATAAATAATTTCTTCTTGTGGTAGTCCACTGAGTTTGTAGCCACCCTATGAGTAGTTATTGCTCACTCAAATTTTTAAAATGAATAGCATAGAAAATTTTTCATTGTAAGATTTGATTGTTTTTAACCCATTTAGTCATTGAGAATAGAACAAAAATGTAGAATTTTTCATTCTGAGTTGGAGAATCTTTGTGACTAATAAAATTTCATTGTTCACATTTTCTAAAGTAGAAGGGGAATGGAAAGCCTTTGGATATTATTGTTAATCTTATTGAAAATGTAGCTTCTTTTCATTTACCACCCTTTTTAACTATACAGTGATTCCGGTTGTAGTTTTTCAGCTTTCAAATAAATTTTTTTAATCATTAAATAGAAGAAAAATGGCTATTACTTTCAGTTGGTCATGCAAATTAATTAAAACATTAACAATTCAAGTTGTCCCCAGTAGTGCTGTCACCATTTCCTCACATTTTGTTTAAAGTTCTCACTACCTAATGTGTAGAAGTGGAGCTCAATCATTCTCCCATTTGTTATTGCAGACAATTGTTGTTATGGGCAGTATTGCATACCTGATGGACACAAATGGGGAGTTCAAAGATTCATTTAATGATGGATGGGATCGACTATTGACCAAGCATCCTATACCATTCCACTATTGTTTTTGATTTTTTCTTATATTTTGATTCAATTTCTCAAATAGGTTATCTACTTATCTTTTATCTATTATTGATTGTTGTAGATCATAAACTCATAATTACATTTTGTTTTTGAAAATTGTATCTTTTTTTGCACACAATTTGAATAATCCAACTCAATTTGAAATGCAGGAGTTTTTATTTTTTTCATAATTCTGGGTATTAGAGGTCTAATAGTGCATTGTTCATCAATCAACACCAATGATCCATGTATGACAAGATGTCATGATTTTTGTTATGGATGGGGTATTTTGGATTGTTTTCTAGCATCCATCGAAGCTTGTGATGTACTCCTAGTTATTTTTGTAATTATTCTTGCAATCCTTAGCATTGCCTATGGGCTGCTAGCAGCACCAATGACAATTCAAAGGATATAGAAAAGACACTATCACATATTGACAAAGAAGGACCTCACAAAGGTGGTTTTTGAAACTCATTTTGGACTTTGAGATCTACAAGAAAAATAATTAATCTACATTCATCTTTATTATTTCTAGTTTTTATTTATCTTTTATTTATTTAATTTTGCATTGTATTCTATTTTTATTTTTAGGAATATGTTGTTGAAGACCTACATGGACACTACATGCCTCCTAAGCTAGAACCAGAACATGAAGAACACTTGAAATCCTTGAAGCTCCTATAGGTCCATTTGAAAACCAATATGGTGTGCATACTAGTTTGATATTTTATTTTCTTCCTTGGCCTTTCTGGTAATTGGCACAAGTATCTTCACATATGTAAATGTTTGTGCCTATCAAGCATGCATAAGTTCACATTTATAGTAGGCCCAAGAATGGACTACTCTATGACTATAAGTTAATTTCAACTATTCAATTTCTCCTATAGGTTGATGGTATCATATTCACCTTCATTGGAACCATAGACCAAGGCAATGTGGCGGTATTAGTTTTGATATTGAGTCTTCACCACTACATTGCTAACATTGGCAACCAAGGCATGGTGCTTCTAATCTATTTGCTTATGTAGCTATTTATTCCATCTATTGATTGTCATTGTAGCTAATGAGAGTATATGGAGCATTGATATGGTCACTTGTATTACGAATAAGGTGTCTCAACCTTGGATAATTCCTATTCTTATTATTTGTTTTGTAATATGTATTTCTTGCAAATAATGTTGATATGTTGGCATCTTGAATTGTGTATAAGGAGATCATTGCTAAAATGGTTATGACGGATTCTTATGACATGTAAGAGCTATGTCAAGAAGATTCAATGACAGGTGAAGACATGTGGCAACTGATAAATTTGAGTACTGTACACTCTACCCCAATAGTGGGGTTCCCAAATTTTTTTTTTAGGGTTTCTATTTTCTCGGAGAATGGTAAAACCCTAATACAGTTACGTTTGGGAGTAACCCTAAAGTGAAGTGCATGTTATAAGAATTTTTAGGGTTGCAAAGAGGAAGTATGCGAGAAAGTGTATTGTTGGTACTGTGAGTTGCTATTGGAGTCTTCTGTTGTCACTGTTGAACTTGCATTGCAAGTGTATTGTAACCTTGTGTTGAAGATAATACATTGTGCAGGTTCTGGAGGGGTGGGGTTATTTTATCGAAAGGTTTTTCCCCACTAGAAAATATTTTTGTTATGTGTTTCTTTCTCTATCTATTTTCTTTATGCTTGGTTTGCTAAAATATTGTTGTTTACATGATATTAAATCTATAAGTGTAAAAGATTTTAATAGGATTTTCACCATACTTCTCTTAAGAGATTAGTGTAGGAAGCTATTTTTGCACCTGAGTTTCCTTATAACTTGGAAACATTTTGAATACACCAGAAGTGATGCAGGTATATATTGGGTAGGTTCAACTTATGCTTTGAATAGTAAAGAATTTTCTAGAATCATCCTATAAGCTGATTGGTCATATTGTAGCCTAATAGAGTCTAGTATAGAGGGTTGTTCCCTCATGATATTACATTTATTTGGTTACATTCCTTATTACAATATTTATTGCCTTATGTGTTTTGGGTTCAAATTT